>VZTA01027664.1:56719-167667 GCA_013398855.1 Mohoua ochrocephala
AGGGAGCCAGGGAGGGAGGGAAGGCTGTCATCTGCAGCAGGCGGGGAGTCGGAGGGAAGTTAGGAAGTACACCAGGAATAAAGTGTAATTGTCCCTCCTGAATTATTCATCGCATCTGGCTTGTCTTTAATTTTTGCATAATGGCTTCGCTAATCCCCGATCAATTAATGGAAAATGAAATTTGAATGATAATGAAAACTCCAGAGATGAAAGAAATTAAGTATTCTCATGGCTTGTGACAGAAATCTAAACAATGGGACTTCTCCGAGGGTCTCCCTCACTGCCTCCCTCCTCCTGCCGTTCCCTGCCGCCTCCCTGGCGAGCGCGGCCCGGCGGGACGGGCGCCCGCGGTCCCCCCGCCCCCAGGAAATGCAGCACCACGGAGCGGACCCTGTCAGTGTCCAAGGCGCACCCGCAGAACATCTCGGTCAGATCCCTCTGGAATGCACCCTCGTGCATTTTACAAAGGAAACATTGTCCGGAGTGCCTCAATGTATAGCCATGCGTTATTTTTCCGAAAAGTGGAGTGACTAATTGCAATTATCATGTAGCTTTCCTTTCGTATATTATTAAACCGAGAAAGCAGTCGGTTTGATATCTATTTACAGATGCGTCCTTGCCAGTTTTGGGTTTGGTCCTCTTGCACCCCGTGGTGCTTGGGCGGATGTTGGGGCTGGAAGCACTGCAGGGTCAGTACATGGGACAGGTGTGTGTCCATCTCTATGCTGCCATGTCTCTGAGTATTGATGTGGTGTGTTGTTGTTGCAGCACTGTATCCTAAACAATTCTGAAATATTTCTGGCCATCACAGGTATCACAAAAAAGTACTGGAAGCATTCAGAGGTTTAATTACATGACTTTGTCTTTTGAAAACATAGTGAAAATACATAGGGATTTATTCCAGAGGCTGGGTTTTCCTCTGCTTGAATTAGTGAAAGATGATTTGATTACAGGATTGGGTCTCAAATTTTCATAACCGGCCTAATGGTTTTTGTCCATTTCCTAAGACTACCAAACAGTTTGTGTAACAATGAAATGAAATTAGAGCTTGACCTTATTACCTCAAATTTATGCAAGATTTTAATTTCTTTTCCTGGGCTGGAGTTTTGCAAAAGAAAAGGAAAAAATTACAAAAATATTTTTGTACCTGAAGAAGGTCTTGTTCTCCAAACACATATGCGTCTGCTTAGTATATTATCAGTGGAGTTACTTGCATGTGTTAGTGGAATTACTCATATGCCTGTGCTAAAGCTTTTGCAGGGTTTAGGGCCAAATGAAGACCAAACTTTTGGAGAGGCAGAGGTATTTCATAGGAAATTTCAAAGTGAATCTTTACAACTGTGAGCTGGGAAATAGTACTTAGAGAGGGCCACATGGATTCCCAATGCTGCACTGTATATTTTCACTGAAAACATCTAATTTAGGTTCAAACATATCAAGTGTCTAAATCCTGGTGGGCATTGAAGATAGTAGCATACCAAAAGAAAAGGAAATCTGGTCAACTGCTAGGTGGATGGTATTTTTCTTATTCATGAGAAAAGTGCTGCACATACAGCACTTTAACATTTAATGTCATGGGAGAAGTAACAAAATTCCACAGGAGTTAAGGGCCTATTAAGATATCAATCAATCCAGGGCAGATTTCAATCAGCATTTCCTTTTTGTCAGCATATCAAAACTTGTTTTGATCTTGAATGTGGCACTTTTTTTAATGGTCTTTTTAGTTCTGCTACTTTATTTTCCACTTCATGCCTAAAGACCAAGGCATTAGAAGGAAGGGTCAGGAGATTTGGTGCTAGTCTTTATCTTGCTGTACACATGTTGTGTAGTCTCTGGCAAATAGCTTTAGCTGATGTACCTCTGTTTCTGTTATCAAAATAAAAACACTTTCTAAATGCTGGTGTTTGAGGTGAAAAGCCTCAAATACCAAAAATGAAATGCCTTTACCATAACAGTGGAAATACTCAGTCCGAGAGAAAGTCAGAGGGAAAGCGTGGACAAGACGAATAATACGGCTTTTGAGAAAGATCTCAGACATGCAAGGAATGACACACAAATGAATGGACAAGAAAAGGGTGAACAGCACTGCAAAGAAATAAGAATTTGCAGGATTGTGAGCAGCCCAACCAAAAGGGAAGATCAGCTACAGCGTGGTTGGGAAATCAGGGAGAAATATGGCAGAAATCAGGCAGTGGTGGTGGAGCTGAGCTACACCATACTGCCCCCAGTATCACTGTCCTCCCAGCTTGACTAGCTGCCAGTGAAAAAAGAAAAAGTATTTCCCATACTGTCTTGTCTTCTTGCCCTGTTTTAACTAGAGAAGAACGCAACAACTGCATAAGGTCCATCTTGCTTCGCATCCTGTCTTCAATACTAACAGCGACTGGCCTTTCTTAAAAGTTTACATTTCATCCTGGTCTGAGAGCACTTCTGTTGATTTCATTGAGAAGACTCCATTCTCCATTTCCAAGTTTAAGTGTGTGTATAAATGTTCACAGGACTCCCTTACTGCGAGCCTGTGAACTACGGGCCCGGGCCTGCAGATCTTTTAACGCAACGATTTATGAGTAAGGACCGATACCAATTGCTTTTAGAAAATGTTGAAATGTGGAACCACGTAAAGGTCACTTTAAAGCAGTTTTAAATTACCAAAACTTCAGACCTACACAATCCATAACTAACATATGGCTATTATTATAAAACAACTGAAATTTAAACTTGATGAGCTTTCATTCTTAAATATTCAATGGAACAGAAGAAATAGTTTAAAGCAGTATCTTCAGAAAAACTTGGGCCAAATCTACTTATTACCGAAAAAGAAGAGTGTAGGCCCTAGCGAATCAATGGAGTTTTGCCATTGATTCCAGAAGGACATGATTTGAGCATTTAGTGGAAAAGCAAAAAGCCAATTCCAAGACATGTGATTTTTTCCTCATTTATTTAAACGTTATCAAATACAATCATTTATCCTCGGTGTTTGTATAGAGGCATTGTTTAAGAGGACAATGAAGAGTAAACATTTTAAATACCTGGGCTGTCTAGCAGCTAACACTTGTCTATGGAATAAGAAGCTCACCAAAATAAATTGTTTCCCTTTTGACGGTGCCACTTAACCAGGCCAACTCAAAACATGCAGACAGTATAGCAGAAACTAAAAGCTGCTGGGAATATTGAGGCAAATACTCTTCAAATCGGCTTTACCCTGGTCGTGACCTTTCCCCCTTCAATGGTGTCCTTCTTGGGACACCAGCTATTGGCCGTTTGCGGTTACTTGTCCATACCTCTTGTGGTGAGGAGTTAAGTCCTCTGCTCTGTATAAGGCTCTACTACTCTTGCAAGCCTTCATGTTCTCTCTCCATTTGTATGGAGTCAAAGAAGCCCTGGTTTTCATTCAGACTGACTGATCTCCACAGGAATTTTGCCAGTTCTGGACTACCATGTTTCTCCCAAATCTGTTTTCTAATAGTTACGATTATCTAGGATTATCCAATAGCTCCTACTTTGATACTATACTTGTGGGACTTGACTTAGTTCAGTTTATGCTCGTTTTTAAAAGTTACAGCACTCCCAGGAACTGTTACTGGATGTCATAAACCAGAGGCACTAGTTACAGGTACTGAGGTACCCTGAACTGAGTTACGGGAGTAAAAACTCCTTTACCTGCCTTAAAATTCCTTCTGGCAGTCAGTTTCAGTGCTGGATCGCAGATGACCCTCTGGGACTCAAAGAAAGTTTCACTGGCCTATGACATATCTGTATGTTGTGTCAGATAATTACTAGGTCACTGAATCAAGTCTAAACTGACTTGATTGGCAAGGTAACAGGCTTAAGTTTTAGACTCAGTAGCAACAGGGGGAAAGAAATGAGTGTGGAAATGATCCCTACGCTCTTCACAATCCTTTTGTTTAAGTGCTGTAGTATTGTTACACTGATTGGGTTTGGCATCCTAAAAGTTGCAGACAGACAAGGCAGAAAACTGTTCACTTTTAGAAAGTATTGTTCTTGCAGAGATGCTGAAACTGTTGCCTTTCTTAATTGTCAATAATGAAAGAAAGTCCAATATTTTTGCATAAACATGTGGGAATTATTATGGATGGAGGAGGGGACAAGGGTAAGACTGAAAGGAAAGGGGCTACGAGCGCAGACCAAGTCTGGAGATAACCTGATGATTACATTTTTGTGGTTTCCTTCAAAGTCAAAGCGCCACAAGTGAGTATAAAAGAAGGAAGCAAAGGAAAAAAGGTTTGATGATTGGCACAGGCGGTTTTAATGAGAACTGATCCTAATGTCTAATACTATGGCATGAAGAAAAAAATAAAAGAACTCGGAAAGTCGGACAGCACTTGTCTTTTAAGAGCATCAGAAATTCAAACAGCAGAGCTTTTGAAATCTGTGGAGATAGCCTGGAAGCTAGTTTTACTGACAGGTAAACTGCTTATTTGGTTAATCCTTCTTAACTCTTTTAAGTACTCAGCAGAGGTGCAACACATTCTGGCTGTGCTGCTCTACTTCAAAAGTTCTCTTCTACCATGCCTTTCCACTTATCCAATGGAAAAAAACCCTTTTTATTTTCTAAAGAAAAGAAGCAGAAAGCATGGCATTCCTCTTCACCACTGCATATTAGCTGAGGAACTATTTTCAGTGAGTTCGATATAAATGTGCATTACTTGATGCCTACTGTAAATTTAAATGATTTAAAAGATCTGCTTGCAATGGATGAACTTTAAAAACATCAGAATGTATGTAAGGCAGACTGGCTTACAGTATTCCCCCGCTCACTTTTGTCCCTAGTTCCTTCTGGCCAGGCTGGTGTATTCTTGTTTCTGCATTTTAGATCATCCAGTTTCATTCCTAATCTGGAGCCCCTCTTAATCCACACTTACAAGAGTTGTGCCTATGGGTTTCCACTGTGTGAGGTTTAATATCCTCTGCTTCGTTCACCCACATCAAGCTGGAGACAAGTGCAGACAGCAACACTGGAAAAGCCTACACAGGTATCTGCCATTTGTTCTGTATTTCCCCAGACTGCTGACTTCATCGCTAAATGGTAATCAGGTTTCCCACCTTTTATTTAAAACATGCTCTAAGCAGGACAGCACTTCTTCCTAAACTACTAACCATGCATTTGTGTCAAGAGACTTCTTTAGAAATACTATTGTTTTCTTTTGGAATTTCTACCTGTTTCTAAAAATGGCTCAATTTCTTTTAAGAAGCTCAGAACACTACAGAAAGTCTTACTGTCCTTGCCTAGCAAACTGATTCATAGTTTCTGTAGTTCATACTCCTGCCTTTATATTATTATAATCCTGGATTATTTTTCAGAGAAGCTCTTGAGGGACTTGCTGAGAAATATAAGCAAGGCATGTTGATGGAAGCATGACCAGATCCTGGTCAGAGGAAACACTGAACACAGAGTGAAACACTGAAGGGCACATTTGGTCTTCTACCTCCAGTTGTCACTCCCTGTTTATATCCCACACAGATGGGACAAGGAAGCAGAGCTGGAGAATGAGCGGGATGAACTGGGAGAAGCTGGATTGGTGCGCTAGTGCTTCCCTGTCATGCACGAGAGGCAGCAACACGCACTCAGGTCCTGCACGTACCTCTTCTGGGGTCAGTGGGACTGGTCTCCCTGCCTCGGGCCTCAAGTTGTTAAAGAGAGGTAGTTTAGCTCAAATTGCAAGGCGAGGAGAGGAGTGGGATAATGTAGCTGCGGTTTGGTTGTTTCCCACCCCTGTGATTCTGACGGGAACATTCAGTATGAGGCCCCTGAAAATTCAATTTTTCTTTTTAATGGAAAACGCTGCTTCATCGCAGGATACCTGGCCTAGCAGTGCGTGCGTACTCAGCGAATTGCCAGGCTTTCAGGTGACCCTGCTGCTGCAGTTCAGCTGCCAGGAAGCAGGAGCATAAGGAACATTGCAGGATGGCTGACACAGCCTGATGTTACAGCACTGTCTGCTAAACAGTCAAGATTAGTATTTGTAGCTGCTGCCACCGGGATGCCCACAGGGCTTTCATGGGTCAGCAAGCAATGATTTTGAGGCTAATTATTACTGAAGACGACTTCATCTTGTAGGACTTTGAACACAGTTCCTCTTTTTTACTGATAACAAAAGTCTCTCACATGGCAGAGAAAGGACGGCTGCATGAAGCAGGTGGGAGAAAATTTCCATTAGGGAAGAAGTCCTAGGCTTTATATACTGATAATTGTCCTGAAATGTTTCACTATTGCATGCGAGCTTGATCCTCCAGTGTAATTCTGCAACAGAACTGTCAGTGGGAGGTTTGCATTTTGATTTCAGGGAAAAAAGGAATGATGACTTTGTTTTGCACAGATTATATAAGCTCCTGAAATCCAATTCTGCTTTCCATGTGCAAATAGAGCTTTCACTGCTTACAGCTGGATTTATATTAGGGTTTTCTCAAATACAGTTCAGCCCACTGAGTTTTTTAGAACTCAGTATTTTAGATGACGGTTTTATTTGTGTGTGTGCCATTCTTCCCTAAATGTATCACAAAGAAGCACCATGTTTCATGTGAGTAAATTAAGTATGTTGGCCAGCTGATGAGTATTTTCCTAACACTTATCAAATATGGCTACACAGAAAACCGAAATCATGAGAAGTATTTCAAGTGAAGAAATTGGGACTGATTTCAAGCCACCTGACTTCACTTTGGTTTTGCTCTTTAAAATTACCTAGATTTTTTTTTTTTTTTTTGTACAGCTGGATGAGAGCCAGACCTCTGGCTCCAGAGGTAAAGGGCAAAACCTAAAAAAATCCTGTCTGAACAGGCAACTCCACCCTCTTCCCCAAGTCAGCTTGGCCTTTTGACAGAAAGCAAGCTCTGAAGCAAATTCATTCATTGCCTTGTTTTTGGACCAAACTCAAAATTCTGAACTCACACGACAGAGGGACCATTTCCATGAAATCCCAGCATGCTATTTTATCACCCTTTGTCATTCCCTGTAATCAGATAAAGTTAACATTTGGACAGTGATTAATCAAATTAATCGTTTTAATTGCTTTTATCAAAGAGAAAAGGAGCTTTGTGTGGTAATGGAGCGGTGAGGGAGACCATTCTAGTCAGGTATCCAAAATAAGAGGAGTGAAATTGTCCCCTGAGACAGACATTTGAGCCCCACCAAAATCAGTCAGAGGGAGGAGTAGTAAAGGATTCCACAGGATTCTGGCTGCAAATCAAGGTGCATATGTACATGTGTGTGTGTGTGGTGTGGGATAAAGAGGCTGATTCCTTCCTGGTAGTGGTTTGGGAGAAGCCAGAATAAGAAGACAGACTCAGGAGCTCAAAAGTGCTGACACGCCTGCCCGTTTAGATATGGCCTGAGGCTGTCCAGATGCAAGGAAGCCACCAAAAGCTACAGCAACTGATGATCTGCCAGACTTGGGCTCCTGCACAGTCAGTGGTGGGCAGTAATGGTGGTCTCTCTGAGAGATGGCTAATGTATGCAGTGCAGTTACTTCTTTCCAGTGCCTGCACAAGAAACCAAAGTGTGAAAGCTCTACAGAATAAAAGATCCAGGAGGATCCAAATTCATATGAAGCAAGCATCATCTAAAATGCCTTACATGATAATATGAGAAGATATGGCCCAAAGGATTTAGGAAAGCTTAGAAAAAAACATTAAGAATGAACATGTTCAAGAGTGAAAGTAGCGATACTTTCTAAATCTCATAAAGTCCAGCTCTTTTCTACACTCAAGTGTATGCAAGATAAGGTGCCTGAGTAACCTCTGCATTTCACCAGTCCCATTTTGCTGTTGGAGGACTGTTTGATCCTGTTATGAAGTGGAGAAGTAGGGCTGGCCCCAAGCGGACAGAACAGGTTTCATCAAGAAGAGTCAACACATTAAAATCAAAGTTTTACTCTGAGAAGATCCTGCCGTCAGTGAAACCAGAGTTGTTCACAGGCACAAGACAGAGCTCAGAGCAAAATGGCAAGATTATCACTTCCTCCCCTTACAAAGACACGCGTTCCTGCCCTGCTCAGGCAGACCCTTGGAGCATGACTTGGTGCCCAAACCAGTGGCTTACAGGATACTCTCGTGGAGCTCCTACACGTCATAAATTACTGCATATTCACTGGGATAGGAACATCTTCCAGAAGGCAGGGAAATGGTCTATACCATTAACCATTACCATCAGTGCCTCTAATCCGTGATCCACTCTAACCACCAGCCACAGGACTTCACTAAATCAAGTCATTGACTCCAGTGTTTCCAATTACAGTTACAAAAAATTTTCATGAGGAACAATTCACCAAGTTGTTGTAATAGTTCACTAAGTTTACTGTCCTTTCATCATGAGTACATTTGACTGCATTTCTACTTGGATTTTTAACTTCAGACAATGCTAACTGGAACACAAGAGGCTCCCACTCACCCATTTAAGGCAATTGAAATTATAACAGAAAAAAATCTTAGCCAGTAACCAGATAACTTGAAAAATGGTATTTGTAATGTAAAAAACCAGTAAGTTCTCAATCTCAAAAAACAACAACCTGCTATTTTGGTAAACTTAAAAAAATTGCCCATGTGTGCATGCATTTTCTTGGTGACCATCAAGTAGTGCTCTGGTTCATTCTGCAACACCATTTTCCATCACAGTAAATTTGGTCTATCAAGTGGATCTGATCAGATCCTATCAGCAGGGCTTCTGGGGAAGGGTAGAGGTACCTGCCTTTAGTAACACCACCACCACCACCACCACATGCTTCTTTGCATTTCTCTAGTGGTAGGTTTCAGCTGAACCTTGGAGGAGATGGTGTTCAACTCCAAGCCAAATGAAAACCAGTGGAGTCTGAAGTCATAGGAAGATATGACAGGTAAAATAATTTGCTCCAAGAGACAGGAGGTCTGGGTCGTACCCAGGTTATCAACAAACACATGGGCATAAGATATTCAAGGTACAGAAATGTATGTGGAGGCACATAGCATAGAAATGGAAATGTTTGCTGTTTAAAATGTGGTTTCTCAAAAAAGCACAACAGACTGCAGATTGGAACAGCGCAGCATAACAAAAGAGAAGAGCAGTATGTGAGGAGCATAAGAAAAAAAAAGACAAAGGAGAGGGACGAGGAAGGCACTAGCACTGATGCACGTGCTAGTAAAGCAAAACTGAGCACAGACACACAATGGGTGGTCTGTCACTGAGGACACACGTGACCTCTGGCTCCATTAGACCCTGCTAATGGTTATGTGGTGGCCCTACTACCAGTCTGCTCACCTCTGAGCCTCCTTCTGATTATGGCATTACCACCATTACTTAAACATCAGGCAGGGGGAGACAAGCTTGGATGGGGACACGGCAATGTCGTTACAGTTATTCCAGTCTCTGCCTGTCTGAGCGTGACTTAGGCAGAGGTGCAAGAGGAGAAAACTAGTCATTAGCACCTCCCCTCAGTGGAAGGATAAGAGCTAAAGAAGACATGTGAAGGATGAAAAAGCTAACAAAATCCACCTCTCTGAACAGGCCCTTATTAACTCCCCTAGCAGCAAACAAGCCATCTTCTAGGCTTTAGCCGAAACTAGCGTACGCTTTGCTATGCTTTAACAATTCCAATATAGCTCCCATCTCTTGACACAATATCAAAAAATTTGCTCTCCAAACAGCAATTGCTGTAATAATAACAATACTTACATTTCATTATTTAACCTCATGCTATTCATTCATGAGGATTAGTGTTTAATTAATTAACAACACTTAGCATTTCCACTTGGCACTTTACCTCTTCAAAGCATCGTACCGACACTACCTAATTAAGGGCAGAGCTCCACAGACACTTCACATCGGGACTTCCCTTTGACAGCTCTGCATCCAAGACTTGCTCACATGGTGTAGGCATGAATTCGAGTTGAGAGCCCTATTAACTTCATCAGGAACCAGGTAATGCCGTGGTTATCGAGTAACTATCTTTGCAAATTCTGTTTCTTTTCCTGTTGCTTCCGGTTGCTTGCTAGTCACAGAGGGATCTCATTATTGGCTAATGTGATGGATGATAACGTGAAACTTGTATTAGTGTTATCTACAAAACACTCATTCATCCGCTAGTGAAAATCTTATTCTCAGTCACCTGGTTGAACTGCCTTTAGCTAGAAAATGTGTTAACCACAAAAACAGATTATAAAATGTCAAGCGAGAGTTTTTACGGGAGATGGTGCTTTGAATCCATCAGTCAAATGCCTGCTATGAAAGTGCCTTTATTGTAAGCACCCCAGGATGCTACACAACATCAATAGACAATATAAACACAAAGCTTTTATGGTTCACTTTACAATTGGACATTGACTCTGAACCTGTGAAACAGAAAGGAATTGAATTTCATGACCAAAGAGGATAATGTGCACAGGATTAAGTAGACAACACTGGTAGAAGCAGGAAAGCAATATGGCTTTGGATGCTGATAGGGAGATTAAATTTACAAATGAGAAACTAAAGGAATAAACCAATTCTGACTAAAATCTCGTACGCCAGCAGAAGCACTCAATACTTCATATCAATCCACTATTTTTTTTTTCAGAGCCCACTGATTGACTGAGCCTTGACTATGAGAACTGAACAAAGAGAGCCTTAAATATTTAGTAGCTCCAGCCAAGAAAATTATTCAGACAATATGGAAATAAACTTCTGATGCAGTTGAATGGGGAGAAAAAGAAAACATTCATCACAATTCAAGAACCTGTCTAGTGTCTCAGAGGATGTTTTCACAGGGCAGTGTGGCTGGCAGGGCAGCAGCCTGGGGCTGCTGCTGCTGCTCAAACCTGCTCCAGAAGAAAGCGAGTGATCCAAAACAGCAACACAGCTTCCAGCTCTGAGCGGTGCTGTGGTGTGTCACATGCACATCACAGCTCGCCCAGCTCAGTCAAACAGCTTTCTCAGGAAGCCCCTCTTGCCAGATGAGCCACAGCTTGATAGATATTAGAAATTTAAATTGTTTGGTTCTTTGAAAACTGATTGTCTTGAACAAAATCAGACCCAACCATTTTGGCACTGAAATATTCCACAAGGCTAACTGTGTATTACTATCTGCAGTGTCTTTGTGCCCAAAATGTGCTATGTTAGTGCTACTACTAACTTCTAAAATCCCAAGAGTTTAAAATAAAAATCAGGCTTTATTATCCCTTAATACAATTTCATTTAAGCTGCAGATGAATGAGGCCCTTATTGTCATATTCAGCCTCAAGCTGACGGTCGAATACTCATCCGAGACTTTTCTGTACACGTGTGTTTGGAATTCAGTATTCGCCTTTCATCTTCCCTGCACTCCCCACAAATTCTTCTCCCCTTACTCAGCTCCAACTTCAGCACTCCAGTATTCCCTTGCCCCCAGTCACCACTGCCCAGGACTCCCTTGTCTCACACACCAAATGGCCTACCTAGTTATCATCTAGGTAACTGTGCTTCTTTTCCCAGCACAAGGCTGTCACATGAGCCCTTCTGATCACTTTCGTATTTACATTTGCTGTGCATCTGTTCTAGCATCTCCAAGCCCTGATGTCTTGGAGGAACACATGCTGAGACACTTCCTGACTGGGGTCAGCTTCCAGTACTGGAACTCTGCTGGGTGCAGCTCAAGATGTGAACCAAATGCAGGCATAAAACCAACTTGGTTAAGACAAGAACCTGACATTTGGAAAGCAGTTCTCTACTCCGGTGTATCAAAAAATAAATTTAGATGACTTATATAATTAGGATTTTACCTCTCATTGTCCTGTTTTACTCTGCCTGTACAATAAACCGGGTTGGTCTGTTTAGTCTGTCCCATGGAGTGTTGGGGTTTCAAAGTTTCACAGGACTGTGACATTTCTGCTGTTCTGCTGCTCTCTCCGAAAGAGGTCACAGGCGGAGGGCCACAGAGTAGTCAGCAACAGATCCCTGGTGGTCACGAATGTAAGTTCCAGCATGTACTTCTCCCTGCTTCTAATGCCATCGGGACATTTTATCTTTTGGCTATCACAGCCTCCTCCAGCAGTGGATTTCACAAGTGATATTGATTGCACTAAGTTGTACGTGCACTTCCCCTGTTGCTTCATCAGAGGAAAGTGTTCCTGCTGCTGCACCACCATGGTGCATAGTATTAGCCTTGCAATTTAGCCTGCACAGGGAGTGCTGAATGGATTGTTTGATGGCTGGGAGTCCAAGACATCCTCCTCTCCTTGCCTCGTGAAGCTGCTCAGCAGTAGGGTTAATACTGAAATGCAGGCCAGCTAGAGGGCAAGGTATGCTCCAGGGCAAATATGATTGAGAGTTACACTGGCTATATATTTTACTTACAATTTTATCACTATGCCCGTTCTAACCACAGCCTTTCAATTAATTTGTTCTTAGGACTTGATAGACGGTATTAAAATATTTCTGACAACAGCATTTTCACAAGTAGCATTACTCGTCCCAGCCCAACTCAGATTTCTTACCTTTGTGGTCCACAATTTCACTGTCCAGTCAAATGATGATGTGACAAAGAGATGGGAAAAGTCTATTGGACCCACTGCCATGTGACAATTGATTCCTGTGACAGGTCCTTGGTGGCCTTCAAAAATTTCACCAATGCCAGCTTTACTGCAGGAAGAAGAAAGATTTACATGCAGAGAGTGATTTACCACCCAGTGATTTAACATAATTTTTCTTTATTCTCAGGTTCCTGTTTCCTTTTAAAGTTCTGTTTAACCTGTAAATCTCTCTCCTTTCGCTAAGGCCTTTGCCTGCAGAAGTTTATTCCAGTGGGCAAAATTAATGCTCAGAATTGAGCACAGGGAGAATTGCTCTTACTTCTGAAGACTTACCTTACTCACTTCTACGCATACTGTCTACTCCTGTAGCTTGAAATAACATTTATGTGTAATTATAAAATAATTCTAAATTGTAATTATACTATAGCTTATGCCTCTGAGTAAGCCATTATCACAAGGAATAACCATTAAAATAAAAATGCAGATATGCTAATGACTTATCATGGGCAATTCTTTTTTTCTTAAATATCTAAGATAACTTTTCATAGCAGTCAATCAAGTCACTAGGAAGCAAATGCTTTTTCACAAAAAGTGAAGGAACTGATCCTGTGATCAGGTATCACACAGTCATTGCTTTGAACAAGGGGAGATGTGCATTTCATCAGCTGGAGGCTAGAATAGCTATTTGGAAGGAAAAATACAAGGCTGTGTAAGAGAGAATGTGCACACTTTTCTTCTTCCTGGAAGCAAATTATGCCAGATCAGTTGTCAGTGCTGTCTCACAGTGTACACAGAAAAGGGAATCATGAAATTACCCTTTTAGCTAGATTATAGAAAAATTGCGAGTGGAAGAATATACATTAAAGATAGCCACAGCTCTGATGAGCCTGTCAGCCCTGTGCCGGTGTGAGTACAGTGTACTGAAAGGAGATATGGAGCTGCACCAGAGAAGACTGGTCCCTCATCCAGCTGGTGCAGTGTCCCCTCACCTCTCCCGTGTGGACAGAGTGGTCTCACTTAGGCTCCCCTGCCACACCTCGCAGCATGTGCTGGAGCAGGGGCTGAGTCCTGCAGTGCTGGATAAGAAGGACACCTCTTCTTTCATCCCAGCTATCTGCCATGTAGTCAGTGGGGCAAGGGGAGTTCTGGAGCACCGAGACCATCCTGGGTATCTGCTGTGCTTTGACACACCTTTTTCCAGAATAACATATGGCTCTTCACTGTACTGGGCTGAAGGACACAGGAGCCTCTGGAAATAAACCAGGGGTGATAGCAAAAAGCTCCAGGAAAGACAGGCAGGAGCAGAAGAGCTTTTGTTGACGGTCAGTAGAAGGTTTCTACAAAGGTGTGCTAAAAAGAGGATCTGGCATCGTCCTCCTCTCGTGAGGAACAAACCCGGCAAGTCTGAAAGTTCAGAAGTGAAAAATGCCCTTGGGCATACTTCATTCATCTTAGCAGCCCAAGACTCATTCAAACCATCAGCTGCCACACAGACTATCAATATATGCCAAAATAGATGCAATTTTGCAATACTGTCAGCACAGTTGCTCAAAGTAGGGCAGCTCCTGTGCTGGTCACGGGAACAGTACGGATATTGTTGGTCCAAGAGAAAAAAAACACTGAATACTCTCCACACATACTTGGCTATCTCTCATCACACAGAATGTTTTACAAGTACAAAATGCTGAACTTCACCTTCCATGACGACAGGCTGTGTAGACTGTTCCCTCTTCGCTGCCAACGACAAAGTTATTGACATCTCCGGTTGGGAAAGCCATTCCTGTGACCGCCACTGGTTTGGACTTATTGTATACCAGCTCCATGCTCTCCTACCAAAACAGGTTTTTGTTATTATGCTGTCATCCTCCTTTTGTTAGTCTGGGTTGGGTTTTTTAATAACTGATTTCTAAATATTACACAGGGTAGCAGGAGAGGAAGATGAATTCATTTGACGCAGTCACAGGACTTTGGTTTCTACGTAAGACATTGTGAGAAGATGCAATGTCACAAACCACGATGCTCCTGCCATCCCCAGTGCTGTCTGTCACACATCTGAGACTGGCAGGAAGGCACTGGTCTTTTCTGCATCATCGTAAATCAGCCAGAGATGACAGGTGAGAATTTAAAATCTAATGGTGCAGAAACTAAAGGTAATACCTTAATGGTTACATTTGCCAGCCTCAGGCTTTAACAAATCATGCAATACCCTTCTATTTACAAACATTCCGGAAATCAATTGTCAGGAAGCACATGTAATATCGTGTGCATGTGAGGCATTTATTGCACTATGTCATTTGTCCCTTTGCAGAACAAAATTAAAAAGCTGGGGTCCTGTCACTACCACCATTCTAAGCATTGCTTTTCAGGGATTTTTGGAGGTAACCATAAACATTCCCTCTAGACTCCACCATCAAGCTACAAACCAGCAGAAATGTTTTCTGTTTTCATTTGGTAGCTACATTTTAAAGTAAATCAGCAAGCCCATTTTTGCAATTGCAAATATAATCACCGTGCAAGTTTGTGGCCGTTGCAAGATGTGTATGCTTTGAGCAGATTTTGCACAACTTTTTGGTTTTTCGGCCTAAATGGTGTAACCCAAGAATCCACAAAAGGCCTGAACAGTTTCACCATTTTCATTTTTAGCTATTCAAGTGGGTATGTTCTCTATGTTTAAAAAGTCTATGCTGCTATTCTTCTAGGGCCAAAGCCTGTAGGGTTTTTCTCAGAAGGGCTTTTTTGCTGCAAAGAAAGTGGGTATCCCTGTGAGAGGAGAGCGATGCAAATCCATAGAGAAACATTTCTGCTTGGTTTATACTTTTCTTTTAAATAAATTTGGTTCTATTGCAAAGGCAAAACAAGACATGGAAAATGCATTGGGAGACCACCCCATATTTCTGTAAATATGTGAGCGTGAGAGAGAAATTCTGTTAATATGGGGGAGAGACCATATATTTTTGTTAAAATCTTCTGGGGTGAGATCATCACTTAGTGTCTCTGCAGAGATAAGACCACAGACTGTGGTGGACTCTCTCCTCCCAGCACCCACACCATGGCTGCACACAAGTGCTCTGGATCTGTGTCTTTGGAAAGTTTCAGACTGACACACATCAGCAACACTTTACTCCTCCCAGTTTAAAGCTATGGCACGCAGCTTGACGTCAAGTCCTGTGCCTCTTTTCTAGATCACCATGAGCCATGTGCCAAACTTCGGTGTAATGTGGGGTGTGTTCCCATCCTAGCTGAGAGTCAGTTTTGGAGCAGGGAAATGCCATTTGAGTGATGAGGTACTGGAACTCAGATGTTCACAGATCTGTGCTTCAGATTTTAGTATTCCAGTAAGTGAATATGCGGGGGTGGGATTTATCTTCTTGATGTTTAGGTGAGAAACTCTGGAAGGGATTCGAGTGCCTGAACATAGATGCCTGGGCCATTTTAGATGCCTCCATTTCTCTTGCAGAAGAGTACTGCTTTCTCATAGTCCCAGGGCACAAATACTAGCCCCACACTGCTGCCTTACATGAGCAACGTGGTTGAACTTCGAAGTTGGCCTCACTTTGAGTAGGGGAGTAGATGCGATGACTTCCAGAGTCCTCTCCCACCCTAAGACAGGACAGTTCTGTGTCCCAGGGTGGGTGTCTGAAGGGGCATTTCACACTTGGATGGGACGAGTCATCCTCTAGAAGTAGCAGCCTCTCTCTACCTCAACTGTACAGAAAACTTGAATTTCGAACTTAGACTTGACGCATCAACTTTCAGATGGCTGAGGTTGGGATAGAGGAGTCCCACCTCTTGTGTCAACACTGAAAAGCGAATAATTCAATAGTAATTGCGCATTAATGCATGATTAATGGAATCATTACCGGGAGTTTCTATGCAGCATTTTGAAACAAGATCAGATCCCATGATGCTTAGTAAAAATTATATTAAATTTTTTTCTAAGAAATTGTGTATAAAAATGAGTGATGTGTTGGAATAGAAAATGTACTACTTCAGAAGATAACACTTAAAAGATGCTTTCTGTACACCTTTTTCAGCATCGGATTCTTTGTTTAGTTTCCATTATTATAATCACTAGTGGTTTGGGCAATTTTCCTGTGTTTCCTTTCATTTCTGATACAAAGGAGGGGAGGGGGGGGAAAAGACAATAGTAGCAAACATTCCAGAGGGGGAGAATTAGTTCTAAAACTTTTGATTTGCATTGTTTGTTCCTTTGGCTACTGAAGGCTGCCAGCAAAGTAAGTTTCTGAGTTTCTGACTGCGCGCCTCGGAAACCTGCAGTGCCTAGGGTGTGTTCAGCAGCAGTGCAACCTAGTCCATATTTGTTAAACAATGCTGTAGAATAAGTACAATTTATACCACAGGCGACTTCTGTAATTACCGTGCTTTAAAATGGACTATTTCATTTTCACTTGAAACTGACCTATGTATTAACGTATTACAATAATTACATGATTTGTGGTAAAGGAAATGGGGTTTGGCTCTTAGCAGAGACTGCTGGAAGCAAGCTGTACTCTTTCAAGTGCATCCATTGGTTTTAGTTTGTATAGGACGCGAGATTTTGGCTTTTAGGAGCTGTGTTTCACTACGCAGGTATCCTGCTCTACCAAAGACACTCTTCCCCCCCGTGTAGGTGAAAACAAACCCACCTGTGGAGTTGAGAGCATGTCCAGGCTCCAGGAGCACATTTTGCCATCCGTAGAGACAGTAATAAGATTGTGCGCGTTCTGTGTTCCAACTACATTCACGCAATACACAGGATGCTGAAAACACATAACGCTGGAAGTCAGAGAGCCATTCTTACATTTTCACAAACGAATTTCTAATGTCTCATATGTTATTTTAAAGAATGTTTAAGTAGTCACACAATGCCTGGAAAATATAGGACTCAGCTTTTGCCAGATAGGAATTGTTTTGGTTGGGTTTTTGTGTTTTTTACATTTAAATTTTAAGAAGTATGTATGGAGGTGGAAATGTTTTCAAAGTTTCATTTTCCTCATAATAAAACAACCCAGCTGAGTAATGCTGTGAAAATACCAAATTATGTGGATGAGATTTCACCCACAGGGACATGTATCATTCTACTGATGGCTTTTGACACTGAAAATAACCAGCAGAAAGAGGAAAACTGTCCAAACGGAATCAAAATGAAAACTTTATTCAAGAAAACAGCTGCATAAAACTTGAGCTCTGTCAGAATTTGGCTTGCATGCTAAGTATTTGCAAATGTACTCCAGTTGAAGAACACGAACAAGCCCATCAACGTTCTTCAGCATTGGCCAATACACCTTTTAAAATCTGTCATTATAAGTGGGGAGTGACTAAATTTAGGGTGTTACACCTGGTTCACCATAGTGCAGTCATTCCATGGAGGCTGAATTCCAGTTATTATGCATAATGAAACTTGGCCTATTCCTCTTCCAAGGAACCTGGTAACATTTTGAGCCCAAAGCGTCATCTGATATCTGATGGTGACATATGAGGGATGGGTCAAGTTCAGCAATCTCCAGAGTGAAAAATCAGTCAGACTGAACAATAAGATTTCATTTCCTTTGACCAGTACAAGTGATACTGCTAAATTAAGGCTTAGACAAATACAAAAGTCAAGCAAACAAAAATTTAATTTCTCTGCTGCATTTACCAATAAATAGAAGACCTACCTCTCCAGAAAGAAAAAACATTTTTCTCTAATGCTTTCCTTAATTAAAGAAAATTAGGACCAACTTACAGGACATCCCTAAGGAGCTTCTTAGCCAACTCTATGTAGTGTTAGGAACGTAGCATTTGGTCCTGCTGAAAGGAATGGCAGAACTGCCACTTATGTCAGACTACTTCGAGATCCAGCTGCAGGTCACCTACCCAGTCAGTGGGGGATGGCAGGAATCCTCGGAGCTCTGGCTCGCTCTCAGGTTTGATACCTGAGTGGGCCCAGTAAATGTCCCCTCTCTAAGAGCAAAAGGTGCAGCACCTGTACAAACAGTGTCTGTGCCCACACTGAGATGGACTAAACAGTTGCTGCTGAAATAGTACCTTGTGCTTGGAGGCAACCTGTGCACACCAGTAAGTCACAAGGTCCATTTGATGCCCTTGTTTTTCTTTCTCTCGAGATTGTCAGGCACCTGGTTTCTCCCAGATCATCAAACGGACCCCAACTGGTCCCTCACATGTGTCTCACACTATTACCTTCACACCATGGGCCTTCTTGCTGCTTAGTGTAAGCTACTGACCCCAATGCTAAACATGATTACTGCATACTGATGTGTGAAATAAGCACAGACCTATTTTTTTCATGGGCTTTTGGCCTCCAATAGTCCAAACAGACAGAGTGGGTGGGAGGAAGCTAAAGCAAGCAGTGGAATATCTGGAATATTTAGTGGCGGGGAAAGAGTGAGCCATGTCTTTCCAGCAGCACCTCAGTGTGTCAGGCCTGGCTTTAATCAGGGCTACCAGCCATCAATTTCACGCACAATAAAACTCACGGCAGAAATGAAAAGATGTAAGGAAAGCGGATGAGAAAGACAACCAACTGTATGTAACAGAAAGTCTAAACAGGCTCCTTCCTTTCAAAGGGTTGCTGCCAGCTTGCTTTTATTTATTTTGGAAATGAAATCATCATGCAAAAGGGTTTTGTCTTAATTAAAATTTCCTGTTGTCCCAAGTGCAGATGTGTGGTGGGTGTGAAAGGAAATTAGTGAGTAAGCTGTGCGTAGAATTCTCTTTCCTGGTGAATCCAGGCAGTAATCAGTGATACTAAATTTCAGGAAGGTTTAAGTCAGGGAGAACAACATGATCTATCTGTTTCAAATAAACAAAGCAGGAGAAAGAAAAGAGAAAAATCCTTTTTTCACATACAGCGGGAGTTCAAATTAAAAAATTACTATTCAGCTCATGTATCTAGCAGTACAAAAAGTAACATCGCTAAAGTATTATTGTCTTAATTTAATCTTTTTTTTTTTTCTTGGCAGCGAGGATTCAAGCCTGCCTTTTGCAACCAGGACCTCATTTACAGTTTATGTAAGTAATTCCTATGTACGAACATAAAGTAAGCAACTCTTATTGTAAAATCTGAGCACTCCTTAAAACATCATATTTCCTCATGTTAGACTGTGTAAACACTTATTTATACCAATCCATGACAGCACATAAAGTGCCCATCCACAACTGAATGTAATTTATTTGTATTTGTCAAAAGCAAAACATTACACATTTTTCTATTGCAATAATAAAACTGCTTTAATATATAATTCCAGGAGGTACAATTTTGCCTTAAATGATTTTTGAGTGTAAACAAATTACTTCCCATTAATCTTTGCTTTTCCACTAGATTTTGAGTCCCAGTTGTTCAATTTTCAGTGACAGTCAGCTTCTTGCCACTAGTTTTCTGGTCTGCTACATCTCTAAATTGCACTTCCAGAAGAGACTGTTTCTTTTCATGCAGATTGAACATTACTGGCAACAAAATGAGCAAAAACATTAGGGAAATGAAAAGCAATGTTGAAGTTGTAACCCATGGCACAGATCATTAGATAATTACATCAACATTCATGATAGTGGAAATTTAGGGAACAATATTTGTGTTGCCTGGCCCACTAAGCATGTCTGTGCACACCTGTAATTTTTAATATAAGAGACTTGCAATCATAATACTGGCCTCATACCGAATCTTTAGCAGTAATTCACATGGCATGGCTTCTGGAGTTGTCTTTTAACTCCAGGGATTATGTTGTCACAGTCAACTGAAAGCTGAACCTTGATCTGCAAATTCCAAACATTAGAATCACAGAATTCTGTAAGTAAAAGCTGGAGGTGCAAAAGTACTATCACTTTGTCTGATCCTTCATTCTGCTAGAACAAGATTATCTTACCTCATCTCTCAGAGTACTTTGTGGAGTTCAGTTCCTTATGTTACAGAAAATCTGTGTTTTTCTGCACTCTTACATCATACGTCTACATTTCCCTCCTCCTTTCCACTTTCCACTCAGGAGCTGCCCTGAGCCCACTTCCAGGATGAGCTACTCCACCTTCCATCTCTCCTGAAGAGTCTGCCCAAGGCCAAAGTCTGGAGGAGGAGAGCTCAAGAATGCACAAGACGTTTGTGTGGGATGGACTGGATGTCAGTGCCATGGCAGTGAGGACACTTCAGCAGGCAACCCAGGCTTGTCTCTTCCTCCAGCACAATATGAGTACTTTGGAACGTAAGAGAGTCTCCTATCACAGATGAAGTCTCTTCTTTCTCAGGCATTCTGTGTTACTGCTCTGCCTGTTTATCTCCCAGGCATCACTACAGCCCATTGCCACCATCATTAGTTATCTGCAAGTACCTGTGTGTGTTAGCAAAATGCTCTCCTGCATCATTCTGTTGAAACAAACTCTCCCTCAGTGTGCAAACTCTGCTCTGTGGCCCTGTCTAGAGTAGGAGATCACAGCAGGGGTTTATGTATTGCTCTTTTAGAAAACAGAAGTAAACTGCCCCACTCTTTCCAAGGGCACCAGTGTCTGCTTACAGGAATCCACTATGAGACCCTCATAGGTGCCTGATCTGGTTCAAAGCAGAAATGAGTGTACACCAAGACAACAAGAATGACTGTAATTGCCTGCCATGTCGGACTGACAGACATACAGCCTCCATAGTGGTCTGGCTCTCTTTACAGACAATGGGGACAAGAATTACAGTGCCTGCTGGCACAAAGGTGCCTCACTCAAGTGTTGTACTCAATCTTGCCTTCTTCCTTGGAAAGGAGAATAATGTCCTGACTTGATTGTACAGAGTATGATGATCAAGCACTTACAAGAGGTGATTGTTCATTTCTCATATCTATTTTTTTCCCTTCAAGGGCCACACTTACGCTTTCATCTGTGTGGCAACCACCACTGTAGACACAACTAGGCAGCTGCCTTTCCCTGCTGACCATCTCCTCTAAGGAAAAGAGGAGGTGATTTGTATCCTTACCGTGTGAGCAGCAGCAGATAAGGGAGTTCTCTGAACTGGAGTGCGCCTGTGACTGCGATTATCCCACAGGACAATTTGGCCAGAGTATGTTCCACCGACGACCAGGTTTGGGTGAAAGCGGGCAAAACAGACCGACATCACGGAGGACTGGAGTAAAAGAGGGAGAGAAGAGAGGGGTCACATGGTCAGCCATCTTCAATTCTCTCCCTAGGGAAGCAGACTGTAATTAGCATTTTGTATTTTAGGAATCACTGTATGAACTCTTATTCACACTCCTTGCACACCAGTAATTCTACTAAAGCCAAGAGGACACATGCAAAGAGCTAATTTTAACCCTAAAATGTGTTGTTCCATTGGTCCTAGGGAAAATACAGGATGAATCTGAGCATGATGCTAAAACCCTGAGATAACCTCTCCGTGACAGTGATGGTAAAGTGCTTAATTTCATTTCCAGAAGTGAGAACATCAACTAACCGGATGCCAACCGAACAGAGACTGGCATCCTGGGCTATGATATCCCATCAGGGAGAGCTCTTCCCCTGTTTCTCCTCTAACGTTTAACTCAGGCAATTGGAGGCAAGTCTCTGAAAGACCCTCCAAAGTTCACCTCAAGGTGTGCTATCTTGAGAGCATCAGCTGACAAGCCGTGTCTCATTGTTGGATCAATGACTGATTTCTCTGCTACCAAGGTCTTCTGAGAGCAAAGGGAACCACACTTTCCTTTACCCTGTTTAAGCAGAACTGAGTTTTTCCTCATCCTATTGTCAGCTGAGTTGTCTTTGTACATTTCCTTTAGCTGGGGATGCTGAGGAGCCAGACTGGTGTGATGGTTACCCTGGCTACCTTGTAGAGTGCCCCACAAGCCAGTATGGAGGTGGTTAGCTACGCCAACCACCACTTTTCAATATCTTTAAAATAACATGCAACAGCTGAAGTCCTCAAGGGAACAGTCCCCAGAACCTTCATGTGCCAACAAGCTACAGCCAACAGCAAGAAGCAGTAACTCCTTTAAGTCTTCCATGCTCTTCTTCAAGAATAATTTCCCATTTTTATATAATTGGTCCTGGACGTTATGTCTTTGTTTTATGCAAATCTTTTTTTATATTTTAATGAGTGGATATTTTGAAGCGTTGGTGTTCCTATGTCGGAACGCACTTTACTCAGTGACAAAGGGTTAACTAAATTACTATATTTCATTTGCATAAAAAGCATGGCAGACATTTAAGTAAACTTTGTTGCATTTGGAACACTGGAGCTGCCTAGCTGAACTAGACCCAATGTCTTCCTAAGTAATGGCCCTGTCTCTGGCAGAAGTGGATGGGGTTGTAAAAACTTTGACATGGGCAGATGTGTTGCCTCCTTTCTTACTGCTCCTCATGCTGATTTCTAGTGGCTACAGACTGATTTGAACTCACGAGAGACTTGAAACCACTTCTGATAGGGCTAGAATTAATTATGCTAACTCTTGATGCCCATAACTAGGTTAATAAGAATAAAGCAAAACGGGAAGTTTAAATAGTTTTTACTGAATTCGTGTGGCTGCCTGATATCAACTGTTTAAATCCAGATTATATGCTGAATGAATTTAACAGACATACTTATAGCATACAGCTATGAGGGGTTTTTTGACCTAACAAGATAATCAAGACAATGAAAAAAGTTGCCATTACTTTTTTTCTTCCCCACTCTCTCTGCATTCTCATGGCTGTTCACTTGACATCTTTATACCTTCCCCCTTGACTAACGCTTCTGCATACATTTCTCTGATGTTACATAGTCTAGCACCTAGTGACTAGATAATTAGTGTACATAAATGCCTATTTTAGTCCATATCTAAGTGCTTGAGCACAGCAATTCCATTATGGTCAGTCGTAGCAATGAGAGGTAGCTTCCAAACACCATTTCCAAAGGACCTAGCTTTACAGAAAAGAACCCCCACCCCTAAGGAACAGGATGTAGGTACTATTAAGGGGGGTTTAAAACCCAGCTACACTGCAGCTGCCATCCAGTTTCCACAGATCCCCCCCACATTATAATTAAAACTACCCTACAGCACATGTTCTACATTTTATCTCTTTGTTTAATGGCTTCGTGAGTTGTTTTAATCAACCCCTCTCGTTCCTTATAACTAAGCTGACAGATATTCTTACATGAAGTGAAATAGCCAGATGATTTTAAAATAGTACAGCTCCACCACTGTGTACACCCCACAGCAGCTACAAGGCTCCACATGTATTTTAAGAAACCCCAATTCAAACAGTCATTCCACAACAAAGTTCCCAAGTTTGTCCCAAACAAACTTGGGAGACTCTGAAGCAGGGCAAAGAAGCCAAGTGGACAGTGTATTTTTAAACATTCTGCTTTCATGGTTAGCATGTTTTTGCATTTAGAATGCCAGACTACAGTTGAATGGTCAGGATAGAAACTGCTAAAGTGTGTTTTTCATAAAGTTCAAAAATAACCTACAGACATGACACGGGCTTGAGCTCTCTGCACTGCTTCTAGTTTTACATCTCGCTCCAAAGCAGCTTGCAGTCTTCAAAAGGTGAAATGTTCACATCCTTTTAATTATGTCAGCATTATTTTTCTATCCAATAAAAAATTCTGTCAAATATTAGAATTTAACAATTTAAGGACTCCATTCCACAGCACTTAATATAGCGATTATTTTCTTAAAATTAATGGCAGTACTCAGATGAGTAAGGGCTGTAAGATCAAGCCCATTCATTTAACAGCTTGAAAAGCATTCATTTCTTAGTCTTAATGGGAGAGAGTGGCTGACAGGTCTCCAGTCTGTCTGAACAGCTCTGTGCTCAAGGACAGCAGCAGAAACCATTCCCTGTAAGCCTCTTCTGCCCCCAGGCTGCCTCTTGTTTGCCTGTTCAAGTAGTCTTGCTCCTCTAAAACAGCTTTGCCACTGACTTCAAAGGGGGAGGAACCAGCACATGGTCAGGTTTTTAAAATAACAGCATATCCTTGGTTGCACTTCTACCACACCCTTCTAGGGAAATCTCACGGCACTTTCCAATAGCAATAGTAAGCGTCCCAGTTTTTCAGTTAGGGATATTTTATACTGTAGGTGCTTAGTTACCTGCTGCAGAGGACAGAAGCAGCTAGTTTCTTAGTATACGGCAACAGCACATAAATAAATGTAGGAGGAATCATGTCAGAAGGCAATTCCACAGGGAGTTTAGTGTTCACAGTAGAAAAGCAGCATTTAAGACTAGGAGATTCCCAGCATTATCATTTTATGGGTGCCACAGAGCATCTGTCTGAGCAACAGACTCACAAGAGACAGGCAAAATCCCAGTGTCTGGTCATCTGCATTTCCCTGAATTGCACTGCGCAGTGAATCATTTCAGTATTTACTTCAGCTTAATGCTCAGGTGTTTTCTCCCTCTGTGAAAATACAGCCTACTGGATTTTGCTTTTTCTGTCTCTCTTTAGCTTTCTCAGTGGCCTTACTAAAGCATTTCTGGTGCTTCTGGCTTTGTGATCCTCCACCCAGATGTTCTACTCTCAGTGGGGTCACGATACTGGTGCTGCTGCCTCATCCCCTGTGCATGCTCTGCGTCTCTGTGGAGGTGAGCAGATCTCCAAGGGCTGGAGGAGCAAACCTGAGTTAGTTCCAGGTGGGAACACTGCCCAAGCATAAGAGAGAGCTCAGGATGGTAATCCTGGGGATTTTGCCTGGCAAACAGGCAGTCCTGCTTCTCAAATGCTAAAGCTTCTGCTCCCAGCTGCTGCAAGAACCGCGCTGAAAACATAATTAAGAAACAAAACATGAGATGTCTGTGCTCTTGTTACAGCAAAGAGAGGGCTGGGCCTCACAAGCAGAAGTGCTGCCCAGACCTTGGAGAGGTCTGCAGTCCGGGGTGGGAAGGCAGCACCCTTTGACACCTTTCTTGGTGGGGGGTCAGGTCACCTCGGCCCATGGGGAGGAGCGCTGTGGAGCCGCCTCTGCCTCCCTGCTCGTTCCCTCTCTCCTTCCCTCCCCACTGATGCACTGATCCAAACAGGCCCCCAGCCCTCTTCAAGTGGCTGGCAAAGCTGTTTTTTATTTTAGAAGCTTAATACGGCCCAGATTTGGATTAATGATGGCATATCCCGTCAACCACAGGTACACGTGCTTGGGACAGACAGTCATTTAGCTTCTCCTTACTGAGAAGCCTGACCTCAGTACCCACATCTGATGTGTGGAAGGCCCCAGAGACTCGGCTGTCTCTGCTCATGTCCATACGCTCGGATGGCAC
Organism: Mohoua ochrocephala; assembly: GCA_013398855.1. Taxonomy (NCBI): domain Eukaryota; kingdom Metazoa; phylum Chordata; class Aves; order Passeriformes; family Acanthizidae; genus Mohoua; species Mohoua ochrocephala. The sequence continues at coordinate 82,391 of VZTA01027664.1, forward strand.
TCTGCCCAGCCACCAGTCGAACAAGTTCACAAAGACCTGGGTGCTAAATAATAATAACTCTCAATAGGCAATGACTACTGCCTTCAGCCAGACATCTTCTGCAGGAAACCACCCCCGGAGCCAGCACTGCCATACTGGTGCCATATGCCTACGCCTGACACCAGATGTATCTCAAAACAATACTCTGTCAGTGGGAAGAAGCAATCCGAGGAGTTCACAGGCATTTCTAGGCTCCAGAATACCAGGTTATATTGCAGCAGGCTCTCAGGAAGCTCCTGGGTGGATTTTCTAGCTAACCACACACACGTGAAAAAGCACTACCATCAGTGGCATGCTGCTGTGGGTCACTCTGACACAGGCAACAGCAGGCAACGAAATCAACTGCAGCTGAGATTACAGAATCATAGAATCACAGAATATGCTGAGTTGGAAGGGACCCATCAGGATCATCAAGTCCAACTCCTGGCCCTGCACAGGACCCATTAAGAATCACCATGTGCCTGACAGCCTTGTCCAAACGCTTCTTGAACTCTGTCAGGCTTGGTGCTGTAACACTTTCCTGGGGGAGCTTGTTCCAGTGCTCAACCACCCTCTGAGTGAAAAACCTTTTCCTGATATTCAACATAAATCCCTCCTGACTCAGCTTCATGCCGTTTCCTTGGGTCCTGTCACTGGTCACAAGAGTGAAGAGATCAGTGCCTGATCCTCCCCTTCCCCTCATGAGGAAGTTGTAACTGCAATGAGGTCTCCCCTCAGTCTCCTTTTCTCCAGGCTGAACAGACCAAGTGACCTCAGCTGCTTCTCACACAGCTTCCCCTCCAGACCCTTCACCATCCTCATGGCCCTCCTTTGGGCACTCTCTAACAGTTTAATGTCTTTTTTATATTGTGGCACCCAAAACAGCACGCAATATTCAAGGTGAGGCCGCCCCAGTGCAGAGCAGAGCGGGACAATCCTCTCCCTTGCCTGGCTGGTGATGCTGTGCCTGATGCACCCCAGCACACGGTTGGCCCTCTTGCTGAAGTGGCAGATCCTTTTCCATGCTTGAGGGACTGAGAGCAGAGGGACAAAGCTGTGGTACTGCTCCTTAGCTAAAATCATGAAAAGATGCCAAACTCATAGTCCTTCATCCATAGGAACTGAAGAACCGGGACTGAACCTCTGATCACTTGTGTCTGCCCTCCTGAGGAATAAATAAATAAAGAGGAAGGCCAGAAGTACAAATGCAACTTACTCATAACCTTTTGTTCTCACTCCTGCTCATCAAGAGCAGCATTTAAAGAGTCTAAGCACTCACAGTCCCTCTGAGAGCTGCCCAGCCTTCTTCTGGCCCGGCAATCAGGAGACCATTTCATTCCTGCATTGCTATACACACATATATCTGGCCCCATACATCATATGGATGATATACTTCAACTGCAAAGGTGGATTAAAACCATCACCTAGAAATAAAACAGCAACTGAATTACTAAATAAAGCCCTTTTTTCCTGACCGGTCATGGACTGAGAACAATCACGGAAACTAGCAGTATCAGATCTGAACACTGTTTCTCTGGTTTAGGGCCCTATAACATCCCTTCTGCACCACAAAAGGTGTGAGTTATCTTGAAAGAGGCAACTCTAGGGGGACTTTGCTCTGGCTACTAAGATACCAGGTACTGTACACTGAAATAGAGCCTGTGTTCCTTCCAAGAGTCCTGTTTTAGTATCTGCTATTGTGAATTTGGATATTTCTGTGTCTCATATAACTGTCTAAGTATAATTAGTAGTACTAAGAAAACAGCAGAGAGAATAGCAACAGAACTACAGCTGGTTTTGAAATTAAATTTGAAAAGGAAGTTAAAATGTGATTTATGTGTACAAAAACCTTTACCAAAGAGCTTATCTCTTAATTCTAAAAGCTTCAAATTCCAAGACTTCTGTACTGCTCCCCTCCAACTGTCTTCCTATTTAACTATGAAATAACATCTGAAAGATTTTGTGCTAGAGATTATTTGCGGTACCATACAAAATTCGTCTCTACTAAAAATAAAATAAAAGCAGTTGACATCCTTCACATATTAAAAAAAATAAATAAAACCAAACAAACACTTCTTCAAACCAAATGTCAGAATTCTGTTTAATTAAAAAAAGGAAGTTTATACTTGGTTATGGTGTGTGTCGACATCTATCCCTTTGATTTACAAGAGTATGGACGGGAAAGAACAGATTGCTTTATTCAAGAGAAAGAAAGGAGGGAGGGGGGCCCAGTGTGACAGGAAAGAGTGTAGGCTGTATTAACTTCAGTGCTTGTTAAAACATGAAGGATTAATGGTAGAAAGGGAGGGAAGAATTGTGAATGTCTCCAGTTTAGGATCTTCAAAAATGTTTGGGGATTCTAAGAATGTCTCACCAGACCACATGAAAGCTGCACAGAGGGACTCAGCCACACGACTGCTCTAAATCCAAAGCTGGTATTGCTCCACTTATACCATCAAACCAATGGAGCTGAAATGTAGCCACAAATTAAATTTATTTTTATTGAAAAAGTACTAAGTCCTTAAAAAGAAGGAAAAGAGTATGTCAGGAAACGCAGCCTTTCTTAGCCGAGTTTGCAGGGTAGGTACCTCTGACATCTAACCTCAGCGCTGACATCTGAGTATTGCAGTAGAATCAGAGCACTCTGCCCAAGTCTGCAGAAAGGCAATATCCAGCCTTAGGACTTCATTTTAAACAGAGCAGAAAGCTGGAGCTTTCTGCTTTCATCTCTGTAACTGCAGGTTCAGCCCATGTAACTACAAGAGAAAAAGAATCAGTGAAAAAGTCCACAAGCCGCCTTTGCAAGAGGGAATCTACACTTCAGCCCTTTTGCGAAGTGCATTTGCTGTTATTATTAATTCAGCAGTGTCATGGTGACTCGGAAAAGCAGCAAAACTGCTTGCTGTATTGCAAACACAGATAATCCTGATACTTCTCAAATGGGATACAGGGAGATCCTGCGTGCCTTTATCCATGACTGCAACAAGCAATCGATTCCGTGACCCTGAGTTACTGCACACACATGCAAGCCTGAGAATACAGTTTTTGCTGAGCATCATACTGTCTTTGTTAGACTGACGATGAGATGATTAAAGCCTGGAGAAATAAGGAGTAATTTCATAACAACAGCACATCAAAATAAAGTTCTCTTTCCACCCAACTACTTAGATGCTAAGTACCCAAATATGTTTGTTTTCTCTGATTAGGACCTGGCTGCTTATCAAATTGCAGGGTCAGACAATTAATGTCCGTGTGCCTGCATGTTGGAGAAGCAAGCGCTTCCTTGCTTTGTCTATTTTATTTAGGTCGTGATACTCTAACAGTTATTCATGAGCACTCTTAATTGTTTTGATTAAATTATTGACAATCTTGAAGTGATGGGTCTACAGCACCCTTTCAGACTTGGAGCCTGAGGGCATGTGTCTGTGGGTGGAGTGCAGAGACCTTCTGCCGTCCCTGCTCATTCCACAGGCTGGCCACAATTTGGAGCAGATGGTAAGTGTCAGCTTGAGCATGGCAGTCTGGCATGCGGCTTGCATGCAGCAGGGCTCACTGGTTTCAGCTCAACATTACCCAAAGGCTTCTGGACCAGAGCTGCTATACATGTAGCCGGCTCAGGACATGGGTCATGGTGTCACTGCCTTCCACCACTGCTAACTGTAGCTGCAAGTTTTGTGGCACAGAGACTACTTTGTTATGATGGGTTTGTAACAAAATCCTTACTAAAGCATCTCAGTCTCATGAAGGCCTCTAGAATTGAGCAAATAATAGCATTACCTGAAAAATTTACTTGGTGCAGTAATCAGAAATGCCAGATAAGCATCTTATTTCAAGCACTGCAAATGAAATCAGATGTAGAGAAGCACATACTCAAAACATCACGTAAGCCAAAACCTTCTGTAAGTGTTGCAGTTGGCCAACTCCTAAAGCATCTCTGAAGGTGAAGCCACTTCTATCTAGCAATTACCTGGGGAACCTGGCTGTGAGGGACAAGTCCAGGCATTTTGGTCACTCTTCCTTAATGACTTCTGCATATTATCTCTCTGATGTTATCTGATATAGAACATAGGTGTGGTCTTGGCAGCTCAGCCCCATGCTCATAAAGTGCCCCAGACATTTGTCTAAGGACTTAAGCTTCTTATTGCTGCACACTTCTCCAGGCAGAATCTCCTTCCTGCTGGAACCAAGACCAGGCCTCAGGAACGAGGCTTAAGAGTCCCTCTCCAGAGGTGTTCCCATCTAACACTATGCAGAAGAGATCCCCCAGAGACTGAGGTATGAGTTAGGCTGGGATTTTGGTGTCCTGGACTCTTCTCCTCACAGTGAAAGCACAACAGATAATCAATTGATGGCAAGTTCTGGAAATGTCAGAGTCAGACTTTGGAGAGCCCACAGAGATAGCAAATTCCAGATTTGGAGAACAGGAATAGAAACACAAGTTATTCTCATGCTGTGGTGGTGGTTTTGTGGTTTCTATGGCAGCAGTTCCTCAAACCAATGCATTTGATCAACCAAACTATGTGAAGCCACAGATGAATTAGAAACCAGTACAGATGCTGCAAGCACAATTATCTACAACTCAGCCTGTGAAGCTAGGCATAGTAGTCACAGCTGCTTGTAAGAGAGTTGCAGATAAATCTCAAGTGTAGCACTGAGTCCAAACCCCCACAAGAAATGCAAAGGCCGTGAGAACCGAGGCACAGTCAGAAGATCGAGCGTATCGAACCAAGAATGCTTTAAAGCCCCAGATGAGGAAAGAACTTACTTGAGTCCACCTTTTCTCAGAAGTCCATGAACTTAATTGCAATTAATCCTTCTAAGTTCTCCATGATTTTAATGACTCAAAAGCCTGCTCACAGCCAAGCAAATTGGTAAGTGCTTTCCTAAACAAGCAATTTTTAAATTCAGGCCTTCTGAAAGCAAAGGACCTCCATTCTATAAGGAAAGAAGTTCAGCTGGTCCTGGGAAGACTCTGAGACAGTCTCAACCCAGCTGACTTCCATATTGATGTCGGAGAGGGAAGGGGAAAGGAGTATGACGTGTCAGAGACAGACTCACTAAATTGCCAATGTTGGGAGGCACATCTAGAGATTGTCTAGTCCAACCCCTTGGTCAGAGCAGGATCAGCTGGAGCAGATTGCTGATGACTGTGTGTAGCTGGGTTTTGACTGTCTCCGTGGATGGAGACCCCATTGCCAGCTCGTGTTGAGCTTCTCATCAACCAACACCCCCAAGTCCTTCCCCTCAGGGCTGCTCTCAATCCCTTCTCAGTCCAGCCTGTATTTGTGCTTGGCATTGCCTCTACCCAGGTGCAGGACCTTGCACTTGGCCTTGTTGACCTTCATGAGACTTGCACAGACCCAACTCTCATGTCCGTGAAGTTCCCTCTGGATGGCATCCCTTCCCTCCAGTGTGTCCACCAAACCACACAGCTGGGTGTGGTCACTGAACATGCTGAGGGTGCTCTCAATCCCACTGTCCACATTGGACAAAGGTCTTTAACAGCGCTGGTCCCAACACTGACTCCTGGGGACACCACTCATCACTGGTCACCACTTGGACATTGAGCCATTGACCACGACTCTTTGACTGCAACCATCCAGCCAATTCCTTATCCACTGAGTGTTCCATCCATCAAATCCATGTCTCTCCAGTTCAGAGACAAGGATGCTGTGCAGGACACTGTGAAATGCTTTGCACATGTCCAGGTAGATGATGTCAGTCATCGGAAGACTAAAAGGCTTTTATGTTTGCCCAAATCCATCACTTTCACTGATGTACCTTTTATAAGTAGTGTCACTATGTAATTGGAAATAATTGAAAATAATTGAAAATTAATTAAACATTGCACATAGGTGGAGATTGAGGGACTGAGAGGCACAAATAAACACCTATCTAGTGGAAACACAGACGATACCACAGGCAAGTCTGTAAGAATGTCTGTCATTTAAGAATGAGGGTGGAAACATGAGTTGCTTTCACACTGTTCATGTCTCCTACAGTAAATTACTGTAGAGATTCCGGTATCAGTAGCCTGACTCTGCACCCATAGAGCATTAGGAAGCAGCTGAGATCACAGAGGAATAAATGAAACCCATAATAGACAATTTTTCATTGTCCTTTCTCCAAACAAACCTTAGTTTTCTGAAATTTCACATCCTGCTTTTGTCACCTGCAAGGTTATGCTGCTTGGTTTCGACAATTTTTTTCCATAAGTAGTCTTGTAGAGGAGGAAGGATTGAGATAAGTGGTTTCCAGTCTCAGGGTCGAAACCTTAGTAACACTAAATCAGCATAGTTATGGCATCTTACAGTTGCTGACTCCGGGAGTATCAGAGGACCACATCTTGCTCAAAAGCCAGCATCCCTGGGTCATTCACTTGCACATTTTATAATGCATCTTTATCCTGACAGGAAAAATGGATTTATCCCAGAAAACTCATGTCAGGAGTTCTGCACAACTCCAGTCCAATTTTGGCCTAGTCTATTTATTTACAGATGTAAACATGCGACAGCAAATGTTAAGCATGTTTTTCTCTCCATGAAATGACTGGTGATTTAGTATATGTTCATGAAAAATACGGAACTGAAGTGGAATTGATATTTTTTCTTAGCTACAAAAATACTAAATAGTGTTATAAGAGCAGTCAAAATGAATTAATCACAGGTGCTAACGCACTCTGGCACATTTTGTTGTAGAGATAATGAAAACACTCTGATCTCTCCAGCAAGAAAAATTGTTAAAAGCATATTGCTTCTTGCATGTAGGACATTTGCTTGTCATCCTATGCTAAAATAAATGTACTTTAGCTTTTCTTTTTCTTTGCCTCACGGGAAACATCTTCCAAGGATAATATCAGTATCTCAGCCATGTGGCACGTGCTTCTGCTTTCCCTTTGTGGGAAGCCAGGAGTGTTAATCATCATTAAATCAATGTTGTCCATATACAGAAATTCTTTCTAAGGAAGTACTTGTCAGTCATCCAGCCATGGGGGCAGAGGGCGGAAAACTGTTGATTTTAGACTTAAGGCAGTGGACAGTTGTATCCTGGGCTGTAATGATGGATTCCTTGGTTTCTGGGGCCTTTTACAGCAATTTAGAAGAGTAACGGTTTTATATTTTGTGCCAGGTAATGCAGAAAGAGGCTTCACTCCTCACATAGAGCTCCCACAGAGACAAAAATCATGAGGTGAAATAATTTTCTTGAATTTGGACCAAATGTACTCTTCATTGCAAGTAGTTTGCACTGAGAACAGTTACATAACCCAAACAGAAAAGTCATGCCTATGGCTGTTTATCCATCATTTGCAGTGCAACTAGGGAATTGCATGGTATTTTACATCCTTTATGGAAAAAAATTTGGTGGAAGGATCTCAGTGACTTATTGATTTCACATCTGATCCTGCATTTCTTGTTCACCTAAAACCGTTTTAGCACTGGGAGTTTCAAATATACAAAAAAAAAAAAGAAAGTAATGTTCATATCAACAAAGGAAAACTGGGTTCTTTTTTCCCTTCCTTCCTTTTTACACTAGGTTATGTTGAAATGTAGCCAAATCAACAACTTCTAAACTATAAAACAACCCCAGGAACCATTGCAGGATTTGGTGATTTTTTTTCTCTGCGATTCTGGGACAGTGTGACAAATCTGCGTTTTTTTATCAACAGAGATTTTCAAAATTCTGAGTTGAACGAATAATGTCATGTGTTTGTAAGTATCAATAATCTAAGCCATCTGCAAAGGAATGGTTTTGCAAAGGCATCTCTTTCAGGACACTGTGGATTTTGTCACTGCTTGAGGTTTTGGCAAACCATCAATATCACTATAATTTTCTCTTATGAAATATAGTTTTTGACTGACTTTTTTTTTTTCCCCTTAGCTAGCTAAAGTTTAAAAATACTGTATGCCTAACTCGGCAAATTCAAAGGTTAGGCTTTCTCCAAATTGCATATTAGATGCCCATAATTCAGAAAGGTATAATGCAAGTTATCAGTGAAATAAAGAAACTTAAACAAAAAAAAATGGAATGCTTGCTGTATCAAGTAGCCAACATATTCTTTAAATTTGATCTGAAAGGAAGACTACGGAACTTTAGGAAGAGAAATAGCATCTTTAAGTACAGGTTCATTACAAATCTCTATTTTCACACTTGCAGAAAGCACAATGCTACTGCTAATAGTGACAGCGTGTCATTTAAGTGTATGACATCCACCCCCTCCAAAAAAGGCTTAGAAGTGGGAACCGCCTGAAATTCTCTATCCAAGACAAGCAAAGTTGTCACTTCCTAATTATTTGATTCATAATTGAAATCTCAGTTTCAAATGAGGAAGGTGATCTGTGCTAAGCCTTGCTCTAAGTAAAGGAGCATTCTGTTGCTAGCAGACTTTGTATGTATAAACACAGTCCTCAAATAATTCAGAATGTTAATTACAAATAGGGGAAGTGCACCCACCTTTTGTATTAGCAGTCATTTCACAGACTGACATGGCACACAATTATTTTGTTATACAAATTGGCTCTGATGGGTGTGTCGCTCTTCAGGGGTCTGTACGAGACAGCAAGAGATCCAAGTCATCATGGAAAAATCAGCTTTGCTGAGGGTTTGGAAAGATGCAGTGAAAACCCAAGGGAAGGTATGCAACTTCGTGACACCCTTTAGTCTAAATAATGATTTGGGTTTTGTGGAAATAAGTCAGTTTTAAGAGATTTTAGGACTGAAAGGTGAAGGGCTATGTGGAAAACACGGCATACTTTGTTTTGACCTGCAGATGCTGGTAGATTCCATGCTAACGGCTCTGGCATTTCAGCAGTAAAGCAAGATTGGTGATTTCAGGACTGGCTAAGACATTGTGGCACCCGAGCCAGAATACACATTTTCACACTTTCAGTGCCTTCTCTGTCCTCCCCAACCAATGTCTCTGACAGGAGACAGGAGACTCTGTCCCTTGTACAGGAGGTCTTCTTTGTCCCTCTCTACACATCTGCTGCATGCAGGTCTCTCCTCTCACCTAAGACACCAAAAACCATTTCCCAAGTAGCCTTCAGATGTGGGGGTGTAACTTCTACTGACTCACACACAATCTCTCCACAAGTATTGGGGCACTAATCTTAGGCCAAGTGATAGTTATTTTTAATCATCAAAGTGGTGTAGCCTCCAATGGGAGGAGAAAATAAAGGCAACTGGTATCAGCTGAGAACAGAGGGAAGAATCTAGAACAAAAGCCTACGAGACAAGACACGGGCTCTTGCTTACTGAAATCTTCATGGCACAAACCCTGCTCTGTATTTCCACATTCCAAACACAAACACGTCACAGGACAAAGGTTTTGAAACAGGAACAGAATAAATATGTCCTTTTATCACAAGCCGTAGCTGAAACTCTTCTCCTCCCCCAGTCATATAGTTGGAATTAGAACTTCCCCCAAACTGTAATTCAGAATGGCACAACTATGCATCTGCATTAATTGTCACAGTGTGGAGATAACCACGTAGTCACAAATGTAAGAGCAACAGAGTGTGCCAGAGAAAAGGCACACCAGAGCTCTACACAGCTCCACAAGGGTCATCCTACCAACAACGCGCAGCAGGAAACAAAACTGAAATGAAAACAAAATGGCCCCTTTATCTCTGAAGAAGCCCTCCTTGGTATGATTGACAACACTTTGGTACGTGTTACTAAAGTCTGCAACAGATTTGGGACCCTGGGTGCTGAGGTATTCCCCCTATGACAGCTGCCTCAGTATCTTCACAGGCAGACATTCAGAGGTCCATTTACCAGAGAACTGCTATGAAAAAAGGCAGAATTTGATTCATGCTTAGGATCATAGGGTCATGGGGAAATTCAGGTTGGAAAAAAATTTCTCTTCCAAAGAAGAGGTTTGTGGTTTTTTTGGGAAAATTTGCAGTCTGCTCAGAACCACATGTCTTCTCTGACATTTACAGCCCTTTAAAGACTGACCACAGGTACCCTCTCTCACTAGAAACTGAGGAATTAGGTAAGTCAGCCCTGGAATTGGACATGCTGGTTCTTTGGATTGATTTTACTCAGGGAATTCTGTGAAGCTTAGAGGGAGTTCAGGGTCTTTCATTTCTTTTATGTGTCTGAAGAGCTGAATCCTTGCTTGAAACTCAGTGCTAACAAGGTGAGGAAGTTTTTGTTGAAAAGCACCATTATAACTATAAGAGAAAATTTTCTTCATTTTTGAAGTATTCCAACCGTACTTTCTGGACTTTCCTAAACTTCTTGTAGTATTTCTTTTCTTTAGAAGCTCTGGAGGGACTGAGCTCTAGTCTGGCTTCCACAGAGAAGGAAACTCAAGGACAAGAGGAAAAGGAGGATATTAGTCATTCATGCTTTTACCTCAGCCTGTTCCACATACAAGTTTTGTGGAATTGGGCGCTCAGCACCTTTAAAAGGCAGGCTGCTGGAGCAAAAAGCACATCTGAAGGAAGTTATGTTGATTTTGAAAGAGCAGACAACAACAAAGGAACCAAATCAGGAAAAAAATAAGGCAACTCTGGCCAATATCAGCCACTAAATATAGCTTTTCACTTACCTCAATGCATCTAATTCTAAGATATGCATTTATGACTCCATCCATTTAGTTGAAAAGGGAAAGACCACACCAGGATAAGCAATGAAGAGTGGTCAAACACATAACTTAATGGCAGTGTATGGAAGCCACTACAAAAAAGCTAGGGGAGAATGAAACATTTTGTGGTGCAGCTGAGTAGCTGATTTCTGTACCCAATCCACCAACATTTTCCAAGCATGGACAGCTTTTCTTGAAATTAAAATACAAAACACAAATCCCCTTTCCCACAAAAAAATCTGACAGTTTAGTAAAAAGATGGAACTAACCAAGTAAATCTGACTGCATGGCATTTTAGGAAAAGGACAGAAATAGCTGCCGCTGTTGAAAGTGATATACTGCTGAAATATTTTTGTGATCATGCTAAAAGTTGATCTGACTCCTTGAAAGAACTCTTAAATGGCTACTGCTTCCTCAAATAAAAGCTACTTCATAAGTGCTCTCCTGCTTTAAAAATACACTAAATGTAGTTGCTTCAATGTGTCAGATCTGTACTTCTCACTGCCCTTTTGAGACATTTGGAAAAGACATAGCTGACAAAGAGGAAATTAGTAGATCGGGAAATAATCCATAATAAATCAAAAGACAGTCAACGCAGTAATTTTTTTGTTTCTGTAATCATTAGATTGGGTGTAGTAAAGCAGAATTCTTTACTTTCCAATCACAATGCAGAGTCTTCCAAATCAGAAAGTCACATTCAATTTGGTTTATTTGCATGAAACTAATATCTTTAACTGTCTTCCTCCACCCCTCCTCTCCTGAAATGATGGATGTTTGAGGCTGAGATCCAGATACTTCAACCAACTTTAATAACCCCTCTTTAGTTCCAGAAGAAAGGAAATGGCTTGTAATACCCTGAAGTCCCTTAGATACACCGATTATTTCTTTTCCTTCTGACTTCTGTCTCTGCAGATCAGCTCTAACCCAAAAGCTGTGAGACCTGATAGAGGAGCTGTGCTGTACACATGCCAACAGGCTCTGCTGGACAGAGGGGTATAAAGCTCTGATGATTATTTGCTGGCCCATCTACTGCAAGCACTGAGTTCTCTTTGCCTCACTTGACCAGATATGTCACTGCAAAGTTACAGATACTTCTTCAGGTCACTCTGGCTTAGAAAGCTTAGATCAGACCACCGTGAAACAGAAACGACATCATGGGCAGAGATGATGAGTAGTGCAAATAATCCTCATAATTAATGGGTAATGTAGATTTTTATTTGTATGTTCAGGGAAAAAAACACATTAAGAACAGAAAAGCACTTTCTGAAAAAGACAGAAATATTGAGAAATATGGTTGGTGCTACTCTATCAATCAATGGTACGGAAATGTTCACATAGAAGGCCGGTCCCGTGCATTGCAGAAATCAATACAGGATTGAACACATGTCGAGTGAGATCATCAATAACTGTGAGACACTCTTTTTGTTTTTGTCACCCCCACCTAAACACAAACCAGCAGTAGCTGAGAGAAGCAGTGTGAACCACTGCTTAAAACTCTCCCAGCTAAACCAGGGGAGAGTCAATGTGATTTCCATGTTGTTGCTGGAATTCATTCCATCTCTGGATACTGCCAAACCAACCCAACTCGGGATGACTCATCTGCAGGGTTTCATAAAGTACTTCTGAAAGGCGTGTGTCTTGCCTTTGGAATGCTCTGGATTACACCAATAGTATGTTATGCTCCGGCATGGGGGAAGAGGACATCCCTGACTCTTCCCTACAAAGATATTCCCAGTCTGCACTCTGCAATATTAACTGCGTGCTCCATTTCTTTCTCACTACCTAAGGACAGCATTGAGCGTTCATTCCTTTGGCAAATGATATCACCCTCTCATTCCAATTTTGCTTCTGAGACAACAATTTTTGCTTGCATAGGAAAACAAATGAAAAAACTGCCCAATCCCTCATTCTTCCCTGTTTTCCTATTTCTAACCTTGTGGTAAAGAGATGAATGATGAGCTACAGAGGAAAAAATCTGGGAGTCACAGCTAAAACACTGTCAGCACATAAAGCAGAAATAAAAAAACCCAAAGAAGGGCAAAAAGTAAAACATGTAGAAGAAAAAAATATTCCATAGGAGGTGAGAGCAGAAGCCAGCAGGACTGTTTTATTTTAGAAAGCATCCGATAGAGCACATGGCAGTACACATGAATTAATGAGTAAACGTGTCCACTTGGCTGATCGTCATTTCTCCTTTAATGCATATTAACTAAAATTGTACCCAGTATTTGTAGCACAACACACTGTAGAGCTAGGAAATTTACTACTACTTAAACTGTATTAATGAGCCAACAACTTCATATGACTTTAAATTGGGTAAGAATTTCATATTTACAGAATACACCACCCCTCATATTTGAGGACTGAAATCAAATGTTTTGCTGATGGGAGTTAGGCAAAAACATCCTTGCCAGTAGATTTTTACATCATTGTCTGTCATGGCTGATAGACAACATTAATTGAAGCCACTTGGTTCTGGCAACTTTGAGCATTTCACATTCTCCTATGTTAGACTAAAAACAGTCTCAGAAAGAGGTAAAGAAAATGAAGAAATTCCATGGTACTCATCTCACTTAAATCTGGATAACACATCAGGAAACACAGGAAAACATTAAGGGTTCTAGCTTCGAGAATTTACCAAATGTGCACAATTGGTATCTGAAGTTCTCCCTGCTGCACTCCAGCCAGCTCTTCAGCTGTCCAGAGATGCTTGACAGATCTATCTCTATTGATGTTACCAGAATTCCTGAGGTGAGATTTCTTAGAAGTTTCCCAGAAATGGCTTCAAAAACCTATTTATTGATTTGGCTTCTCAGAAGTGGCTTGCAAAAGCTCATTGACACTCACACCTGAAATGAGTTGCTTCTTCCTTGTGTCTTGCTCTCTGAGCCCCAAAAATTGAAAGGCAGAAGGTATATTAGTCAGCATCTTGTAGGATGTCTTGATACCACTTTTTATAGAAAGTCTTTGGGAAGGAAAATAGAGGCCTATTAGGGAAATACACTCAAAGTACTGTGTTTGTCATATCTGGGCAACCTAGCTATGACAATAAGGTGTGTGTTCATCTCTAGCTGTTGGGCTGGACTGTCGTAAGAGCACGTATTTTGTGAAACAAAATTAGGCCTCTCTCTCAGAAGGCCTGGAGAAATAACTGAATCAGGACTGAATAAGGGAACGTTTCTCTAGCAAAATGGTAATATAAATGATATGGGGCTGACTAATAATACAGTCTGTTTCCACTAACAGAATAACATGATGATCTATAGAACTGAAATCCAGACTCTGAGCTAAGATACTATTTTTTTCTTATTTTCCATCTGAGTCAGTTAGAACAAAACCTGTGTTCAAGAGACCAAGTTGCATACTTTTTGCTTCCCCATTTAATCACATGTGGGTATCCCTATCTGATCTGAAGATACGCAAAAGATATTCCACATCAAAAGCCCTGTAATGGTGGCTCAAAGACAGATCCAACTCATAATGGACTTAAAATGCAAATTATCTATGGTCAGTTTGAAAAGAAAATAAATATTTCCCATGGGCAGAACGGATGTCCTTCACCTGAAAGAGCATGAATCCAGGATACACGTGCAAGCACAGTGTCCTATGTGTCTCTCAATTCACAGGTTTTAAGGTTCCAGTTCTAAAAAGGGGCACATCCAACAGTGTGACAATTAAACACAAGCTCAGCCATGCCAAATTCCTGGCCACCACTTTGTCCCGTGTGTGTTTTTCTAATGGAGAGTGTAGCCTGTCTCACTGCTTTCAGTGCAGTGAGTCATACCTCCCCTGTTTAAGTGTATCTAGATAGAACTTTAAATTAATGGAACAAATTGTTATGTCTTTAATCAATCTTCCTCTGTGTGCTCAGAAGGGCTACCCCAAATCTGCTCATTATCTTGCAAAATCAATCTAGTTTAAGGATTATCCTTCCTAGAAATGCCACCTCTTCTCTTGAAAATTTTGTTCAAAACATTAAGCTGCATGTACATCATAGAAGAATCCGAACATGGGATCTGAGCTAAGATCCTAAGCAGTCTCAAAGAACACAGTGGCTGCCAAATGTGATATCCAGGAAAATACAAGTCCTCATTTCAAAGGTAATACACACACACACACACATACATATATATATGTACATAAATCTGTATGGCATATTTGCAGGCCTAAACTCCTTGTGAAGTTGTTTTTCAGTATAGCAAATTAGAAAAATATGCCCAGAATTAAAGGTTACTTAATCGGGTTGAAGCAGCAACTTCAATTCCAGCAACTCCCTCCCACTATGTTACATCTGATAATGTACCCAAGTCCAAACATAAACTTAGTTCAAAAAGATGTTTGGTCCTCGAATGTAAAATGACACTTAGCTTACACAATTAGCCAGGTAATACATATCCTTCCAAGAGAAGCAATTTTTACCACAGAATTATCTGCATTTTACTAATCTCTGATTGTTAAGTTTTACTTGCTGAAACTTTTCCATATGGCTTTTTGAATGCCACTGTCCTGTATTTAATTACCACAGAGGGCTATTAATGAAGAGGTTTGAAATTTGGCCCAAGCCCTGTTCCACAGTTTGGACAGTTTGAGGGAGATAGAGCCGGTGAGCCGAACACTTTTGTCAATATGAGGCTGTGCCATTTCGCACACTAAAGCAGCGGCAAAAGAGGAGTAAACAGACATAGAGAAATAAAACACTCAATTATTTTTTAATTGTCCATAAACTTCTAAACCAGCATAATTGTAAAGCAGCACTGAGTGAAGTGAAGCTCTATTTTGCTGACCTAAAGGACAGTCAAACAGGAATTGATGGAGTAATTCTTGTAATTGAGACCATTTTGATCAAGCTGGAAGTCAGACGCATGCCCAAAACTGCAAAGTTTACTACCCAAATTTAAAGGCAAAACATGATATTGAGCAGAACCAAGGCAAGGGGAGGCAGCTTGAGTGCAGAGGATGCGAGGAAGTTAACGTGGGTGGGAAAGCATGTGTTACTGCCTGGATGAGGAAGTGGTACACCACAGTTACTTCATAAGTGCGAGGGATTTATGAACTAAATCTCCTAGGGACTGTTTTAAATAGACAAAGAACGACATGCAGCCCTGACAGGCTTTTGTTGGAGAAGGCTGGTTGCCTTCTAAAAACACTGGACTGTCACTTGTACTTTTACTAAAAATGTCTATTTTTAACCTTAACCTTTTCATGTAAACAGTGGGGAGATGCACCACGCAGTAAACTCTTTTGTCTAGCCTAAAAATCAATGGCTTCCTCAGTCTTACCTGACAATGGAACACATATTCTGGTGTGGTTTTCTTGAACTTCATGTTCCATACCAAGGCTACCCCATCTGGCTCATGTGGAGCATCTTCATTATTGTTATAAGATGCAACCATCAATTCAGGGTACTAGAAAGGAAAAGAAAATACAAATGAGATAACATGGACGATGAAAAACCTACACAAAATCATATGAGACAGAAATAATCTACACTAAATGTGCAATATCTGGTTTTAATTATAATACATGCTAGTTCAATCATATTATTCTGCTTCCTTTTGGTTTTACATTTTTCTCATCCCTAACATCCTTAAAGCCCCTGATACTTGCTCTCTATCAGTTATTCTCAAGTATCACAAAGGCAATGTTATTTTCTGCAGGTGATTCTTAAGAAAAAACATCTAGCAAAATATTTATAAAGGGAATGAAAAGGAAGGAAGAGGAAAAATTTGAAAGCCTGAATAATTCTAACGTATTTGCTTAACCATCTCTTCAGGGACAAACTGCTGTCTTAATTGATTTTGATACTAAACCACTATGACCATAGGGTTCACTTGCTTTTATTCTGAAATTCCCATTTTTTTCAGCATTCCTGAAAACCATTCTTTCTTATTTCATTATGCAACTCTTATTCACTTATGCACAGAACCAACTTGAAAGCTCTTTTTGATGATTCAAACGGCAAACGAAATTTTCTTCACAGAAGCTCAATTTTGCAAGATGCTGAGGTCATCTCATAAAGCACAGGGTGACCTTGAATTCCACTGACACAGTAAGATTGATGCAATGAGCACTCTAAAATCAGATCTGCACTTTCCTGTAGACCCATTATCCACTGTTGTATAGAAGGAGATATGCAACACCCAGGTGTATTTGCTTTGTTTATATATACCTACCGATACATACATAATACCATATATGAAAAATCAGATTTTCACACTGTCTTGATGACCTTGCATCATTTTAAAACACCACAAGAAGTACCAATTCATCCACAAAACATCAATTACTTTCTGTCTACATAATAACTCCCAGTTGTCCACGCTCACATATTTGACACTGGGCACCTCTGGTAACCTCTGTCCTTCCCTCTATCTATTTGCCTGTTTAGAGGGATAGGGCAGTGGACATTATGGCAGGTCCAGAGAAAAGCATGTGGGTTCTGCAGACCAACGAGTCAGCAGCTCAAGTTCTGCAAGACTAAGATTCTCTTCCTGTAAACTAGAAACGCTTTCTCTCAAAATTTCTCGATACCTGCAAATTATAGTCACTTTTTGTCTTTCCCAGGTAAATTCCTGCCAAACCATCCACCACTTTACAAGAGAACAGGGCAGCTAGTAGATGCAAAGGAAGCAGGACAAAGAAATTGTCATTTGGGAGCTGTGAATTTGGTCCAAATGCACTTTTAGCAATAAAAAAACCCCAAACCACCAACCTTTATATCATTATCATTGGGGTTTGAACCTCTCTGCTCTCAAAATCCATTTGGAAGAAATAATGCACACAGCTGTAACTTCTGCCACCAGCAGCTGTTACTTCCCACTTTCTGTACGCTTCCATGGATAATGTATCAAAGAGCTGATGATTTTTCTATTCAAGCTCATCGCTCCAAATGAGCCTGGCCCCATGTGTGGAAGAATCAGCAATGACACATGGCCACCATAGCCTCCCCTTTCCCATCTGAAGGAAGCTCTGACTAGGCTGTACCTACATCCCTCCAGACCCTGGCTGCTGGCACAGCTTGTAAGGACGATTTAGTACCCCATTCACTTGCATGGGATTTAGAGGATGCAGTAGACCAACCATGTCTTCTCCCTCATCAAGACCTGAGAGAGACCTGAGGGTGGGTTAATCCCACACCTGAGATAGAGATACCACCTCTCTGGACACAGTTGTGCCAGCCCTGCCCTCAACTGCTGTCATCCATCTCACCCCTCTCCTCTCTCACTCCTGCAACAGAGCTTACAATCACTTCTGAACAGCGAGCTCAGCTTCTCCTTTGAACCTTTTCATCCCACACTGGCCTGTGTCCAAGTAAACAGAGTGTGCAGCAGGCTCTTGACGGGGCATCACGTTTTGGCTGAACAGGTTGGGTACCATTCACGCGAGTGGCTGAGCCTGCAGTCATGAAGGGGCAGATACCTGGGCAGGCAGAAGCAACAAGCCCTCCTGCCAGCATGGCTGCAACCAGCCAGGGTGTGTGACCAGGTCCAAAGCACCAATTTTGAAGCACTTTGGGGCTGGCTCATGCTCCTGGGAAGTTTCGTGAGCATGGTTAGCAGCACATCTGGCCATAAACAAACACTGACTCAAATCTTGCTGGTCTCTTGGCAGGTTTTGCAATCAGTTTATGTATTTGACTGGAAACACAGTTTAAAGTTTACACAGATGCTGGGGTCATACCTAGCTGGGCAACACCATTGTGAGGCTTTTTGACTCAAAAAAACAGAGCTAAGTGCAGCACCCTAAATCCTCTCTGGCACTGCACACTCCAATGCTCCACTCAATCTACTTCCAGTTACACAGGTTCAGTCCTCACCAGGTGCCCAGGTGTCCTGCGACTGAAAACAACACGGAAATGGTGCTATGCGAAAGGCTGTTGCCCAAGAGTCAAGAAAGACACATCTCTATCCCCAAGACCATGGTTTTCTTGGCTTTAGGCTATCTAAGTTAGCTCCCCTCCCATGGACAGAGTAAGGTGCTATCATTCTGTCTTAGTATTTATACTCAGTCTGTTGGGCCTTTCCCTAAGATCCTTAAGCACCTAAGCCATTTTCCTGTTACTCTCTTAAAGAATCAAGAGGCTAGAGGGTTAACTTGAATGGTATGAATGATCCCACATGTTTGAGACCATATTCTACATGTGACTGAGAACAGAATAACTTGTTTAATCAATGCATCAATGTCCATTGTTTGATTTAGCTTCTATTTGCCTCCGGGCTGTTTCGCAGCAGCCGTTTTATCGCAGAAAATTGAGCAATGTGTTCTGCAGTTCCCATGATTATTCAAGTTATTCTTTGGCACAGTGGACACTGTCATGTCCTGGACCGTGTGTGAGCAGCAGAGCTAGTGGTTAGGTGAAATACCTCTGTCTGGCTCCAGCTCCTGTCCCAGGGATACAACTCAAAGCAGGAAAGCAAGGAGGCAAGTCCATACTCCCAAGCTACTGTAGGGCAGCATGCAGAAGCCCCCCACACAGAGGAGCCCCTGCTGGGGTGCCAGGGAGCTGAGCATGAGGAGTTAACAAAGAGGAAGGAAGGAGGGGCCACCCTGGAACAAAGAGGTGGGAAGCAGAACATGCCTTCAAGCCCCAGGGGCTGAACAATTACATTTGGCAGTGCTCTTCTGAGGCGGCTTTTTTTCTTGCTGCCCTGGGAATACAGTAAGAGCTGCCTGTTAGGAAAATATCAGATAAGAATTCCATGTAATTTCCAGCCCCTGAACAAGTGAACAACCTAAGATAAGTGTTTCCTCAGGCTTATATTTGATTTCTGTGGAAATCCATATGTGCTTAAAGGCCACCCACATCACAATAGTGCATACCTGTTGCTAGGCTGATATTTTGTATGAAAGCAAAGGTATAAATCCTTCATTTCACACACGGGGTGCAAGCAGGCTGTTACAAGAAGCCTCTCTGAAGCTGGCTGCTGTGCACCACCCAGACCTCCTCAGCCTACCAGCCATGCTGGGACCCCCCGACTCTTCTCCTCTCTGCTGCCTCCCCGTCCTCTGTGCAGTCAGCTGCCACCTTGCCTGGGAAGCACCCAGAGGGATGGAAGCAGCTCTGCTGCCATTTCAAGGGGAAAGAGAGAAGCATGGACTGAAAGTTCCTGTGCTCCTTATCCACTGCCTCTCTGCAGCCTGCACACACCATTTATGTACTTGACCTTGAGCACTTGCTCTGTTCACGTGCATACCTGATGTGGTGCAGAAAGAGCTGCTCCTTCTAAAATTAGGCAAAGCTTGTTCTTAACACTGAGCTGAACTACATCTGTAGCACCTTTGCTGCCCACACCAGGCTGCACCAGGTCTCTGAGGCTGGGTTTGGGGCCAAGTAGGCAGACTGGCTTGTGCTCGCATTTTTGAACTCTATGTCCTCTTGGAGCGGTTTTTTTAATATCTGTATTGTGGATTTAGGAGCAGAGTCTCCTTGGTTCTCTCTGCAGGGAGACCAAATTCTTTGTTTCAGGCCAGAACCTAGGAACAGGCTAACAATGATGAAACCGGACAAGGGGGCCTGGAGTAAAACCAGAACCAAATTAATTTAACAGGACCTGTGATGATGTCTGTGTGTGCTAATCCCCGCTCTCCAACAGAGTAACTAATTAACCTGGTTTCTGTGCTTTGCTGATGTGATCGTATTGGTTTTGGAGAGCTCAAGCAGGTCTATCATCAGTTTTATTCTGCAATGACAATGCTTTGCAGTGCACAGAAACTGGGTACATTTCAGGCATGCTGCTTTAGCATGCCCCAGGGCAGCTGCAGCCTCCTCTTCCATCACTTGAAGAGAGGACCCAGCAGTTTTTGAAAGACCTCTTTTCAATCTTTTCAAATTGTTCAGATACTTTCACATTTTTATTTTTAGCATATTAGAAAAATCAATTTTATTTCTCACCATTATTTTTAAAATTTTACATACTACTATGTATAGTTATGCATATTTAGTAAATTAATTTTACTTAGTTTAATTTTAAACCTTTTGTCCTAAAAAGTTTCCGTGGACTGAAGTAGTGAAAGGGGGAGAAAAAGTAAAGACTTCATCTTGGTATGTTTGTTAACCTAGGGTTTTAACACAACATCCTGATTTTGAAGACCAAGTAACATATACAAAAAAAAATGACAGCTTCATTATTGTCCACTACTCTTCTTTACAGAGAAATGTGCTTTCACTCATGCAAGGCCCTGCTGTTATCTCAAAAATAACATCCTGCTCTGCATAAAGAGGAGCAAACAGAGGCTGCCCATAAGTTTTATAGGGAGAAGTGGAAGTGATATGAAAACGTATCTCCCAGCTTCACATCTTACCTGAAGAGACCAATCCATGCAGGTGACAACACGATGCTTTGACCAGTGTTCATCATAAAATTGCCGGTTAAAGGAAAGGTTGGCTCCTGCTTGAACATCTCTGTGTGAATTCAAACAAAGTGACAAATTTTCAAGTACCAGGGTTCAAATGCTGTGAAAAGCAGTGCAAAAGTTTTTGACTACTTCTCAGATCTCTGCTCGGCCTGGGGAAGTCTGCCACCTTGATTTAATTGCTCTCACTGACTGTCTGGCTGAAAATGATGCAACGAGGAACACATTTTAGATTTGTTTCACAAAACCACATTTCTTAATTTCTCACTGCCTGCCTGACTCTTCTGGGTCACCCTGGGCCATCTCTGCCCTCTTTGTCTCTCAGGATGAACCTAGCCCTGGCATTCAGCTCCTCCTTTTCTGAACCTTCACCTCCGAGCTATAACCAAACCTCTCTTACTTTTGACTCCTGAAGCCTTAAAGGTACAGCAGCTCCTCCCGGAGGTGGAGACAGCAGATGCTGTGTGACACCATAAGGACAGGCTGAAGCTCGGTGCTGGTCCAACACTGCCACACTGACGCACTCAGCTGGTCCATAGGGTGATGTTCTGGGTTAACCTCCAGTAACTTCAGTGCAATACAGCTCCTGATTTGCCATGAGACCTCAACAGACACATAGCTGCTGCAACCGAAATATTTCCTCTCCAACTAACGAGTTTTACTGCTTTGTTCCCGTATCAATTGCTGAAAACAAAACTTGTCACTTCTCGTCTTAGCTGTTTGGATTGCAAATGCTTTGAGAGATCATCATTTTCATCCCCACAGTGCATGGTATAGTGGGATCCACTACAGACCTGAGGCAGTAGTAGAATATAAACAACACTAGCTTGAATCTGTGAAAATATCATAAACACACACAGGTACACCGCTGGAATGTACACATTTACATGTACATGGGTATACACACATTTATCTATTTCAGTTATTTGTTCAGAATTTTAAACTTCATCCCAAAAATGAAACAAAAAATTTAACAAGCTGAATAATACGTCAAATAAAAAAAAACCCTTCAAAACCCAGATCAGTAAAGCACAAAGCTATTTTACAATATAATTTCAGATGACAAAGTGACCCAGGCCTTTACAGAGGTATTTGAAGCTTTTCTTAACTATAAAAACGTTAAATTTTAGTTAAAATTAAGGCTTCCTGTTATTGGAATTATCTTCATAAAACTTATTTTAAAAGCAAAAAAAAACCCCCCAAACTGACCCATCTTTCTCTTCTACGTCTCTGCCACTATAGTCAAAGAAGATGTCTGAATCTTCAGCCAAAGCTCGCTCAATTACACGTATTGTGCGGTCAAAAAATATCAGGAATTCTTCTGAATGGAGAACTTGTTGCTTTTCTTCTTCTGTCAGTTCTCTAGGAGGAGCTTGGAAAATGAAAAGATGTAGTTAGGAGTATGACATTTCACCCCTTTCCCAATGAATCAACATCTTCAGTGGGTTTCTTTTGACATGAAAGCTTGCTGTAGCAATGTCAGGAGAAAAATCAAAGCTTTACTCTTAAAATCATGACTAAGAAGTTTTTAATATGTCTAAACAAACTCCTGTATATTCCCAAAATGTAGCCTTTACATAGACGAGATTCTATATCTTATGTATTTATTATTCTGAAATGGAAAATACTTAAACCCCCCCAAATTAAATAAACTCAGTGTTCCTATTTCAGGAAATGGCCGTGACTGACATTTAGGCAATACCTAACTGGAAAAAGCAGAACACTTATGTAACAGAGGGCCTGTCAGAGGAAACTGAAGATAAAATAATCTTCTTAACTTATACTACAGTTCTTTATATTAAAAGGGCTCACATAATCTCTTCCTTCACTTCTTCCAATTTCTACTTGGTGTCACTGATAAATTCTGCCTTTGCTCCAGAGCTTTTGTGAAGTAATGAAGTGAATAACCAAAGACTCTCTGAGGCAGCAAAACTGAAAGCAACCAGCCAGCACCAGTTGCTTTAAGGCAGTGTTATTCCTTGCAGAGGAATCCTAAGACCCAGAGCAACAAATGTCCCTGAGCCATGGGCAAAGCTGCCCTGGGAGGGGTAGGGGCTGTCTTGGGCAGCAGAAAGAACAGCATGTCCCCCACAACATGAAGTTGATTCTTTGCACGTACACAGAGATGCTAAACCTTTACTTCCAATATCTCCAGTTTGGCCCTTCATTTGAAAAATACTACCTTTATAGAATGCACCAATGCAACGTCGCCATCAGTTTAATGACCTGTTGGTAAATTATAACTCAAATATGAGAATCAGGGGGAATGAAAGTTGAGATGCTGCTGTTACTACAGTACAAAATTCTGTTCTCAATTACACTGTCAGGGTCATATTGATATTGTGGCAATATTGTATATCAATTTTGCATTTGCCCACATGTGCTTTTGAATCATCATTTTGGTTATATTTCAGAATTACCTGTATTTCAAGAAATGACATTTGTATCTTTAGAGTTACCCCAAACCAACCTCGCAACTAGCCTAAATTCCCAGCATGAAAAGCTCTGTTGACAGAGAATTTTGTTCCAAATTTATAATTAGGAATGCAAACAACATATCATAAACAGATTTACTGCAAAATTACAGAGACTCCTACGTAAGAGTTTAACAAGTGATCAAAGGTCTCCTGCATTTGCATCAAATCTCCTGCATCACATTACGGATTTGAGGTGTTTACCTGTGAAAATGACCTTGCAGTCTCCCTAGGCCATACTGGGTTAAAACAGCAGCAGCCAAAAAAGGGAATTCAGCAGTTCAGAGAACACCCACCATACAGCAAAGTTTAATTCCCAGCCCTGTCATACATATATCAATGTTTAATTAAACAATGAGTGACACAGTTTCAAGCTGCAGCTCGAAATGATTTCCTAGTTTCTGTGCCATGACACACAGTTGCTTTCAGTGATCAGGGAGACGTGGCCCTTGCTCTCTATCTGATTTTCCTGTGCTTCACACTGGATTCATGCACTCCAATGCCCAAGTACGACGACACGACCAGACCCCAGGGCAGGAACGGATGGAAAGGCACAGCAGCAGGCAGGAGGAGTGACATGGTCGTCACTCCTGCAGTACTCAGCTCCCCCTGTTTTCCGTGGACCTACTTTCAGAGTTGCTGTGGTTGGGAGAGGCTGCTATGGCCACGCTTTGCCTCAAGTTTGCCTCAAGTGGTCAAAGCGTTCGCTCTGAAAGACAAAATCCCTGCACTACACCTGAGCTGAGCAGAGAGCGTAGGAGAAACGCAAAAGGTGGAGGAGCAATTTGGCCCTCAGGAGACAGAGCAGCTAAGAAGTTACAAACTTTAGCCTTTGATGATCTCCTATGGCCTTGGCCCTATGTTTCCTACCAGCAGGTTAGTGGTCCCTGTGGAGCTCCACACATCCAGAGAATGTCTACATCCCCACACATGGTCCCCCTGAGTAGCAGAGCGACAATTACCAAGGCAGGAGCACAATTTGTCCCTGAGTGCTTTACACAGAAGCAAAGCATGTGAAAGAAAAAGAATGACTAGCAAAAAGTACAGCTTGACCTATTGCAGCATCCACTGCTGAATAGTAATTGGCACTAAGGGAACTCATCTGGCAAGGAAGCCTGTAATGAGGCAATATCCCATCGTCACCACTAAAGCATTGCTTCCCGAGAATCAAAGGCAACGAGCATGACAATGCAGCAAAATGGCATAAAGAGGGGGGAAATAACTGCAAAGGCAACTGGAAAACTCATTTTAAACTGCTCCAAATGGTAAAAATTATTTGCTAAATCAAATCCTCTCTACAGCTTGGAAGTATAAATTTATTACTCAGCCATTTGCTGACTAGAACTGCAAAGAAAATACAACCCAAAATCAATAGAAATGGAAAAAGGCAAAAAATAAACAACTTGGGAGCTGTGGAGTGCTCACAAGCAGTGAAGGAGGCACACATGATTGTAGTTCTACCTCAGCAAAATCTCCCTTGCAGTTAGCAATGATCTGTGGGAGGCCAGCAGTCTATTAAACCATCAGGAACACCTTGGCTAAAGTTTTTAGGGCATAAATCAGCTTACCTCATTCATCTGACTGACACACCAGATGCCCCCTGGCGATATTAAGCTTCATATTTTAGCCTTATTTTCTTCTTTCATTCGGCTGCCTCTGAAGTTTTATTTGAGGCAATCTCTTCTTACAAGAATGTTAACATCATTACTTTTTCCAGTGTAAAACATTGCTATAACTACTGTAAATACATGAAATATAAGCAAAAAACCCCAAACAGACAAGTTTGTTCTTTCAAATACGGAGGTTTTCTAACCATTTATCTTTCAGAGCCATTTCCATTTTCTCCTCGTTCCTTCTCCCTGTCTGTCCATTACCTCAAATAAAATAAAAAGAATCTATGTAATTTTCTGCAATTTTTCTTCCGATCTGGGAGCTTACAGTGACTTTGATCTCAGCTTTCAAGAGACACAGGCTCTCTTCAAGGAAAACTGAGAAACATAAGTAGCTGATCAAAGTGGTTTTTTTGTTTTGTTTTGTCACCGAGACCTATGTGATGTGACAATATCTCCAGAAATTCCCTGCAAGAATACAGCATTTGTCTTCAAGTATCTGCTCTCCTTGGCATAAAACCCAAACCAACCACATCTAACCTTCTGTGTTGAACAAAGCCCGGTGCAGTGTGTAGTTTACCACTGCTGGAAGTTACGCGCTTATTGCCCAGAGTGCAATGAAAACTCCTGCAAAGGAAGCTCCACAGTTTGCTCTTGTTTCGGCACCACAGCTCCCTAATGAACTGCTGTGCCCGTGCTCTGATCCCACCCGGAGGAGCTGAAGCCATCTGTGGCCCTGCACAGCTCATGGCAGCAGGACCCACGGGGCAGCCACCAAGTCCTGCCCAACAGGAGCAGCAGGCATCCCGTCTGTCCATGAACCCACCGAGACAGCGATGGGATCCCGCGCCCACCAGTAGCCTGCTCTCCCAGTGGCTCTGGGGATGTGATGTCAACAACATGTATCAAAGAAGCCCTGTGTTCATGCTAATGTACAATACTGTGCAAAATAAAATGGAATTTACATTTTAAATTAAATTTCCGTACAGAGCAATATATGCACAGAGGACACCGCAGGGAAAGAAACTGTGAGGTGTATCTGTAATGAAAGATATTATATACTTGTGCTTGAACAGGAAGGTCTAGAATATGAAACAATAATTGAACATTATGTGAAAATAACCAATTTATTCAAGACTTATTTACAAAAAACAGGAACATTTTATCATTTCATGTGACTTAACATAATCCTCAGAAATACCATATTTCACATCAAGTACTTTGTCCATAAATTTATTTGGACAAAACAGAAAGAAACAAAAAATTATATTAAAACATCTTCTTGAATCTTTAGGAACTAAGATAAAATTGCCGCAGACTTGTTCTTATTCAGCAGAAGCATGTTTGTAGCAAATACAACATAAATAGCTGGGATAACAGTGCAGGATCAAATTTACAAATATTCAAGTACCAGGATTTGAGTCTTCTCCCAAGGGAGTTAAAAAAACATTTAAAAAAAAATTAAAAAAGGAACCACATTTAAATAAATATAAAAAAGATTCTCCTGGAATCTCAGCAATTCTAAACACCTGACAAGAGAAATGAAGTCTGTTAAAGGAAAAAAAAAAACCCAAACCAAAAGAAAAAGACCAAAAGGAGTAAGTGAAGGAAAGAAAAGGCAAACTAATAAAAACAGTAAAGCAGGAAGCAGCCTTGTTATCAACCCAGAGATATAATGAGAGACAGAAGGAGATTATTAAAACCCCTTTAAGAGCTGTATTATTTCTTTCAGCATCTATTTAAATCCATGTAAACTTTAGATGTGCTGACGACGGAGGATGGCTGAAAGGTACAAGGTGAGAACTGCAAGGTGTGAAGTGGCTCTCAGCAGCTTTCAGTCCTTGCCTGCTGATACCTTGTGATCTTCCCCTGTTTTTCTTGTGCTTTGCACTTTCATGTCAGGCTTGATATATGCCATATCCTGCTTTGCTGTGTGCCATACCATGGTTTGATATATGTCACGTCTCTGTTGTGCTGGCAAGCCCCTTCATGGCATAACCGCTGAACATAAAAAGGAAGATTTCAAGCTTTATTTAGGGAGCTTTTGATTCTGGACTAGCAATTTGCAGAGCCTTGAATTTGAATCTGTGCCAGGCAGGGCTGTTCCCACTGCCTGTGCTTCTCCAGGGGCCATGCTGGACACCATCCCTGAGCATGCCTGAGCTGGCTGGAAGGATGGGTCGGCACACCTGAGCTCACTGTGGTGTTGGTGGCAGTGAAACCGTGGCATTTCTGGCCACGACAAACCTCACCACAGCCTGTCTTGCTTTTCCAATACTGATGCCTGAGCTGTCGAGAGCGAAACCATCCCCACCAGCCCAGCCTGCTCTGTGGACACCTGAGCCCCATACACAGGGCCAGGGCAAGAGTAGGGCACAGCAGGTCTTTAGAGCTGCAGATCCCAGTCTTTCCCATCACAGCTTTTCATACAAGTTTCTGTGGATATGCCCATGGCTTCAGATAAATGCAGGTTGAGGCCCACTTTCAAGACCTAGCCCATCCCGTTGTTCATGTGGTTTCTACTGACACAAGGAGGAGCCTTAGGTGAAGCTCCAGAGCTCTCTGGTGGTGGAAAGCCCCATCCCACTTGATGCCACAGTTTGGGACCAGTCTCTTGTTTATGTGGTCAGGAGAGGCTGGGAACAGGCAGAGACCAGCCCAGTTCACCGTCAGGTAGCCCACACTCGGTTCTTCCAAAAACAATGGGGAGAACAGGCACCCGAGACATGGGAGGCAACGGGCAGCCCCACGGAAGAAGCACAAGGTGGTCCCAAGGCTTCATACACTTCAAGGAGTCAACGAGTCAGTTCTTCATCTCCCACTCCCCTTTGGGAGGCTCGAGCTGTTCCTCTGCCCTTCGCACCTCCATGGCAGGGAAGCTCTGCACAAAGTGCCGTGCCAGACAGGCTGCCCCAGTGCAGGTGCACTGTGTGCCTCACAGTGATGCTGAGACATGTTCAGAACCGGGGTTAGACCCTGCAAACACCCATGACTGCTGAATAATCCCACCAAACCCTATAGAGCAACTCTGGGGTGTGCGGGGGGAAGATGAGGAAACTAAGCATGCAATAAATGTCTGTAGAATTAAATTGAACTACCTATAAACCTTATAGAAAAAAAAAAATCACGTTTCCTCTCAAAATACCATTATAAAAATAGAGCACTCTTGTCCTGTTGGCTTGGAGAGAGGGAGACCGAGCAGACTGGATCCAACCTTTATTTTTTATCCCGACCTATTTTTGAGTTATATTCATGAAAAAATGGTCTGCCTTTCTCTTCCTGCACTTCTCTCTCCCATGGATTTTTTCTTAACACTCCTATAACTCAAAAAAGGCCACGCTGATTTTTTTTAATCTGTTAAAAAATGTGCTCCCTGAGCTGAAACCAAATTTCAGCCCAGAGCAAATTTTTACGGCTGGGTTATAAATCCCTGAAAAACAGGATTCATAATGGAAGTGCTGACACAGCCTTAACTACTATATAGCAGTGTGAATGGCGCCACTATAATGTCTATTAGAGATTCTTTAAAAAGTTTGCAAAATATTGTCTTGCCTTGCAGAGAAAAAGAAGCCAGAGTACTTAATGCCAACATAAACATGCTTTTAACCCATTATGTGCTAATTTGCAGAAAAGCTATTAATTCTGAGTAGGCACACAGAGTGCAGCACCGACAGGAAATGTTCTTCTAAACTCCTGTTTGACTTGTAACATGGTTTTAATCACTTCCATGAAATACAAACGATGGCTTCAAACTCTGAACGTTGCTCAGAACATGAGAAGGGTGATTACAACAGAGAGGAAAATGGGATTTTGTAGGCAAAAGGGCTAAAGCCAACAGGGAGAGAATGACACCAAACACTAAAAAATGGGACTCCGTTCCATGTCAGTCTGGGGACAATGGCTTCATTTGATTCACAGCCTTTAATGCCTGTCACCAGCACACCAGTATTTTATCCATCACAACACATACGACAAGTCAAGTTCACTTTCTATCAGGCAACGAGCATGTTGTCTTCTTCCTTGAGCCCAGTCAAACGTTAGCACCTCACAAAGCCGGTTCTGCTGAAACAAGCTGTGCCTTGCTTTTACAGCCTGCAGTTTGTGTGCCTGAGACCAGTGCTAAACCAGCCCAGATGATCTACTGCTCCTGAGGGTCTGCTAGGCAGGGAAGGGGAGCACTGCCCTCTGACTAAAACACAGCAAAGAAATAAAAGATGTTGGCAGTGGTGGTTGGTAAGCAAAGTACATAAAAGGCTAACTTGAAAGCCCATAAAAAAAGTGAAATAAATCAGTTCAGGGTTGTATTTTGATTTTTTTCTTCTTCTCTTCTTGCAGGAGTTTGTGCTTTTTCCCCATGTATAAGCATCAGCATCACTTTTCTGTGGGAATAAATGGGTGTGGGATAAGCTGCAAGTTGAATGCTACAGGGACATTCAGCAACTCAGGACAGTGCTTACGCACGGGGTGCAGTGGTAGAGGTTTTTATGGCTCTCTGTTGCCATCAGGAAAAGAGATACTGTGTTAGGTCCACTGACTGCAAAAGCCCATATGCAACTTGATCTCACAGTTTTGGAAAGAAGGATAATTTTCATGAAAAATGAAGCTTTTCTATGTTGCCACATTTCTTGCTCATGTCCTCAGTTCTGCCTTTGCAGACTTGCCTGACTCCTGTTCCTGCTGTGCCCACTGCTCCCCTCTGCCCATGGCATCAGTGGCTGGGGCCAGTGGGAGCAGCAGAATGATGAGGAGCAGGAGGACTGAGTTTATCTCCCCATGCTTCTACAAGGACCTAAACGAGCAATGAACACTGCAGGATTTATGGCGTGCGTGATTTCTATGATGCTCTTAGGAGGGAAGAAAGATCAATTTGTAATCAAAATGGTATGGCTGGTACTGCAACTCACTTCCGTGGGTGAGGATAGCAAATGCGTACCACTGTGTACCAGATTCTTTTTTTTTTTTGGATACTGATGAAAAGATACCAGTCTCCCCTGGATGAGAAACAAGCATCTGCTGCTGTATTCCCAGTTACAGATTTCATGGGTTTCCATGTAAAACGACTCCACATTTTTCCCCTAGTGAGATTATCTTGGGAAAAATCAAGCTCACAGAATTATCCTGGCAATGATCACCATAGCAAGAAATTACTTAGGCCCTACCTGAAGAAGTAAACTACCTTTCACGAGGCTAAACAGAATTTTGAGTGGTCCTGGCAATACAAAGTAAGAAATGCTGGAGAAGACACCCATATCCTTCCACCCTGGAGCTGCTGCTATTCCAGTTCTTTTTCCCTACTCAACACAGGGGTAAGCATTGACTGTTGAAGGCATTGATATATTGAAATAGCCAATACTCTAGTAAATTTCTAGATAAGGAAGACCAAATTTCACATCCTTCTTTTAATTTGAAAGCTAGGACAGGTCCAAGAAAAGGAAAAGAGGCACCAAGCATATCTACCACATCCAGTGCTGGCATGCATGACTCAAGCAAGTGTCTCTTGTCTGCACCAGAAGCAAGTAGCAACCTGAATTTTTGTCTCTTGTAACCGTGCAGAACATCTCAATACAGAGTAATGGACAGGAGGGCTGGACCTGTCTGGCTTCAGGGGGGTTTTTTTAAGTTCCTTGAGGCAGTTCCCACAAAACGATTTGATTTTGACGGATAACATTTTTCAAGTGAAATTATTTTCTTCTGGAAGATTCCTGACTACCACTAGGTTTAAGTTTGTTCCTCTCAAGCAGGCAGACAGTTATGGGCTCCAAGTACCTTCGAAGACCAACGAACTCTATAGAGCTGCTGGAATGCCTGGCATTCCCATTTTAAATCTTTCACGTAAGCAGGATATTTGAGCCAGAGGACAAATTAGTACCAGTACTGGGATCCAAGAATCTCTACTTTGTTTTCAAATTATAAAGGACATGTCTCCTCTTCTAAACAGCTCAAGTCTCATGCCTTTCACAGTCTTCTCAGGCCTACCAACTGGGTCACTGGGATACAATTTTCTGCTTTTATGCTACTCGTATGGTTTTGGATCAATAAAACTGGTGACTGTTTCAATTTCAGTGTTCTCAACAATGGAAACTACTTATGAGAGTAACAACTGGCAAGATCCAGTCCTTTAAACATCTAACATCATGCTTTTCATTTTTTAAAGTACCTTCTTTCACTTCCTGCTTCTGGTCCTGATTTTCTGTCTCTAAGTCATCCTGTGCTTTTGGCTCCACCATCTCTTCGTCATCTTCATCCTCTGGAAAAAAAAAAAAAGGAAGAAAAAGATTTGTCAGATTCTCCTCTTTAAGGGGCCTGGAAATTGTGTGACTTCTTTACAATTACAAACTGGTAGTAAACCCTGGTAAAGCAAAGTGCCCGATACATGGAACATCTACATTTATGCTCAGAGTGACACTCTCAGACATTTCCCCCCGACTGCAAGATAATCTGCTCGCACAGGGCACCTGCCACTTCTGCTCCCCATAACTTCCCATCTCAGATGTCAACGGAATATCTCCCTGACCTCGGATATGACTTCTTGGATGGCATGAGGACAGATACAAACATGTTTCAGCCTGGCAGCTATTCCACAGCTGGGACACCTGCTATCCAGACAACTCATTTCCAATTCAATTCTCACCAGATTAATTTGTCTTTTGACCTACAGGAATAGGTTAAACAGAAATCTGACCTCAGGTCAGATGCCACTAGCAAGAAAACAAGCATGGCACAGTTCTGAAAAGTCATCACCATCAACTGGGGGAACACAGCAACCAAAAGTGGCATTTGGAGCTTAGGAACCATTCTTGCATTAATACGAATTTAATGAACACTAAAATTTGACACATGTCAGTTACTACTGCCAGATGTTTTAATGACCTTTCCTGACCTATGCAAATGCATCTCTCCCTCCCCCTCTCTCCCCACACTCACATGTTCTCATTTTATTCAGGAGGGCAAACCATTCATTCCTTGATGTTTCTCTGAAGTTACAAGGGTTCTGATTGCCCAGACCAAAACATAATACAAGCAGAGCTGAAAAGACCGTGATGCACCAAAATGGCTCCAAGTCTACCTAGTACTCATTACTTGCTACCAGCTACAGCAATGTGTTCCATTTTCCCTGTGCCCAGGGCTGGCACCCAACCCACTCACATTCTCGAGAGGATAAAGACATACAGCTTTCTAGATTCCATGAACTACGAGGACTGAAAATAGAGCTGGTCCTAAAAGTATTTAACAATTAGGATGAGTAAATCCACAGGCTATGGAGGAATTATTTTGCAGTTATTTTGGAGCTTGACATGCCACCAAGGCATAGCAAGCATCACTGGTGCCCTGTATTGGTCTATGGCATGAGAAAGCACATGTTGTCCTGGCCCTAGGGCATGCACCCACCAGGAAAAACACTGCAGTTCCTCTGGAGCTTTCTGAGCAACCTGCTGTCACCACACAGTTCCTCGTGTCATGGTGTTTCTCCAGGCACACTTCCTGCTCTACCCTGCCATATTAATGGGGGAAACATATCATTATTCTCCAGCTGGTTGGTTACTGGCACCTTCTCCTGTGAAGGCTGGCTGCAATCAGTCCTGGCTTCTTGTGAGACGGTGGTGCTGACAGGTTGCATTCAACCGACAGGAACACGCAGCTGTATTTTGTTTTCAATAACGTAATAGACACCATACTATTCCCACCACATTGCCTACCCTAGGACTTCTCCCAGAAGCCCAGAGGGGACATGTTGCTAGCTGCCATATGGGCCATTCACTTAAGAGTTGGACTTGATGATCTTTGTGGGTCCCTTCCAACTTAGACTATTCTGTGACTCTGTGATTCTGTGGTATCTTGGCTGGAGAGCATGGCTGAGCCACACACTGTAAGGCAGTGTCTCAGCATGGACAGATATGCTTTTCCCTATTGGAAAAATGAGGAAATCTTGGCACAAAATCTGCCATCACTCCCCTTACTGCTAGTGACTGCAGCGGAGAGAAAGGGAAAGCTCATCTCCCCAGCCACCAGGGAGGAGGGATAACCAAGTGCTTCACAAGCTTGAAAGAGAGGAGGAACCCAACATGGATGAGGAGGCACTTCCAGAATTAAAAGCACTACTAACGAATGTCACTCCTTTATCAGGGATTTTTCAGACCATGGAACTTGAAGTGGAAAAATGGTAGGATATTCACGACGCCTCACTTTGGTGCCTATGTTTCCCTAGGTACCCAACACAGAAGGACTAAAGAAGAACTTTTAGTGAGCAAGCCAGGGCGGTTCAGTTTGCCAGGGTAAACACATGGCTCTGTCCACCGGCTGAAAGACAGATAACATCCAACACGGTCAGCAGAGAGTCAGCAAGAAGAGCTCTCCTGCTGGACACACACAGGAGGGGTAAGAAAAGGTCCTTCTGCCATTGGTGCTAGTGCAGATGGGGACGTACAGAAGAGAGAGGCGCTCCCAGTTTCAAAGAACAGGTGAGACGTGTGAGTGCCTGGCACAGCAGGGAGAGAACACTCTGCTCACCTCAGGTACCATGCACACACAGATAGGATCACAGTGGTGCACAGGTATATACACACAGACACACTTATGGCAGATACTAATAAAACCAGCTCCCACAAAAGTTTTGTGAGCCTTGCATTAAAAGTTTTCATTCCCTAAAGCACTAGCTCTTGGAACCAGCTGTTTACATATGGATTTCAGCTTCCATTTTTAACCTGTTTCTGACCTGCCAGCTTGTGCATGGAAGTTTCAGAAGGTGAAGGGTTTGAGAAAATTTCCAGGCAGCAAACAAAAAGTAAACCAACATTCAACTGATTTTTAAGCCTTCTTACAATGCTTTTTTACTGCTTCACTTGCAATTTGGTAATGGATAGGGATGATATAGGAAATTTAGAACCTGAGATTTAGCAGCAGGTTTTCAGATTGAAGTGAAGCAAATTTATCCCTGTTCTCTAGAAGTCCTTGATCCCCCTGATTTTGGGTGTAAAATTATTTGCTTGCCTATAGCTCTTTCCTGCTTCTAATGCAGAGTAGGGATGAATGGAAGCAAGTAAAGGTTATCAAAACACATTCCATGCCTTTTTCCAAGGGCACAAACATCGATAAATTAGTTTTACTGAGAAAGCAGCACAAGAGTTTTTAGCAGATTAGACAGTTTAGATGTCCATATTTATTTAGAGAGAAATGTATACACATACACAGAGAAACTCAGCTAAAAGAATGATAGGGTTGTGAGCCAAATGCTAAAATGTTAGCAAATGCCAGAATTTGGATTGCCTGGGCACGATTAGCTCCTTTCCCCTCCCCACGTGTAGGCATGATGACATAATTCTGGAATTTCCTCCCTCTTGAGTGGTTGGCTTCATTTTCTGGGTGCTCAACAAGAGACACCTGGGGCCTGAAATGCAGAAGTGCTGAGAGCTGAAGTCAACTGGCCCTGTGCTTTGAGTGGAGAAAGTCTTAGGGAAATTCTACACATGCAAAGGCTCCCACAGCTCCCTCTTTCAGCTTTCACTGAAAGTTGTCGTTCTGACACTTTTGTCCTTTCTCCCCCTGTGCTTAAGTGCTTTTGCAAGATGGCAATAATCTTGTAAAAAAACCAGAATTTTTACCCTGCACAGATGTTTTGCAGAGTTATGTTCATCAGGATTTGTGGCATATTAAGATGCTGTTGGGGAAGCAAGAGCAAAACTAAACCTTGGAAGTGGATTAATGTTTTTTCTGTGTTCAGTGTAATACTTTGATCGTGTGCACTAACATGAGATCTGAGGCCAGAGCACTGAAGGGAATAAGAAAAAAACCTGAAAGGTTAAAAAACTGCCCCCTATTGACTGGCTGAAGCAAGAATCTGTTTAAGAAAAAAAGCCCTATATGTTATCATGCAATTAAAATGGTATCATCCTACATATTCAAGAGGGCTCATTAAGAATGCCCAAGAAACCTGCATTCTGGACTACCCAATGCTGCTTGGCTCTGCAACTTAAATGCTTATTTGCCACAATTTTTATATATATACTGCACACTGTTTAATCCCAATGTATGCATCCTTACACGTGTTCACAGTACATACATTTGTTTTTGTGCCTAAGTGTGGTTATGCACTTGCACACTTGACTGCACATACACACACATTAACGGGAAATGCTTCAGCATTCATTTTCCTCTGTTTTATTTAAATGTGACAAAGATAGCATTTATTGTACATTTACTGGAGAATCTGTGAACATCTACGTAGTTATTCATTTCCACATGTGCCCACTTTGACTGCAGTAATTGTCCAGGGAGATGAACAAACTTGTGTAGTTCCTGAACATACACAGCCTTTCCATTTCAAGAGCATATCTGATATTTGGAAGTTTAGAGAAATAACTTTTTAACTGCTTACATCACAGTAGTAGGAGTCTTCTAGTCACATTTGGCAAACACAGAGATGCTAGCAGCACCAGTAGTGGTGTTACACCCTGTTCAGAAGAGAACAGGGTGTAACACTATCAGAACTCAAATGTCTATTAAAGGAACCACATGAAAAAGAGCCAGTAATGAAGAAGTGTATAACTGCTGTGCAACACTTCTCCTTTGTAGATATAAAAGGACTTTGCAAGGAGGCCAGTTTTGTTATGCCCATTTACCACACAGAAGCTGTCAGACAGACCCACTCACTGCAGATCACTCAGCAGACCAGCAGCTTAGGGAAGATAGAGTGGGCTTCAGAGTTTCAGCCTAGAGTCCTGCCCACTAAGGCCACCCTGCCTTTTACTGTAAATAAACAAATCCTCAATGGAAATGATCATTAAATGCTCAGATAACGATGTTTGTCTACTGAAGCTGGTGGAGCCATATGTGGGACTAATACAGACTGAGATAAGTGGACCAAAAACCTTTTCTTCTTAACTCAGAGTTCGATGACTCTCCAAGCTCTAGGAGGTGGCCAATCAGTCTGAACAGTGCTTGACAAAGTAAAAGCAGAGCAATTGTTTTCATCTTGGTATTAGCTTGAATACTCCTGCTTCTGTTCCAGAGCAGAAGTGGTCTTGTCTGTCTAAAAGCTTGTCTGTTTTTCCCAAGTATAGCAGTTGCCCCAGTAAGAGTATGACCTCTCTCTACAAACCCGGGTTTTTTTGTCTGGGTGTAAATACTAATTTTCAAATGTTGTCCAACTACTAGCTCCAACGAGCCTGCTCTATGCCTGGTCTTTGCCTTGGCCACCACAACCACTTGCAATAAGTGGTGCAGAGAAAAGCCCTGCGAATACATAGCCAGCTCCCTGGCACCTGCAGAAGAAAGGCCCAGATGTGCTGAATTGGATCAGGTACTCACAGAGAGCACAGATGATCTCAGAAAATCAGACCTTGCATTTCTGCAGTGCTGGACTATTTAATACCTACTTGGACTTTCCAGGGCTTTAAACCACTGTATTTATTTTTACAGCATGTAAAAACATACCAGGCACATTCAAGACGAACTAGAATACTAGAATAAATAATTGAATCTGAGAGGACTGCACATGACATTGGCTTAGGGTTTTAATTTTTGAGATGAATACTGTTTTGCCATTTTTTGATTGCCAGATTTTGGCAGTTAGCACTGGTACTGCTCAAATAGATTACTAAATAGCTGATTTTGGGGGGGATTTATGTAGTTATAGGTCTCTGCTCTGCTAATACATGTAGCACCAATTAAACAGTAGGCAGCATGTTGTGCATTCTTCTTGGGGGAGGATTTACACCTCCTCAAACCTACACCTCTGCAGCTAAGAAGTTTCAGCTTCTGTGTATTGTTTTTAGTATTGACAGCTATACTGAATTAGACTGATAGCTCTGGTTTTAATTCTGGGTAGGTACAAACAATCCCTTTGTGAAAGACACAGCTTTAAAATAGCAATTTAATTAGCATCACAATTATATATTTTATTGACTGAGTCAGTGATATATGAGAAGCCAGTGGGTTATTATATGGGGTTTTATATCAGCATTGACATTCCTTCAGTGCATGAGAAGGATCAGCCATGCATATGACACATTCAATAAAATCAAGTGTCTTCACAAAAAGCAGACTCCATATTTGCAACTATGAAATACCAGAAACCACTGTATCAGTTTTATATTTACAACTGTTCAAAATAACTTTGCTGATTCTGTTATGAAAGAGCTACAAACTGAACAAGGACAAATGCATCGTATTTATACTGGCAGAAGTCTGGACCAAACGAGTTGAATACTGTTGGCATTATCCTAAGTAGGAGTTAAAACACTTTCTTTTATGAATACGTTCTTTCCATCACTAGCAAAATATGCAACAAGCAAGGGAAGACATATTTTTTTCAAATAGGACTGCCTGACATTCCACATTTTTGAAAATCTGTGATTTGTAATCTGGCTGAATGACCTATTTTTCACATAATGTCATTTTTTGAAATATGTCCAGTTTTTCACTTTCATCTTTTGACTGCCCCTTGAAGCAAGAAGAGAATTAATTCATCAGTGGCTCTTGCTTGCAGGGTGGGATGTGAGACTGGATGTACACTGGGCACATGTTAGTCATCCCAGATGGAAATATTCTTGCATTAGGGCTCTTCTTGGCAATAGGCAGCTGCCTTATAAAATGTATTTTGTTTAGCCAAAGCAAGGAACACTTCTCAGACCTCAATACTGAGGAAAAAACCCAGAGGTGAACTTGCCCTATGCCCCACGAAACAGGCAACAAATTTCAGATGAGAATTTCATGTGAGCTGGAGAAATATATTTGCAGGCAAGAATCATATGCATGTAAGGTACTGCTGCTCACTACCCAGAAAAGTACTTAAACGTGCATTGGAGGAACATAAAAAAGATCCAGGCCATCCCTGTGAAGCTCCCCACCCCTGTTACAGAACACTCCCAACACACCATCTCGTCCTTATGAACTAGCAAAGTGAAGCTGCGCTTTCCAATGGCCATCAGATGAAAAGAGAACATTGGAAAAAGAAAGGATAGAATTGATGAATGAATTTCTGGAACCATCTTATGGTCACAGCACTTATAAAACCTGAACAGCAGTATATGACTTTCTTCCTTCACTTCCCTCATACAGGATTTTAACTGTCTGAAGAAAATGGTCTGTCTGTATGTTACCTGACTGCAGTTCTGCAAGAGCAAGAAAAAATCATGGTGCTACAAGAACAGACTGCCTAGCATCTTCAAACTCCCCTGATTTTGTTATCTTTGTTATCTCTTGTCATGTTTTGTTGTCAAAGTGCTGTGTTGCTCTCATGTAAAAGAGAAGCTTTGCATATTGGTAAAATACAAGCTGTAGGAATCACATTACTTATACCAGAGTCAAGTACATTAACTGAGTCATTTCAAAGAAAATATTGTTCTAAAATTTATGCATAAAATAATACGATGCTTGACACATATAATTTCAATCCAGAAGACTGCAGGGCAGTTCTCCATGGGATTAATTTATTTAGCCTAACATCTTCCACAGTAAGTAGACTAGTAATGATACATCAGTTTTAAAAGTGCAGGACTAAGGGAAAAATCCTAATTTTCTTGATTCTTGTAAAACTAAGTACATCTCCCATATCTCTGACACATCTAAGAAGGGTTTTCTGATCTCATCCCTTATTCTGCAATGCAAATCTGTGCAAGACTTCACCCCTCATCCCATAAAGGGCAGGTGTTATTACCAGCCATTACAAGCAGATCCCTAGAGTCCCCCTCTCAGGCTTCAGCTATCCTTGTACAAGCACAATGAAGGAAATACATATTTCACCCCAAAAACAAACACTTAGCCTGGCTGACTGAGAGGAGTCATTTAGTTCAGAAAATTTATTTTGCCTACAGCATAGGCCGTGCCTGTGCTATTGCCACTTAAAAATTTGTCCTGAAATTTACTACACTTCCCTCTTAAAACAAGCACACCGTATAATTTTTACTCAACATTTATTCTCAAAGCTCTCCTTAACAATTACCACATTCAATTACTCCTGGTCAGGGGATTCTCAGGTCCCCAGTATATGATTCCTCATAACCATCTCTTGATCTAGGGTTACACCACTCAGCTCCTGTCCCTATGCCTCTTCCTGACTGGTGTTTGCAGTCAGACTTCTTTTTGGTACATTATGAAGACAGATCTTATTTTTCCATTTTGTGACAAATGATAGACTAACAGAGCCAAATGGCAAGAAAATGTCGCAGAAAAAATTGTTTTACCGTAGCATTTCACTAAGCTCTTCATAGCCCGGACTGCAAACCTTTGCACTGGTTCAAATGTTAGGATCACTGCTTCAGAATACAATAATTTCTTTACCAATTAAAATGGAAAGCTGCTTCTGATTCTTCAGGGAAGCATTTCTCTAACCCAAGAAACTGATTTTCCAGTTCCTTGGCCTGAACAGTTTTCAGTTGTGGTGAGAGTCGAAGAATTCAAAGTGTCCCTTGTTTTTAGTTTCTGGTCGGTCTAGACCAGACGTGGATTTTTTTCTCCTCTTTTGGACTGTTGCAACATCCCACTGGTTGAAAGCATTTTTCAGTCCCCAGAGAACTAAACTGCAAAGCACCCCACTGGAGTCATCACCTCTTCTAGCTGACTCCCTTTTCTCCTCTCTTTCCCTCTCCAAAGCTCGTGTTCAATTCTATTGTGCTTGAAAATATTCCAGTTGGAAGATGTAACACAAAAAGAAAAGTACAGAAGTTTCCTTTCCTTGGCTATGGTTGGGCCTTCAAATAAAAATGCCAACATGAAATAATGTTTGAACAGCAGAAGCCTTACAGTAGCATTTACAGACCTCCAGCTCTGAAACCAAATAGTAAAAAATTTAAAATACCCTGCTCCGTTGTAACTGCAGTTAATCTTGAGGAAGAAAAAGATGGGAGACCCTTTATTTCTGTGGCTGAAGAAGGGGTTGCTAAACCATGCAGATTTTCACAGCCTCTGAGACCTGCGAGGATTTGTTCCTGCTGTGCTGCTGGAGGAAATCATGTCATGCCAGCGGTGTGAAATGACTCCTGCCCTGGGAAAGGGCACTGAGACACGTGGCAGGCTTCTGGATAGGGCCTGCTCAAGTAATTCTCAAACACTCAGATCATGCAATAGTGTTAAATCACAAAAACTTAAGTATTCTAATGAAAACCAGTCCCCACAAGCTATGGCATGAGCAGCAATTGTAAAACAAAAGCTGCTTTCACGCTAAACACACACACACACACAGAGATGAAGTATCTGGCACTTACACTGTGCCTGATACACAGGTCAGTCGCGGTTGCCTCAGCTGGGCACGAGGCACTTAAAACCTTAAGTACAATGTAGACCAAGTAAATTCTGTGGGATTGTTACTACTGACATATAAGGGACTAGGGCTTCACTTCTAGACTCATTTATTCCAAGTGCAAATGACTTTATACTCCACAGGCCACCTCTCCTATTTTCCACTGTGTTTTTGCATGAGCAAGATTACAAAATCTGGCTGTTGTAGAAGAAATTAATTCTCCACTTCCATACTGTATCTCTGCTCATGAAGCCATACTAATATGCCTTAGGTCAAATTCTCCAGCCCTGACTCTGGGTTTAACTTCTCCTTCAGGTATTAGCATTAGAGTTCTGGCCTTTCAGAGTTCCTCCTTTATTTTTGAACATGAAATAACTTTTCAGTCCAAGGCCCAGAAATCAGCTGAATGGCCACATAGTTGTTTGTATGACCATGGTTTAACTTTTAGTGCCATCTTTTCCACGCATCTCCCCATCTCAGTTCTACGGCACTTTATGAATAAAACCCAATGCTTAAGATGTAGCATGTGCTTTTGTAACTGAAATATCTGAGAGCATAAATCTACATTTACACACAAACCTCAACCGACAGAAATGGAGACAAGACTGCTAATGTATTAAAACTGCAAAGGATAATTGGAAAAAACAACTATTCATAAACAATTACCACAGCAAATAGACAAAAACTCCCTCTCTTTGTCTCCTTGACACATACATGCACACATTTCTCTCAGCACTTTAAAAATAACCATTAGTCATATGGCAAATGCATTTTATATGAGCAAAGATTCATTTCAACATTTTTCTTCGGAAAAGGTGGGCAAAAAATGCTTTATTAAAAAATTTTAAACTACAAAAGAAAAGCTGGGTCAGGGCTCGATGAGTGTGTGCTTATTACTTCTATAGGCACTAAACAGACCCCACTTAATTCTGTTTCCCACTGACGCCACTTCACCTTAGTCACTGCTGTTAGCCGTGATTTGCATCAGCGTGTGTGAAAAAGGAATTCCCTCTGACAGTTTTGAACTTGCCATATTTTAATTTCATTTTCAATTTAATGTTTTTGTTCTACCACACTGGAAGAGGAGAAGCTTCCAC
Organism: Mohoua ochrocephala; assembly: GCA_013398855.1. Classification (NCBI taxonomy): domain Eukaryota; kingdom Metazoa; phylum Chordata; class Aves; order Passeriformes; family Acanthizidae; genus Mohoua; species Mohoua ochrocephala. Next base: position 123,769 of record VZTA01027664.1, read on the forward strand.
TTCTAGAGACTCAGCTGTGGGGGTATCCGGGCGAGCAACACCTTTTGGTGGTAGAGAAACCAGGGCACGAGCACATCAGCTTCGTGTGCCAAGTCACTCCTGAAACAACTGCAGATGACAGAATAAAATCCTGGTCTCCTGATTCCTTAACTGATATTTCAGCCACTGCTTCCCCTGAGGCATGTGATCAGGGCTGCTTTGGAGGCTGCTCAGCCCTCATTATGTCAAACCAGCTGTTAAAAAACTCAGCCGGTTTCCCCCAGCTGCTTGTTGCAACCTGTTTGGAGAGCACCCAGCTCCCGGCGCTGCTGTCCCCAGGGCTGGGAACCCCCTGCCCACACGCCCTCCGCCCTGACCCTTGCCTTCACCTCCCTGCCTCCGCAGCTCCTGCACCCCGCTGCCCGCCCGGCTGCCTCTCGCCTCCGCTCCCACCCTTCCCACCCCACTTCTGCTCGGGGTCACGCTTCAAAGGCTCCCGTGCCCCCAAGAAGGCCTCTTCCTTCCTCCTGGCCCCTCCCCAGCCTCCCTGGCACTGGTCTTCCCAAAGCAGATATCAAAAATCCCCTACTTGCAACGTGGGGCTTTGTGCACGCCAGGAGCCCTACCCACCTGCAGATACCTGTTTGACACAGAAATGCCCTCTGATTTGGATTCTCAGATGAACTTCTAAGTTTTTCTGAGAACTTGGGTTGTAAGACATTAATTAAAAAAAAAAAAAAAAAGAAGACAAAAACCAACCCCCATCACCCAAGCTCCCAACTGCTATGGTTAAAACCCAGGTATGTTTTTCTGTGCTTAAGCTCAACAGACTTCAGTAGGTTCAGATGCCTAAACAGGCAGACTGCACCTGCAGTTGGGGCACACGGGAAGATTAAACTGCACCGCAACCACTCACTGGAATATGCTTCCTTTTTCCCACTTCACAGTTCAGACTCATCGGGAAAATAATTTCTGTGGCTACCTTATATCTGTCCCTCTTTGGAAAATGGATGCTTTGAAGTGCCAGACAATGCCTGCCTGTACATTAAAATCCTTCCTTTTCTCCCAGAACACTGCCAAGACCCTCTCCTCAGCAAGCCCTTGGAAGCTCCCAGCTACAGACAGGAGCATTTAAGTCAGGAGAACTGTACAAAAGCACATAAAATAAGCTGGGTTGTGCCACCTCATGATCCTTTGCTTGAAGAAGTACCTCTGCATCACTTTTTTTTTTTCTTTTGAGGAAAACAAAAGAAAGAAGTTTCTGGCTTCGGCCCCTGTGTCCTTTTGCTGTAACACAGCTCACAGCTGCGAATTTACATGTGTTAACTTGGGATGCCACAAACCAGGCAGCAATGAGGTTGTCATCCTGATCTGAGGAAACACAACGTGCACACACGCCAATGAATTTACCGCAAGCAAAGCGTTTTGCTGTGATAATTCAAAGCACATTATGTTTCATCAGTTGACTCTTCCATCTATAGCCAGATCACAAAAGCCAGCAACACTGGAGTCATATTCCATCAAAAAGGTGCAGCTCCGTAAAATCGAGGTCTTTTGCAAAATGGTGCCACTTTCTCTGTGGAAGTGGGAAAATTAAAAAAGAAACCAGGATGAAGAGGCAGTCCTGGCAACATTAAAATGGCTTGTTTTCACATTTTCTGAGTGGATTTTTTTGGGGGCTTTCCATTAAAAAGTACTTCTTGGTTTTTTTACTTTTAGACTATTTTAAAATATGAGGTAAAGCAAAGTAAAATTGAAAGATTTCAGTTATGTTAAAACATAGGTGTTTTCAGTAACCAGACTGGAAAATAAGGCAAAATTTTACTTAAGGTAGAGTGTCAGTACATTGAAGACTTCTTTCAAGCTGGAACAAAATTCTATTTTGAAATTTGAAATTTCACAGCACTGCACGAAGAAGAGATTCCTTCTGGGCCTGACTTTAATGCAGTCACTGCCTAAGGGATGCAGTCATACTTGAGTGGCAATTTTAAAATCTGATATTAAAGCAACATAGAAGCACACTCTGGGTTGGGGATGTCTTTCATCACCATAATGACAAGATGTTTCCTCCTGTGATCTGAGATTCCCTCTCTTAAGACTTCAGGTTAATAATTTCTTTTAGATGGGACAAACTTCAAGTCCTGCTTTCAGTTCTGAGTGCCTGAAGGCAAATTTCACATCCATGTCCTGAGAACAAGATAACAGATAGTGGTAACAACCTCGGTGCACACCTGAAACACAGCCCAGTACATCAAACAGTGCCAATATTCAGAGGAAATATGCAAACAGGCATTTATTGCTTTTGAAGCCTGATGCTGACTTTCTATATTTGCACGCAGAACTTGAAATGAACAGGACAAATGCATTATGAAGCCAGAGAAGTGCTACCAATTTGTCTTGATGGCTCTTACATGGAGAAAATTGCACAAGCAAGTTTGACCAGCATCTCGGAAGCCATTGTCCTAGTTGCCCTGTACGGTTGCATGGTTGGATAAAATAGGAAAAATCGCCTCAACAGAGGTGTTTGTTTTGGGGGTGGGTACTGGGGGTGGTGCTAAATTCAGCAGCCACAGCAGAACAAATAGAAATTGTAAGCTTTCCACTACATTAATGAAACTTCATTCAAAAGGTGGAGTGTAATGTTCTTCCAAGATGGATAATTCACATAAGCTGTGTGAATCAAACACTCACGTCTCCACACCAGCTCCACACCACCTTGGGATTTATGTTTTATTTCAGTTTTCATCAGGCTGCTCATGAATGACCAATGACAAAAGAGCATGTGTGCATTTTTCTTTTTCACAGGTCCCCATTAATGAGGACTTTGTTGCATTAGGATAGTCAAGATTGTCTCTGGCAAAATGTGTTGAGCCAAGGTGTTTGTGCCTGCATAAAATTAAGCCACAAGTAAAGCACTTACTTCTGACAGCAGATTTATAATAGGAAAATCCCAGCAGGACTGAAGAGTTACAAACCCCCGTTGTAGCCTTTTTCATAAACTTCACCTTGATTTAGTATTTCAAACAAGTAGCAGGAAAGGCTAACAGCAGAGGTAATCCTATCATCTTTTCTCCAACAGCACCATTCCATCTTTTTGACTTCCTCATGCTGCTAACATGAATTCAAATCATCTGTGTTTAAAGTTAAATACAGTGATTGACAGATCTTTGTAGTCTCAGTTCATACTGAAGATTATTCTAGATACCTATCAGTTATTACTACAAGCCCTGTCTGATATTCAATACCTACAGGGAAAATTGTTTTTAACAGTGTAATGTCTGATCTATTTTGAAAGCTATTTTAAAATAAGAAACTAACTATAACCAGGTGGCTAAAATCTAGACAGGTTTTTTTATAGCTTGATTTTTGGGGAGAGAAGGTTGAAGGTAACAGCAGAACTGTCTTATAGTGCCGTAACAACCATGATTCAGAGCAAATCACAGGCAAAAAAAGCATTTTGTTTTGATTCCATGACATCGATTTCTGTAAAAACACCTATTCTAATCACGCAGGACACAGGAAAGTTTAGGGGTTTGCTCCCAGCTCTCAGAATAGACCCATGACAGTACACGCTGCTACGAAGTAATTGCTTCCTTTTATGAACACGAGCTCAGCGGCTGTGCTGGAAAACTGGGATGCTGGAAGAGACTTCTGGATGTACCACAAATCTTACTGTGGACACCAATGCGAAGCAAAATAGCAAACGCAGTGGTCGGACCACTCGTTGTGCTCAGGGACCTGTGATGCAGAAAGGCAGAAGGTCCTCTCCAGTGAACACCTGCTATGCTCAGCTCTGCCGACCCCGCTGCTGCGCTGAGCGATGGCCTCGCTGCTCCAGGTCACGGCACTGCAGAACGGGCTGGCTCTGGGCACAGGGAGATCAGCCAGCTGGGGAGGAAAGCACTCTGCTCAACACCCTGTGCTCACAGGGAGGGAAGTGGAAGCACTGCTCTCTTACATGGGCAGCTCAGCAAAGGTGGAAGAGGGAGGAGGGTGGCCGGGCAATGCCAGCTGGTGCCCATCACTGCTTCCATGAGCTGATTGCTCCACTTCAAGGCAGGCTCTTCGCTGAGTCCCGTTCTTCCCCACCACTCCATTTGCCACTGCAAGATTTTGAGTAAGTTCTGGCCTCATCCTCTCAGTGTTTTCCTCCACAGAACTGAAATGTAATAGCAGGGAAAGAAGAAGTACAAGAGAAGCAGCTTGGCACAAGCAGCAGGGAGGATGCTGCCCTCAAACTCCACCACTTTTCCGAGTTCCTACTAACGTGACTGAGATCACACACAGATCTTTGTGAAACTTGATTAACTTTGTGCTCATGGTTAAACGAATCTGAAACTGTTAGACAAGGGCTTAACAGTGTTGCTCAGTTCAACAAAGTCTTTTCTGGTTTTGTGATTGGGATGTGAGGAGCGAGCACAGCTAGTGTGTTTTGGCTGTAAATCATGGTAGGGAAAAGAATAAACAAAACTGGGGAACAGAGCTTGTGTGTCTTGGGTTAGCTGGGATGGTTCAGGCTGCTAAAAATTCCTAGTGGCTTTTTCAAGATTGAATCTACCCCTGGTTGCTATTCTGTGTACTCAGCAATGAAAAAAGAAGTACAGAAGAGTTGAAAATACAGACTTTATAAAGCCATACTCAGACCCCTAAAATCAAAGGCAGTAATAGCATCAGTAAATGCATCGGTAGTTTGGCCAAATTGGAAAGTTATGAAGATGGGCAAATTCCATCAGCAGAATGACAGCTAAAAATAATCTTGCATGGAAATGTGCATGGAAGTTCATTTTTCATGCACTGGGCAAATAAAATCCAATTGGTTTTTGCATTCTCAGTATTACCCCATTACACTTCATGAGAGCCTGAAAGAAGACGATGATTTAAATAAAAAGATCCTCCCCTGTTTGTCAAGTTGTCATTTTTCCATCTGCAAATAATGAAACATAAACGACTCTGAAAGGGAGAGAGATGGAAGGGAATGTGTTCCATGAATCTGTGGAGAACCACATAGAAACATATACAGAAAAAGAAGCTGCAGCACGGAGCACTTCCTGACCTCCTCTTGGCTACAAATCTAAAAGAAGTCTCCAAGGCAAGAAGCATGAAAGAGCTTAAACAAGAAACCCTTCAGAAGTACAGCTCTTTGCTGCATGAATACCACAACACAGGGAAAATCTGCTGTGTAGGAGTACAGTCCTCCCACTTGAAAAGAGCTGGTAATGCCATCATGTCACGGAAAGATTTTCTTCATGGCTTTTGTGCATTGAAGGCATTAGCAAAGTGGGAAAAGTGTGAGCTGACAATTGTGAGAAGAGTTTCTTAATTACATTGTAACGCATGTCTCATTTAAACATGCAGCAGAACTAATGTTAAAAATACATGTCTTCCCATATAAATGGATGTGAAATCAGTGCAAGTTAATCTAGCAGATAGTGCACTCCAGAGCTCTTTACAAATGGTAAGAAGTTAAACTTCATCAACAGCACATTAGTATTGCTACCACTCCAGCTTCCTCCTGCAGTGTTTGCCTGTGCAGCAGGACTCACAGTCCATGGCTGGACCTCGATACAAGTCGATCCACGCTTCAGCATTTGGCCAAATGTTTTTCCTGTCCTGCCTGCTCATCATTTCTCAGTTCACAAATTCCCAGTTTGGGACGTGTTGACCCTTTCCTATTCAGCCATGCCTGGATGTCTGCTCATATCTCCTGTGCCACGTGGTTTCAACCAATTACACTCACCTTGCTGGTGGTGGTGGTGACACTGGAGCTCAGATCAGTGTCTTGATGTGTTCCCACCCAACAGAGTTTCTCCACCTGGGGAGCAGAGCTGTCTCCCAGGTGTACCAGACTGCAAGCCAACAGCCAGGCAATATGGACCATCGTATTGGTCCACCACATGTTGCCTTGAGCAGAGGCTCAAACTGGGAGCCCTCATGACAACAGAAAGAAATAGCACAAGTTCAAGACTTTCAAGTCTTGTCTTCAGAGACAAGAATTGAAAGCAGGGCTCGGTGTTTGGGTCTGATACCTTACACAAAAGGCTGTCTGAGTGACCAAATCAAAGTCTTTAGCACCTGGAATGCGGGTAAGACCTGCTGGGTTTTGAACTGGGACCACTGCCTGAAGACCACACCAGGATGATGGGCTTTGCCATTAATGCCTGACCTCCCAGGTGTGCTGAAAATGAACATGCTTATTCACACTATTTCCTTTTGTGGCGGGTTGGTGAATAGCAGCCTCCAGTTCTGCGCATGTCATTTTTCTCATTTCAGCTGGTATATCTGTCACTCTGCTGAGCTTGCCTAACACTGTAAGAACCAGAGACTATCCCAGGCAGATTAGTGACACAGACACTTGCACAACATCCTTACATTAAACAAATGCCAGAGATACACTTCCCCCCCCTGTCTTGCTCATGGAATTCAGAATTCATTAAAGGCCAGACTTGCCTTCTTTCCCTGCCTTTGGAAAACTCTAACTAGCATTATTCCCCTGCTGCCAGCTGATCCTTCAAATGGCATTTTCCTTCACTAGCACGCTTTTCAATTTGGGAAACCCTTTTTTCCTTTCCTTCACTTGCCTTGGAAGTCCACTGTAGCATATCCAGAGCATGAGCTCTGGCTCTTGTGATGCTTGCACGAGGTCTGACGTGCACGTGCAAGCTCCCACACGCAGATCCAAACACACGGGGCCGACAGCACTGCTGCAGCTCAGCACCTCACCCTGCTCTGGGCTATGCTTTGATACCACAGGCACCGGGGCCTTGCAGCGTGGCAGCAGCGAGCTGTTCCAAACATGCTTTGTGTTTTGTCTCCAGAGGAGGTGTGGTGGAAGCTCAAGGGATACTTGATCATAAAATGCTGAATATTTAAGCCCTATTCCCCTCCCACCACCCCATTTAAATCAGCAATGCAGTCAGAATGAAATACAACTCGGCTTTCAAACATTTTCTTATTTAATTCAATTTACTACTAAATTGATAGCTAAACTCAAAACAGATTTTACCCCTTTTCTCCTGGATGGGGAAATAGAGATGACCAAGTTCCCTTTGAACTCGGTTTAGAATGTTTCTGTTTTTTCCTATTAACTAAAAGCAAACAAACAAAAGAACACAATTATTAAAGTGGTCTGTAGCCTATTTCCAGTACAGGATTCACTGACATGGGGTGAAGAGCTGAGTCTCTCCAGGCCTAAGGGACAGGTGTTTCTAGTATTGACACATGGGGTGGTGGTCTCAAAAAAAGGACAAGATCTTGAACGAACTTTTTATTTTAAGAAGCAAGCTTTCTCTACATTAAGGTATGCTTTCTCTAAGTTAAGGTGTGCTTTGGGTGGTAGGAACTGGGATTTTGGGGGTAAGTAGCTCCAGAACAAGATGTGTAGAATCACAAGAAATGAGGCTGAGAGAAGAACGTACTCAGTAATCACATGTGTTGTACTAGTTGACTTTTGGGAGGAATAACACCAAAGTAATACTTGATCACCTATTTTGGGAATGACATGAATAAAGGGGAATGGAAATTGATAACAAAACCAGTTTCCAGTGATGTAAATGCTAAAATTCACCAGGTAGAAATTTATAACACTCTAAACAGGGAATACTGAGACTTTGAGTGATCCTTTAGCAGAATGGAAGATTTAAAAGGTTGTGGACAGGGCACAGAGTTCACTTGAGGAAAAGCACTACCTCAGCCCAGCTTGGACTGAACTCATGCTGCCAACAGCTCTGCTCTTAAGCAGATATTCACAGATGTCAGTTTTGCCTCTTTCATAAACATTAATTGCATATTAATACTCTTTTTTAATGGTTTTTTTTTTTTCAAGTCTGGTTTTGGTGACTGTCCCAGAGTTCAGATATTTCTCCAAAGTTTGCAGGACTTCAGTCCAACATCTATTTTTTTTCTGAAAGTACAATGGAAATACAGGAAAGTCTTTCTGCTCTCAAATCTCCACATCACTCAGGTTTCACCCAGGGCAGTATTTTGCAGCTTGCTCACATTCTTGTTTCATGGGTTTGCTCAAGTGCAAAAGGTAATAGAGGAAAATGATGAGCAGATGATCTCTTGAGGTCCCTTCTGGCCTCAAGCATTACTCGATTCTGTGAAAACTGACTAAAAATGACATCAACTGTGTCTTCAAACACATGAGCTGTTTAAATTTTGGACCTATGAGATTCTTTATTTGAACATTCCTATTGTCAGCATTTACTAATAAAACGCTAAATTAACTTTATTAGTAAATGCACTTCTGAACAAACAAGCACCCTCACAGTGTGTGTAGCTGAGGCCTCTGTTTAGTTCTTTCTGATAGCCTGAGACCAAGGTGCTCTCCCTGCAGTTGCAGTGACCTGTATCTAGGAGGAGAGTGGAAAGGGCTGCTCTTTTACTTCTGTAATTCTTCAGAGCCTACAGTAATGAAACACATCTAGAACCTCCTTCTACATTTCATTCAGAGGGATGCCTATCTTACACACCCCAAGCACAGCTCTACTTCACACCTCTCTCATGATTTCAGTGAGTGCAAGTCCAGGCACAAAGCCAGCCCTGCTTCTGAAGGACTCCGTCCTGCGATGCCTGTTCATGCTCAGTTCTGCTCTGTTAAAAGCCTCCCTTTAGAAGTACTTTACAATTCAAAAGTCAGAGTGAACTGTTTTCTGTTAGGAAAACTGCTCTGGCTTTGCTAGCAGACCCAGACTTTCCTCCATGTGCACAGGAATGCAATAAACACACAAGGAGAAAAAGATCTACGAGGAAAATAATTTGGAAATCAAAGGGTCATAATATACCACTTAAAGTATTTTGTGGATTAAATTACTGAATAATAATGAAAGATGAGAGATTAATGACAACCTGGTCCAAAGACCTCTATTTATACCCAGGCCAAATAAAATGGTAGGCAGGTGCAGTGTATCCCTGAATCTATAGAGGACTTCTGTCTGTCCCTCACTTTTCAACCCCATTAAAGTTATTATACATGCTTTTGTAAAAAGACAAAAAATATTTCCCAGAGTTAACGACAAATGTATTTTATCTTTAGTATTTACCTCCATCAATTACATTTTTTGGCAGTACTATAAAACAATGCAGGGCAGAAAATTCTCAATCCGTTCTAAGTAGAAATCCCTCCAAAATTACTTTCATCTTTGTTTAGAGGAAATCCAGACAGACAATTAAAATATCTTCCTTTTTTGTTGTTTTCTTTTCGTTCTTCCTGGCATGAACAATCATCAGAGATTTTTTTTGCTCTTTTAACAATTTGAGAAATATTTATTTTGTTCTCTGTTTTGCCACGGCAGTGTCTTCACAAAATTTCCAGAACAGAGAACTTTAGCACAACAGCGAATTATTTCTAGAAAAATCCCCAACATTTATTTCCTGCCTCCAAACAGTTTTTTAAAGTTCATGTTAATGCCTTCTCTAGCGCCTGTTCCAAAGGTTCTTCTATTCTTATACAACTTTTTGTTGCACATTCGTACTTTGTTATGCTGCTCGTTCTGTAACAAATAGAAAAGCCCCAACAAACCAATTTTCTGGCAACAAGTTTGCTCATTTATGAATTATTTTAAAAAAAAAAGGCGGGGGGGAGAGATGCCCTATTAGAAACTTATGGCATCAAATAGTTATTTTATTTCACCTAAGTTAAAGTTCTTTGTGATAAAGAACCCCACCAAATGTACCAACAAAGATCAGAAGACAGAACATAATGGATGTTCCAAGCTAAATCATAAACGATGGCGCATTTATTGCAGTGTTCAAGTTATAAGGAAGAGTAACGACTGGAGAAATGAATGATAGCAAGAAATGGTCTTGAGGACTTCCATTAATCAAATTCTGTCTGATGGCAAGAAACAATTGCTACCTGAAGGCTGTTCACCAGAGTATCCAAAGCAGGAAGGTGACTTCAGAGTAATTCCTAGTAGAAAAACACCAAAACCATACTCCAATTACGTGCTGTACATCGTAGCATGGTGAGCCAGGATAGACACAAAGAGTAGCAGACATTTAGGTAAAAATCAGTTTGTCAAAGAACTTTGATGAAATGAAGCTTTTGATACAGAAAGGGCATAATGTTAAGGCAATTTCAGGACACCTGTGATTTCAAACTCTCCGTACAACATATTTTAGTGATTCTCTCTGCAAGTGACATAGAGCAAATGCAGCAGACATCACTGCAAAAGTGAAGCCCTACAGAGAGGAACACAGTTTAAACCACTAAAAAGAGTGGGAGGAAAGGAAAGAATGGGAGCTCAGCTCTATAAGCCTTTTTTAGGCCAAACCCTAGAAAATCAACCGGAAAGGCTGCGTGCTCAGCACTTTGGGTAACCAGGCTATTTGTTTAAGTGCCTGTATACAGATTTATGAGCCAAAGTTTCAGCTCTTTATAAATCCTGAAGCACAATGGCAGAGGGTCAATATCTCACGAGTCCTCATTTCTTAATCACAGTAAAAAAGATTAGGTGCAAATCTATATTGTAGAGAAGATTTTCAGAAGACCTCAATACCAAACAATTCCCAGTATGACCACCTTGAGGCTTGCAGAGAATCAATTACAATGTCTACTTATCTTAGACCTAAATAAGACCTGAATGTATTTACAGACATGACCCTAGGACTCTCTCCCTAAATGCACTAGAACAGGTAATTTCTGTGCCTACTACTATTAGATGGGCTGTGTAAGACTTGCCCCATCTTTAAGGTCTCAGCTCTGCCCTTTCATCTCAATTGAATTTCCCTGTCTCATGGTGGTTTTACAATTCTTACTTCATCTCAAAACTGCCATTGCTAGGTGAGAGCCGAAAGGGCTGCAGAAGACACGGGTGTGCCAGAGGTGACCTAGATGGGTCGCTGCTCCCCAGACCTGTCACTTGTCCATCAGACCACTCTTCGTATGTGAATCCACGGTCTTCAACTCATCCCCAGATCGGGGCCAGGTTCAAAATGCTGGGTGCTGCTCACACAGCTCGTCTCAGAGGAGACCATATCACCATTTTCCTAAGAACCACTGCTTTCTAAACAAATGCGTCGCTGAAAGAAGTCTTGAGGAGAGGGGTGGGGAAAGGAACTGGGGTGGGGGGAGAAACCAAGATGAGGGGGATTGACTAAAACCAACCGAAGGAATATTTTTCTTATTCCAGCATGAAATGTTGACAGAATTAAATGTGGGATTAAAAAAACCAACCTTCTAACACACAGTTTCATGTTACCTCCGCAAGAGTTTTGATTCCACTTATGAGACTTCCCGAATGAAAATGCTGGCTGTGTGCCTGCCTCAAAAATACATTTTTTCCTCAGCAGAGTGGGTTTGCCAGTTGTCAATGCCATTTCTTTGCTAGCCAGCAAAATACGTTCATACTCACAGCAGGCAATTACCATTCTTTTCTCTACTGGTAAGGGGCATGACTTCACTCCTAGGTTGAAGATCCCTGGATCCTTTCTGTATTGCACAGTCTAGTTAGCCAGTGTAATTAACCCTTAGAGCAAATGGAATAATTATTTCCTTTCTTTTTAAAGCAAGTTTAAATGGTTTCATCTGAGAACGGTTTTACAGAGAGACGAATCTGTTTTACACATTTGTGGCCTGTTCCAAGGGGCATCAGTTGCTGGGAACAGGAATGCCACCGGAGTGAGGCTGCCTCGCACCATGGCTCAAAAACCGCTGTTACAGGCAGCGCTCCGAAAACAAAAACACCGGCGATCGGATCCAAAACTTCTTGAAGTTAATGGGAGCCTTTTAATTAGTTTCAGTGTCTTTGGGGAAAACCCTTAGGGCAAATATTCCTTTTTGAAACTTGTTCTCCAACTCGTGGGGCCGGGAGGTGGTATTTTTCATGCATACACAACAGTGCGGCAAATGCTCCCAAAGCGCTCTTATTACAAGCCCCAAACCATACTGGGAAAAGAAGGAAAAAACCCCCAGAGGTCTCTGGATTACAAGTCTGATCTGCTTTGTCTGATAAGAGCAATATTATTCCAGTGAACAGTGAACGGGATAGCGCTAACAGATCTGGACACCGCACTCACTTTGAGCCAACGTGGCAAATGACTTTTAGGGTGCTGCTCAAAGTGAGTAAAGCATAGCACACTGAAAGGGTCCACAGTTATATAAAGGAAAAGAGTAAAGAGAAAAATTCGGGGTCCTTATATGAAAGCAACTGTGAATTCAGCTGCACAAACCAGCTGCTTCAAGATGCCAGGCAGAGAGATTTGCTACAATCAGGCAGATCTTCCATATCACAGCTGGGAAGTTCGGGGATCAAACCACTAGACATCCACATTAATTTGCAGAATACATGGATTACATCCCTCCTTGTCAAGCAGAAGCACTATTGCTCATTTCTGCCACTGCATAGCACACACTCCAAAGCCAGCATTGTGCTGCAGACAGAAATACATACCTTAGTCACACTTCAAAATATATGTATCACAGCTCTTTGCTGAAAGGAACAAAGTTATCGGCTTTACCCCGTGTTTACACCACAAAAAATGGGATCAGGATCGGCACCACAGTACATGGGGTGCGACTTTCCAGACCAAATACGGTCCTGGAGTTATGTAGAACAACCTGTCTGTACCAGAAAATGCAGACAGCTTCTTAAGGGTTACATTTCCTTTTACATACTTCTACATCAAAACCATATTGCAGCATAGCCCAGGATTCAAACACATCCTACAAAAACAGGCAGCATAACTCTGATATTGAACTCCAGCCCAGTTTTAATTGACTGCCAGCTCTCAGCCACTTCCTAAAGCTCCAGATAGCCAATACCAATGTTGTAATTTCTAAATGTGTGCTTCTCTCAGCTGGAGACAAACTCTAAGGGCTTCAGCTCGCTTTTCGAAATATAAACATAGTATCTTAACTCTCACGGTGGAACCTCACCTTCCTCACCTTTCTGAAGGGGGAAAAAATTTAAGGAGGGCAACATGGAGGCAGTTGCTTATTAAGAGGATATCCCTGAAGTATAAAAAAAGCCAATATTTTCATCATTCACTGACAAATAATTTACAGTGCTGCTGGTGAAATCCCTTAGCAACCACTTCAGGCACGGGCAACAGAGTAGACTGATAAGTATTTTTAATTAATACCACTGTAATCGTGTGTTCCATATACTTACCATGGTATTTTCATGCCAATTGTTAACAACAAAATGGTTTTCAGTGCATGCTACAGTTCCCAAAAGCACGAGTCTACAAAACTCAGAAGCAGCAGACTTGGGCAAGAGAAACGTTTAATCATGGGAATTCAGGTGAACACTACACACTGTACATTGCTACAGCAAGGACTGGCTGACAGCGCGCAGACATTTTGTCCTAGCTAGGTGTCTAAGGGCATTTCTTGGCTTTCCATGCCAGACGGAGTTTAGGGAGCAAGTCAGTTGATGAAGTAATTTGGAGGCTCTTGAGTCCCTCCCTTCTTCAAATGGTTATTCCCTGTTTTGAATGTCCATATTTTTCCAATTCACACTTCCTCTGCAGAACCTTCTCAGGGGAATGGTCAACGACATCACATCCCTTCCTTTCAAGTCAGATGAAATCTTTAGGCAGAGGCCAGGGACTAAGACAGCAACACCGAGGTCTGGAGGACTCTCTCTCAGTGTGCTAGCAGTAGCACACAAAAAGAAGCAACACTCGTTTTCTTTATTTATAGGATTGCCTGAAAGGTTTCGAAAGTGCTGTGAAAAACATAATGTCACTTCCTGAAGCAGGCATAAAGACAGATGAAAACATGTTCTCCAGCCAGCCAGAGAATGCGGTTTTGGTAGCAGCGAGGAAGCCGCCTCTGTCACTCTGGGAAACATGCTTAAAAGAAAGCTGAGTTCCAGTCCTGGCTCCCAGTGTAAGGGGAGTGGTGATTAAGTAATTATTTCTCTTGCTCATTATAGCATTTCATGCCTGCAAAGCTTGCAGGATATTGGCACTATCCCAAAATATCTCCAGCGCTGATACGACATCACAAAGCACCAGAGTATAATGATGCATCACCACCTCCCCACACAGCAACATGACATGAACATCACTGAGGAACAAGACAGTGACTTTATCACCGAGTAATTTAATTGATGACTTGAGCTCTAAATAGCCACTTCCCTTCACCTCCTCAGCTGCATCCCTACTTCTAAAGATGTCATCCACACTGAACTAGCACTTACTGTTGTGATACTGATTGATGCTTCATGGCAGCAAGTAAACGGAAAGAGCTCTAGTGGAAGTTCATTAACTTTAAGCTAATGCATTTCATGATAAACAACAAACTGAATCACTGGGGGAGGGAGAACAGCTTTGATTAACAGGAGATGATCTGTAAAACAGCAGGAATGACCAAAAGCCAGATGGAGCAAAGAGTGAAACAGAGGAAGATGGAGAAGCTAGAAGAATGGAGGAGAATACTGTCTCTCAGTGCAGGGCGGGCAACATAAAAAAAACCCCCAAGAGGTAGGTTCCCTAAGTGTTTATTAGATAAAGTAGGATCTCTGTCCCAATGGATGCCTGGGGTGTTCATTTATTTTATTCCTTTTCAGAAAAAAAAAATATACAAAGAAGCTGAGGGGAGACCTGGATATGAAACCATGTCAGTTTATTTCACATGCTCTGACTCCCATGATCTTTTTGGTCACCAGCAGTTTCAAGGTAACTTGAGTGATCAAGTTTCTGCTTAGACTGCAGAGAAGCTGGGACCCCACCTCCCAGTTACATCAAACTCCATGGCTGTATTGGGTTTCTCCACGAGCATGTCCACTGATGGAGTTACTCTGCCTTTCCCACCCAGTCCCTACTCCAGAACTGCTTTCTCTACTCACGCCTGGGACCCACTTTGTCCCTTTGTAATATCATCTACATCCTGCACTCAAATGCTCGGTCAAAAGACTCCCACATGGTCCAGACCGAAACAAAACTTGTGACCCTCTCCATATTTCTAGGTGTCATTGAGAGAGAGAGGTCTCTTAAATCTCCCGGACTTGGGAAATGCAGGCAAATTCCCCCAGCTGAGCAACTCAGAATTGCACAGGCTTCTAAAATTCCTCCAAATTTCTTCATTCAGTCTCTAAACAGAGTAGGGATGTGGAACATGTTGGTACTTGAAACTTAGAACTACCTCTTGGTTAATTACATAGTTGATTATGTAGGACTCTGTTGGCTGACTTATACACAAAAGCTAGGGCATTCCAGTAAAAAAAAGTAAAATAAATAGAAAGACCTACTGCCACAACGTGGCAGGAGCTAGGAATGATGAGAAACAAGGTCCTCTGGCTTCATGTGTGGCATTTACAATATGGAAAACTCAATGCCACACATGAAGTACAGTAAAAGTAACAGAAACAACAAAGTAGTTCTTGGTTTCCTTATTTAAACACTTCAACTACAGCTGGAAGCTACCCTTCTGCAAAAGCAACTCAGTCAGCACAAGCCCTCTGAACTTTTTCACCCGACTTGCCTTGTAGAAAAAAAATACAGCTTCTTGCTTCTCTGTAACTGAATTTTTAAAAGTATGTGCGTATATTTAGTGAGGTTGTTGAATTATGGAAACCAGAGCTACACCCGGCAGATACTCCTCAAAAAAAGAAAAGCCTTTTGTGCATTTTGATTGGAATGACTGCTAAAAATACTCCAATGCAGCTGTTTAATTTGCTATAGCTCGAATGCTAGTTTTACACTTTTAATTGCTACTATACAAAACTCTTTGATTGCATTTGATGAAATAAAGATTTCCAGTGTTTAGTGATTAAACCTGGGGAAGAAAATGTAACCACACGCTAGTTAAAATGTAAATTGTCTGTGCTGGGAAACCTAGGTAAAAACCTATTCGATAGTTGTCACAGGTCTAGTTATACCTAGCTTGATAAACTTCTCAAAAACTGATCATTCTACAGTCTCCTAAGGGTCAAAAAAGGTATCATGTGTCTCTTATTAGAAAACCTAGATTCCACTGCAGTCGCATAATTTTGCACTTATTTCCGAGGATAAAATACCTCCCTGAAACAGCAAATGTCACCTTTTCAGAGACCCAAGACAGCCTGTTTTAGGTACAGGTAATTTTGTGGGCGCAGTTTTTACGCACTGGCCCTCGGGCATGCAAACACTGGGATTCACATGGACAAAACCTATACACTGGGAGTGTGCAAATATCATGTGTATAAATAAGAGAGATGTTTACAAGAACACACAGAGCTTAGTGGTTGAGGTGTTTTGCTATGCATAGACACACAGGGTTTGAGCTCTCCTGGACCGATGCCGAAAGCCACCCGCATTTAACCACATGTTCTTTTGTGTGTTGTGCCTTGACCACCTCAAGGCAAGAGCCTGCTGGGGAGAGAGCAGAGTTTCCACCTTAGGACATCAGAGCTCTCACTGTACCGTCGCTGTTCAACTACTTTTTCCTTGTATTACATGCATGCCACAGCCCTTCTCTCGCTAAAATTTCAAGTGCTCCAGATTGTTTAGTCTTACTGTAATGATGCCCTAACAGTCGTGCACTTCATCTGATGTATTTCCTCTCTCTGGCATAGGTGACTGTTGTGTCAATATCTGGGATAATGAGGCTGGTGTTCAGATTATCCTCTGGGAACTCGAGTCTATCACCCCAGACAGTGTTACTCAAGCATAGTTCTGTCAACAAACTAAATATATACTGTTCTTTCAAACAAGAACAAGCCATATGAAAGAGAAAGCTGAAGTGCCAAGGAGAAAATACAGTGGGTGTTATTGGAAGCATGTACCACAGGAGCATTTGCTCTCACAAAGTCTATAAGAAATACAGCAATGACTACAGCACGCTGCTATCTATTGCAGAATCTGAGTCTTTGTGTGAATGCACCCGAGTACTGGACTTTGATGCTAAATAAAAACTGTGCACCAACTTCACAAGCTGCACGGGGACACAAGGAATGTAACAGAAGCCTCTGCTCCCGTGCACGCATGCAGGAGGCTGTACTTAATTCAGACACGCCATTTTTTTCTCCTTACACTGTTACATTTTTACCTAGTAATTATATTACAAAGGCACACAGGGAAAGGACAAGAACATAAAGCACACTCTCTTTCCATTTTCTTCCTCACTGCAAAAATGCCAGCATTTGAGATGATCTCTCTGACTGAATCTTACAGTACTAAATTCTCCCTTCTTTTAGGAAGCTAGTATATTTTTGCACTGTGGAATTTTACTTAACAAAAATATTTTACGTCAGGCACTGCTCCTGAGCACTATTGTCTAGTGTAATAAACTCTAGCCATACTTACATACAGCAATCTGCAAAAGCTTTATCAAGTCATTTCTTACAGTACCCCAAATGAAAGAAGCATGAAATCCTATCTTCATGTCAGTATGTCAGTTGTGCAGCTCCCATGGATTACAGTAAAAGTGGCATGTACATCTGGGGTTTTTTGGTTGGTATTGAGGTTTTTTTGCTTTTGTTTACTTTGGATTTTTTTTTTTTTTTGTGTGGGGGTAGGAGAGGGGGTTTAGGATGGGCAACAAAGAAAAACATTTTGCATGAATATTTGCAGAAAGAATTGGACTAGTCTCCTAGCCCAGATATCTGAAGGAGGTGCTGTGGCAAAGACTCAGTGCAAGACTGGGGTCAAAACACAGATGTGTAAACTCTGTCTCTGGCAAGGAGTTGATCATGGTGTGCCTGTACGACATATTACTAAGGGCAGGAAGGGAGTAAATGTGGGACAAGAGATCCCATATATGCCAAAATCCCCCGTGTAGCCACATGCCCATGCATCATCCATGCTGCATCATGTGCTTGTGTATGACCCAGAACATGGAAGAGGTGAAGCCTGAGCTCCCTTAACCCTGTAACAGAGCTTCCCTAGGTATGTCCCATAGTGCACACTATGAACAGTGGGAGCACAGGTCAGGAAGAGGGCTGTAATCTATGCCTCAGCCCCAGCCCCATGTGCCTACAGGCAGCATAGGTGTAGCCAGCATAGCTTCAGAGAAGTCTCACACTTTCTTTGCATTGCTTTCCCTGCTGTAGAGCATATAGGAAAAGCCTGACTTGTCTGTTTTCTGAGTGGGTAGCCATGGCTAGAGGATTTTTAGGAAACCCCACCACAAGTATTTCCCCTATATGATAACAGAAATGGCACTTGTATTAGGCAGTAAAAACCCTCACATTGATTTTGCTACATCCTCTGGCACTGATGCATTTAGGTCCTTAAAGGCTCATTACGACTTAAGTCAGTCCACTCCTATCCTGCTAAATATATGGTTGCAAAAGTTAAATAAATGTCATTAGGAAAGCTGTGATCTTCCCTCAGTCATCTCAGGCATTTGCTAAATCTGCCTTTTTTCCATGGTGTTTTCTGTGATCATTTTGATGCCTGCAGCTCCAACAGAGGTAGTAACAACAGGAGCACTTGTTTATACAAGCCATGAAGAGCTGTCTACATCAGAGTACTGTTCTCTTTTGATCTCACACACACTTACAGTTTTACCTATTGAGTCCATTTTTTTAACTGTGGCCACTTTTCCCATCACTTCCAGAAATCTCAACTCATTAATGTTAAAGTCAAATTTCTTTTGATAGATTGATTTTTTTGTGCCAATAAATACAGAAAAAAAAAAAATCATGTTTCCAGTTTCATGATTCTAATTAAATAATTAAGATTGTACTAATGGAACAAGCTTGTTTTAATGAGAGACAATATTTTTTGATACAAAGCCAAAATAATAATCTGGAGAGATCCTGTCTCATTTAGTCTGAAAACAAGTCAGATTTTGAAGTGTATGCTGTGGAACTTGGGAAGATAAGGGGCAATCTTGCTGTTTATTGATTTTTACCAGAAATAAAGATTAAGAACTATTACAATGTTTTCTCCTAATCTTTGCATTGAAGAGAGAGGCTTATTCAAATTGTAGTGAGCAGCAAAACCCATGCACTCTGAGGCATGACTCATGTTTTCTTCTTTTGAACTCCCAGTCCAAAAGCAGCATGCGTGGTAGAAGGCATGGGTTCATTTGCCAACGCATGACATTTTTCATGCTGTCACAACACATCTTGTGCCAGCTAATCTGCCAGCCAAGAGTGGCACCCACCAGCTGCAAAGGATGCTCATCACCTCCACTCCCAGTTGGTGGGAAAACGCCATGTAGGAAAAAGTTTGGACACATTGAGAAATGCTGTTTCTAGTAAGTTATTTGTAAAACAGCAAACAAAAAACAAACCCTTATGACAACATTGCAAAAAATAATATAGCAGCGACACAGAGCCTTTCAGAAACAATTCATTCGGATATAAATATTTATAACTTATAAATATTTAAATATCCTTATTTAAATATAAATATTTAAATATTCTTATGTACGTTCTGGCACAAAAAATACTGCAAAGTCTGTATAACCAAAGCAAAAGGCGATGAAAGATCCTGTACAACCTCAGTTCCCCCTCCCTATCCCTCCCTCAAATACTGAAGTTGCCAGGGTTGCACAGATGTTTTGAGATCATAACACAGGGTCAGAGGATAACTGGTAAGGTCAGCTGGAAAAGGGGAAATGTAAACACTCTTTTTGGACCTTCATGAATGAGACTCTCAAAATAGGAACTTCAGGCTGGAAAAAAAATGAGATAATCTGACTCCACTGCTCTCCTATACTGTATTTCTGGTTTGGGGTTGTCAGTGTCTTCTACACAACTCAAATTTGTTTTACCTGCTGATTTTCTGAGTGCCACTCCAGAAAAGGCAACGGTAAAGGGATCGAAAGTCTAACCTGGCAAGAATAATTTTACATTAAAGAATAATAAAAAGAAAATATATTCTGGAGGTTTTATGCAAACCAGCTAAAGGATTTTCTTCTGTTCCATCATGAGAGAGCAGCACACTCTACTGGCTGTTTCCTCACAGTTTTCTAGATTGAGCCCTACACATTACTGTAAATCAGGATCTTTTACCGTTCCACTGATACAATCAAATACGGTGTAGCTGGAAAAAAAGAAAACCAAAGGATATGGACAGCAAGTCCTGCTTCTGCCACCGGTTCATGTTGCTGAAGGCAAATGACTCGACTGGCAGCACTGCAGTTTCCATGTTAATAGAGAAAGGAGAATGAAACCAACCACTGCAAAGCACACTGACCTTCACAGTCTAAAGGCACAGACCGAGATACTGTTGCTCCAATATTCACAATGAAAATACAATGGTAGAGGTTTATGTTTCGTCTTTCATACCAGCTCAGTCATTCAAGATTCCTCGACGCTGTAGCACAGCACAGTCTCAGGAGAATGATGTCTGTATACTTATCAAGATGTTTGTGGTTAAACACCCTCTGTTCTTTCGTTTTGCGTCTCTGTGCAAATACACTATTTTGCCTGGGAAGTCTATAACTGATGAAACTGAAGACTGCTATTTTGCTGATTTTGCATGGAGTACATTACAAAGAGATGTCATTCACTCTCATGGAAAGTCCGTCTCAGAGGCATGTGCCCTGCATGCCAAGTTGTGTGTCAGACCACAAGAAACAGTTAAACGGGTGCTCCAGTGTTGTGTGAGGTTTCTGCTGTTAGCACCCGGTACACAGAATCCAGTTTCATGTAACTGATGGGTTTAACGTGTTATTCCTTTCAAAATGTACCAACTCAGTACGTTCCCAAAATGTTACAGTTAAAAACCAGCTCGCATACTGAAACATCCCTCAATGTCATTATACAGAGAACTAACTCTTCTTTCGGGTTGAAATAAACCAACCTATTAAAAAAAAAAATCTCAGCTGCTAAAGCAAAAACATTGATTTCACAAACAACAATCGGTAGTCTTTAGTGTACTGCAAAAGTTTGAAAAAAATATCTAATTTTTAAATTTATGCAACTGTTTGCAGTATATCACTGCTACTGATATCTTTGTTTCCTTGTGACGGATTACACTAACTTCTTTGTAATTCAATAGAACATAATTTCATTCCTCAACTACACCTTTGTATATGTACAGACTACTTAGAACACTATTTAAAGAAACTTCCTAACTGGAGATATAGAATTAAGACAGAAGAAAGAAAAGTAACAAAAACCCAGACCCTGCAAATAATTTAGTTGATGTTTACATAGCAAATTTTTAATTAATAGCCTATTTCTTTCCTATAAATACACTTAATGATTTTGGCTTTTTCTAATTGCAAATAAAGAAATACAACCAAACTCTTACAGAGTCTACAAAAAAGACAACATGATTGCAAGAGACTTCCAGCCTTTTATTCTACAGAGAAAGAAACAATTCCCTGGGGGTCACTGAAAGTCAAACTGGCTCTTATGTGCAGCTGCAATTTTTAGTTTAAATGAAAACAAATCAATATCATCTCCACAAAACTCTGACTCTTTCTAATAGCACTAAGCTGAACTCCCCTTTATCAAATTCTCAACAGAATTTCAAGTTTATTTTTCTAGGTTTAAAAGAGATTACATTCAACCAATCACACTTATGAATAGGCTATCTAGCCCTTTTAGCTGAAAAACTGGACAAGAGCTTGTTTCGTGAAACTACTTCACTGTGTACAAAAGAATATATGATCGTGAACAGTATCACAGGAAAATAGGTAAGATGGTTTTCAGAGAAATGTTCTTTGGGGCAACTGGCACTTTTCACACACTTCTTTCTGTCTCACAGCTAAGGAGGGATGAAATTTAACCCTGTAAGAGAAGCTAAATCCTTCTGGTATTATAATTCAACCAGTCAGGCTTCAATTCCTTCGTCCTTAGGGCTTGATTCAAAACCTTTTGAAGTCAACAGAAAGACTTCCCCTGACTGCAGTAACTTTGGCTCGGGTCCTAAGCCATGCTTCCATACCTTTCACTCACCCTTATGCCTTCACACCCTCCCAAGCCTTGGAACCAGTGTGCATGTTTCGTGGCTTAGAGCAGCCTCAGGGCTGCTCTAAATTACTTTAGCTAATATTATCTCCCAAAGAACTGACTGGGGGGGATACAGAATCAATCTATTGTACCTTCTCCTCTGCTGTATCTCCATAATGGCCTCAGAAGAATGGTTGGCTTGAGACAGCTGAGATTTTTAGTGTGCCAAAAGAATTCATATCCAGAAACTAATTCAGCTGTTTTTATTTTAATGGCAGAAAATAATGCCAGATTCTGGCTGGAAACAACTACAATTCATCCCAGAAAACAACTTTCTCCCAGCCCTGCATTCCTTCCCAGCAAAGGGGACCTACTCAGAGCTGGGCTCTGGGAGCCCTTCACTGCAGGGGAGTGCATGGCGTAAGGCTCTCCACATCCCAATGGCACCAATTAACAGAACAGACACTTGTAATAGTAAGGGCCGGATGTACAAGGACTGTCCTTTTTTATGGCCATTACAATCAGTCTAAATTTATAAAGGTAGCATTCACAGTGCCCATTACATGTTCTTTAAGTGTCTCTAAATCTGGCTGAGTCCTAGCAGGATGCCATCCAGAACCCTGGGTTCCTCTTGGAGAGGTGCTGCCTTTCTCTTTTTGCTCCTACAATCTGCATCTCCATGGTATTCTAGTAGCCATGCATTATTCAGCAGAGCATTGAGTAGCGTGAGTGACATTTGTGGGTCCTTTTTCCCTTCATATCCTCATCAGAGAGAATTATATTTCATTGTTATCAGGCCCAATGTAATGGTCAGATGGTATGGACTGTTGGCAGAGCCACTTGCCAGAAACAGCTCTCCCATTGTCACGGACATGTGTCAAAGGCATTTGACCACATAAGCATTTCCTGAAATCCCATTTTATCTCACTGTTACTGAAATTAAGGTACATTCCATAGGTCTAAATGAGCAACACGAAGGAGCTGACTGCTGAACTCCATAAAAATGCAGTCAGTGCAATTATGATTGAGAGTCTAACTACAGCAAAACCAGGAAAAAATAGAGGAAAAGGTTTATCAGGAATTGGGATAATGTGATATGGATCAATTGTTTTCAGTTTGTACAGCTAGGTAAAAATTAACTTCATTAATATAATGATGTCATTTTCAAATCTAGAAGAAGTGTGTAATTTTCTGGTAAAATAAGAAGTACAAAACAGTTGAAATGCACATTTTACATGTAGAGAAATGCAGATTTTACTGCAGAGAATAAAATGTGCACAAATATCACTCTCCACAGCAGAACCAAAAGTGTATTACACAGAAAAACAATCTACAAAGCTATACAACCACCAAAGCCATTGCCTTCTTTTTTTTTGCTAGTTCCTGCCCACTAATTTCCAACCTTTCTTTTAAGTGCAGTAATAATATAAAATGGGTCCATTTTATTTATTTACCTCCTTTAAGATAATGTGACAGTCTACCAACCTGTCTTTGTGCTCATACCTTTTCCATTTGAGTTACTGAATTGCCTTAACCCCACAAAAACGACAAGCTATGTTCACTCTGCACTGTTTGTACTTTTTACTATTTCTTTACTAAATCTATTCAAATGAATTTTTGTGTAATTACTGACAGAAATTCTGGAATACGCACAGTCACAAAATTCCTTTTCAGGATTTTAAAAAGCATGCCAATGTAGAGGAGAAATCTAATGATCACATCAGCTCATCATCAACAGACACAAACATCCTTCTAAAATAGACTCTGAATTACACGTTAATAACCATCTAAACTGCGTGGAGTTATTTCTATCTTGTGACCTAGTATTTTTTGAAAGCTTGATGAAACATAAGCACAGCAAAAGAGAAATGTTGCTACAACCTGCAATTGCATGAAATAGGAAGTAATCAGGGGTCTGCCTAGTTTTAGTTGCACCGCCTAAATGTGGAAGACAACTTTGACCACTGGAAAGTGATTAGTAAGCACATATCCAGCTGCATGGGTATGTTCTCTTCCCCAAAGCATCTTTCAAACACTTTTGCCTGCTGCAGAGCCTGCCAGACAATCTGTCATACGTGACTGTGTTCGTGGGCCAACGACCCACTACGTTCTCCACAGCTGCTGCCTGCTGACACGGGTGGGTTTGCTTCTACCTGAACTCAGTCCAGTTTAAGCAAGCTATCTGGGCTTTCCATGCAGCCAACAGGCTGAAACAGGCATCTCCTAAAGGCAGCTCATCCCACCTTGGATTCTTATGTTGCTGCTCTCTAGAGATGCCCCTGACCATGCAGGCAACTCCAGCAACCAACAGCAACAAAGAACTCCATACCAAGCGGCATAAGACAGATGCTGTGTTCAGGGATCAGGCTGAAGTTGGGGTCTTAGAAGGGTCTGGCTCAGACAGCAATAAACACGGCATCCACTGAAGTCTTTGCGAGGTGCTTCTGGTGAAATGTTAGGAGAGTCCCCCTAAATAACTACTGGGCCAGTGAGCAGTCCCTGCTGGGCATTAGCATTCTTACTCTATCCTTACAAGCGGTGGATTTTGTCTCTTCCTACTTTTGTCTACATGGATTTGATCCACTTGTGAATAAGAAAAAACCTTGCAATATTTGGAGAGCCAGCTTATGATAAGGACGTGGTTCAGGTGCTTGTGTATCTACAACACAGAGCTGCTAAGCTGTAGCTTGAAATTCCTATTGCACTGTACAAGAACAAGAGAACAGTCTGCACAACTGAACAGCAGAAAATTCAAACTTGAAAGGAGGAAATACTTTCTTCAAACAAGGTGTAATTCGACCTTGGAGCTCATTATGACAGGATGTTACTGGGGTTATGGTCTTATGAGAGTGTAGGCATGTACTGAAACAGTAGTAATATCCAGGCTTGTAATAGTTAACGCTTAAAGGAAGAGTATGGGAACAAAAATGAAACCTTATGCTTCAGGATTTAAAGCAATCTCAATTTACTAAGAGAGATCTTTTCTGAGTGTGATGAAAAGAGGGAGGAATTATCCACCTCTGCCTGCTCTGAGCTGCTGAAACATTTCTCTGAAATACCTCATTCTGGATGTTGTTGAAAATAAAAGTACTATGCTGGATGGATCTCAGATTTGATCCAGGCTGGCATTTATGTTACCAAATATCTCCTGTACATTGCACTGTTGATTGTATACTACAATAGATTGTACTGTATGCAAGGCAGCTTTCTTTAAGGACAGAATATTCAGATAGGTTAACTCACGACTTGTTTATTTGTTTACTTTAGTGTCAGAGATGTCTTTCCAAGCCACATATATATTCATTTCACATGAAGTGCAGTTAGACTTTGGAGCTCATAATCACACCATCTCCCTGGGGTATATGTATGTAAGAAAAGATTTTGTATTTTTAGCTGTCTCTGAGGACCACAGAGATCACAGTTCAGGCAGTTTAGGCAAGGATATTCCTCTGGGAAAAATGGTAAGATGTGAACAATTCCCACTGACACTGTCAGAGACAGTACATGCAAAACGATGGTACATGCAGCCCAAAGAAAGTGCTAAGGGCAACAAGGGAGGGTTGCACATACCCACAGAGGTTTCAGCTGTGTTAAAATAAGATGGGTTATTGTTGGTACGAGGTGAGAAATTTTCCCCTCATCAATTAATAGAAGGCCTGGAATATGGAACATGCTGACTTATGTATTTTGCTGGGGAAATAACTGGAAATATTTTCTAATTGAAAAGGAGACAAGTGGATTTAAAACATATCATGTTTTTAGACGACTAAATTTCCTCTGTATGGAAGAAGAGGTATAAATATTGCATTTGAAAAATGTCATGTTGATAAAAAAGCTACAGTTTCACCAATATAAAATATGAATGTAAACAACATGTCTGTCAGACATGGCTATAACATACTGCTTAGCACTGCTAACTTATAATATGCACCTATTATTGTTAGTTCTCTTAATGAAAGAAAGACACTGCATAAATTCTTGAACACATGTTTCACTTTTCCAGCTGCCTTGTGCTGTAGAACGTCATGCTAACAAGAAGTGATGCTAACAAGAAGCTAAAACCAGTGTAGCAAATGGGGCATTTAAATATATATAAACATACAGACATTCATATATAAATAGAAACTAGCTATTTTGGGGAAATGAATGGATCCCTAGACAGACATATTTCAGTTTAATATTACCTATATTTTCCTACATGGTAACCATTACAGTCCTGCTTAATCAGAAAAAAAAAATTGTTATGCTCACTGCTAAAATGGAAAGTCAATATTCAGCTATCATCTCTTTTACATTCAATATGAAATTTTGTCTGTCAAGCGCAGGGAGGAAAAAGTATATGACTTTTGAAATTTTTCTTCAGTCACTTCAAATCAAGACTTGACATCTATACGTGTTAGCAAAAGGTGTGAGTGTTCATGTTCAGACCAGTGTCATAAAGATTGCCAGCATGCAATGGCTAACAAGGTCAGAAACCCGAAATCTGTGCTTAAATAATTAATAAAAGAGTATATTTTAATACCATCTTCAAACGTCTTGTACTTGCATTGTCTCAATGAGGTTATTTTTTGTT
Organism: Mohoua ochrocephala; assembly: GCA_013398855.1. Lineage (NCBI taxonomy): Eukaryota > Metazoa > Chordata > Aves > Passeriformes > Acanthizidae > Mohoua > Mohoua ochrocephala. The sequence continues at coordinate 150,103 of VZTA01027664.1, forward strand.
CTTTCCTGTGCCAAAATCCATGTTTTCTGCTGTGATTTTCCATCTCGACTCAAGTGCAAAGCATCAACATCATTATTTACTGAGAACTGCAGCCCAGCATTGCCGCAGGGTGGCATACCTCTATCTAACCAGCACATCATAAAAATGGTATTCTGTTTGCACCATGCACTAAATACTGACTGCACGGTCATATGCAAGCATTAAGCTATCATCTTTCTTCTGAAACAGAAACAAAAAACTGAACAGAAACCAAAGGGATCCACATAAAACAGGCTGAGATGTTCAATACCTGATGATGATCACTAAGAAGTCTGTAGGCTTGAGTATCTGATTAAACAGAGAGGGAAAAATGACCTTTTGAACTCATAACCTACTGGGGGTGGTTTCTACTGCAATAACACCCCATTTAAACCCTATGGCTACAGTACATCTGCGGTTCACTGGCTATAATTACAGCTTTAATACTGTAACTGTAGCAAACAAGTCCCATGGTGTATTAGACTAAACACACGAAGCATTTTGTCCTCTTGACTACAGCCTGTTTAATGGCATTTCAGGCTCCAGCCCATAAGTCTGCTCTTGGCCACGCACTCCCAGGCAGTTAAAGTTGGCCCGAGCTAGTTCCAGAGGAACACCAATCCAGCCCAACTGGGCATTGGACAATTACTTGAGAATATCATTTAGGGTTGAAACTGATATTTATCTAGTGATTGAAATCAGTTGGGAACTCAGATACTGTTGTGTCAGCATTATGTCTTTCCTGGAGCCTTCGGCACTGTTGGTTTGGCTTCTTCCTACACTGGGCATTTACAGCTGGGCTGACGTGGCAGCCGAAGAAGCAGCACACTGAGTGCATTTGTTTGTGTTTTTTATTATACTTCTCTCTTTATCCTGGCCTCTCTCCTGAAAAAAAAACAAACACAACCCACATCAGGAGAACTGAACTCACTTTGACTATCCTTTCCCTTCCTTTTCAGAAGTCTGCCCATGCTCCCCTCTTGCCGTGCACTGTAGGCAGGAGTCCAGCCCAGAGACAGGGACTCACTTTGAGCCTCTTTTGTTGGACATGTTGCAATGTGCAGCCTCATCTCTATAGGTTCCCAAAGAGAAACTGGTGTCTGCTTAGGGTAAGTGACCTGGGGAAACTCTTTAAACGTGATGTTTCCCTCCGCCCTGATCAGCTGTCCTGGCTTTACCTCTGCTGCTAAGGACTGGCCAGCAGAGCTCCTGCTGCCAGGTCTCATGATCCACATATGTAGATCCCTGTAATCCTCCCTTTACCGAGAGGTTGCATCCAGCCAGCCCTGTCCAGAGGACCAACTTTGAATAGCTTGAGTCTTCCTTAAGTTCTGCACTAAAATGAGTCATTAGCAGTCATACCCTTCTGACCTTCAGAGTAAGAGCCAATTTTATTTTCCAAGTAGGATTTCACTTTTGCTTTCCTTCACTAAATTACCATTTTTCCAGTTCTCTGACCATATCACTTGGTCAGTGAAACTTCACGGTCCTGCCAATGCTCCTGCCTACCACAGTTGGACGTTTCTCTTACAGACTTTTTATCTTTTTTTTTCCATCTTCTTTCAAACCCACAATCCAGTATTTTCTCCTACCTATCATATTCATCTAAATGCAGAGTGACCCTGAATACAAAGAAGACCTAACATTTTGCCTGTGAGGTGGAAATGGGCACCAGTCTTTGAAGCAAGGCCCTTCCTTTGCTTCCCCACCATCCATCCTTGAACCTCTTGTTCCTCCGTAACCCACTCTCTCTCACAGTTTCTCCCTTTCAACTGTCCTCTCCCATCACCATAAAACACCTGCATCCCCATTCCCATTCCTTCAGCTGGAAAGCCCAGGGACACGGTTCTCTCCCAACAAGCATTGCAGAGGCTTGAAGGGGGCATGCAGTTTACTTGTCTGTGTGTTAAATAAAAAGTCCAAGTTCCTAACCACAAAGAAAACATAGTGAATATAAGGCAAGTATGTTCTTAGGGCAACTATTTGAGGGAAAAAAAAGTTTTGTTTGGTTTTTTTTCTCGTTGCTTCTTTGCTTTTATGTAGGAGAAATGGTAGATTTAATAAATATGCAGCAGTAGCTTACACCACAACCGGGGTCTGGGGGGAGCTGTTTCCACCAGCTGCAGGTAGAGCACGAATCAAAGACGGCCACTTACGTCCTCATACCACAACTACCAGCCAAAGCAGTCGCGGGCATTTCCTTAAAATGTTGGAAGAGTACTTGGCACTCAGTTTGGTCAAGGGAAAGAGCCTGCACATGAATATTTAGATTCCCGCTATATCCTCAAAATAATGTAGGTTAGAACTTTAAAAATAATATATTGCCTTTAATAATAATAGTAATAGTTCACAGGATTGTAAGTACCTTTCAACCTAGGTTATCAAAACACTTTACAAAGGCAGTTAAGTAAGTATCATTATATCTATTCTACTCTGAGGTGACAATGACTTTGTGTCAGCTATAACTGAAGAACAATCCAATACTTACCCATTATTCAGCTTCCCAAAATAACCTGCAATTCTCTAAGCTGCTCTAACAGGAAAACGAAGTTACAAATGGGGCAACCGAGTGATTCATCCAACAGTGACTTTAACAGCTTATTCTCCTAATGGACAGAGTTACCACCTCATTGCACTCACACTGCAAATAATGACAACTTGTATCTACGCAGAATCTTTCACCCTGGATGTTCTCAAAGCCCTGCACAAACTCTGCAGTAACATCTGAGAACTGCCACATGGCAGCACAACACAGCCACCTCTGGGAAGGAATGCAAGCAGCATACTGAGGCAGAAAATTAAAGAAAAAACCCACACAAACATTAGCTTTTTCTAAAGGAATTATGAAAAGGAACATAAATTCTCAGTGTAGAAATAGAGCAGAGCTCTTTTTGGTAGGTAATATGAAAGTTACGGTGAGACAATCAGTTGAAGAACTCCGGGGTTTCCTAAATAAACACAAAAGCCAGGGCCCCAGCAGGTGGCCAAGTTTGATATTCAAATCTAACATTTTACATGTGGAGTTTTCATTAGGACAAGGTTACCACATGATGGACAATCTGTATATATTTGCAGATGTGGCATGCAGGGAAGTCAAACCTGGGCAAGGAGCATAATTCACAGCAATCTCTCTGCCCGAGAATAGCTGAAGGCAATGTCCAATCAAAGTACTGTCAGTGCAGCGCTCGGCGAATAAATGAGTTGCTTTGACAGGAAATTCCAACAGCAATTTTAATTCTGATCAGGCTTCAGGAAGTGGAAAGAATAAAAACACATCAATTATAGTGACAGGAAGTTTTAAATCACATGGCAAGCAGCTGCTGCCAAAGGACACGTCTGCCAGCTTTGTTAAGAAGTATGGTATTTTGGTGCGACCAAAATTTTACACCAAAGTTTTACAGGCTGACATCAGTCTCTAATTGCATGTTATCCCACTACAAGGGTAAGGAAAATGACACAGTGCAGACAGCACACCATCATTACAACAAATCAGAGAGACCACTTTTTAAAAAAAAAAAAATCCTGACCCAAAATGAGCATATTTATAACAACTCCAGAACACACCACTAGTAATGATATGGAGCACATGCGCATCCACCTCAATAAAGCAGGAGATCCCAGCAAGGCAAAGAGACCATCCTTTCCTGAGTCAGCCTCAGGCTGCAGAACAATCAGCACTTTAATCATTTTACATGCACTGCCTTTCTTCATTAATCCATGCTGTAAACAGTGACCACTGCAGTGAATCAGTGGTGCACTGAGAGCAAGCCTGAAGTTTGCTACCAAGCCTGACATTTGTTGATGTTCTTACTGTATGTTGTAGGCTCAGAGCCTAACAAACAGCTTCCCTCAGTTCTATGGGTGATTTCCATGTTCCCTGTGCAGTAATATGTAATGGATGAATTCTAGGCTAGATTTCTCATCACAGAATCACAGTCACAGAATACTGAGGGTTGGAAGGGATCTCTGGAGATCTCCCAGTCCAGCTCCCCTGTCAAGGCAGGGACACCTACAGTAGGTTACACAGGAAGGCAGCCAGGCAGAACCCAACTAAGCTGGCACGGGAATGGGATGGTGGGCCTTGGGTGGGCAGCGGGCAGAGATCTCAAGCTACACTGCTGATTTGCCTCCATGGGATCATGCTTCAAATGGCTATCACTTCAGGGTAAGTAATTCAAATGGATGCAAATTGCTCTGGCCTCACATTCAGGTACACTGAAGCTGTCTTACACAGCACTGGGATGGAGAAGGGCATTAAAGCTAATGTAAATGTGATTTATGGCCTAGCACAAAGCTGCAAAGCAGCCCAGCTACACAGGGGATTTAGAACGCTGAAATAATATCTTGATCTCAGTTTCACCAACAGATATTTTGTAATTGGCTTCAGAAAGTATTTCTCTGCTGGAGTCCAAGAAGGGAATTGTTATTGCTGCCTACGGGACACACACCTACAGGAGGCTAGTAGGACATGGCAAGTGCCATCCAAGGCAAAGTGACCAAGGAAGTGTGTTGCCCAGACAAACACTGATTGACTCATATCCTGGATAAGTCATATCCATCCTTATCATGGACAACTGATTTATATCCTTCACAAGTGAATTATATCCTCTGCTGTACAGCTTCCTGGCTCAAACACCTCCTGCTGTCCCTTCACTGAAATCACCAAGAGGGTCAAAGGGCTCAGAGCTGAAAACTGCTTTTCAGGGTGGGCAAGCATAGGATGGAAAAGTTTTCCCTCAGAAAAGGAAATGTTCATGAGTTTTGCTAATCACGTGGACACAGATAGCACAGTACTTTCTAAAGTACTTTCTAAACCACAGAAAGAAATAATCAAAAGTGACAGAAATACTTATGCAGATCTAGCAAAGGTCACCAAAAAGTGTGTCATTTTGACAACGCTGGCAAGCTTTGTATAAAGTTTTGCTTTTCAAAGAGACTACTTTTCAGTGTAAAGACTACGGGAGGAAAGATTTAAACTAACTCCACATAAAATTTTTCATTATGTCTTTGGAAACAGTGTGAATATTGGATTCCAAAACAAAGAAAAAAAACCTGTCAAGATAAGACATGATACATCTTTTTATTTCATTTTAACTTCTACTTAAATAGTAAATGAAGCTAAAACATAAAAGTGCTCATAGCTTCCTGCATAATTATCCACATTCAGATTTCTCCTCAGGAGAGATTCTGTGGGCTTTGATCCAGGGATTTTGAAGCATTTAAGGGAGATACAGGAGCCAAATCTCATACTTCTTCTGAAGAAAATATGGTATAATTTGCTTAGGATTTTAGGGACGTTCCACGCACGGACAATCTGGCCTGAAGCCAGAGACAAGGAAAAATACAGGCAGACTTAATAAGCATCCATTATTTTTGTATTTCTGTTTCTATTATTTTTATCTTTATAAGAGTCCATATTCTGACAGAATCAGTGTTTCCAATCCAAGAACACTTACAGGATATCTAGAGTGTATCTTACTAATTGTCCATATTTTTCATCAAAACGACCCTATTTCACCCTAAAATGACATCAGTCTATGTACACACAGATCAGTGGTGAACGTGGTGGTGCTACAGGGTTGGTGGTTAGACTTGATGATCCTAGAGATCTTTTCCAGCCTTAACAATTCCATGATTCTATGATTTGTATATACAGACAGGAATGCACAAGACCTGCTAATGACCACTCTGGCTCTAAATCACTTTACTGTGCTTCAATAACTACCTAAAACAGGCAGAAGAGTAAGTGGCAGAGATTTCTGTTTCTGTTCTCCACTATTGTCCTGCCAACAGTTATGAATGTATGCGCACAGATTTGCTTCCAAAATCCAGCAATGGCCTTAATCATCCAGAAGTTTCCCTCTTGGGTCACCTAGAAGTGTACCTTGAACAACAAGTGTCCTATGGCACACCCTTGGATGTGTGCTTGGCTACCTTGGCTACCTTGACTTCCTATCAAAATATTCTTAGCAGCACCATTTTCCACAATGCCCTTGTTCTACGTAAGGGTTGGGGCAGGCAGTGTTGCACTTCAGCTGAAGTGAGAAAGATCCCCTTTTTCACACTAAGCTCATCTTCAAGCCTGTTTCTGTGGCGGTTTCATGCGCCAATAAAACCTGCTACAAATTAGACTCTCGTGCATCTTCCTCCTTTGTTAATTAGCCACTTTGTGCGACATACCTACAAACCATAGAAACAAATCCTCGGTTTCAGTCATTCGAATTCTTTCCTGATTGATTCCTTCCCTCTTTGTTTTTTAACAGCAAGACTACAACCAGCACCTGGACTCCCACACTTTATTAGGATCCTGTCTTTCTGCTTCAAAGGACCCACTGGTTCACTGTCAGACTGTCAGCGTCCACGGGCTGATGAAACACTAACAGCGTGTCACGGGCGTACGCAACTGAAACTCAGCCCTTGTAGTCCCAAGCTTTAGTCCTTCTCAGGTTTCTTCTACTTTGTTCCCAAAATTGCTTACCAAAAGTAACTCCAGGAACAAAGGGTGCTAGTTAAACATAATGTTGTTTTAGAGCTGGAGACCACAGGAATATAGACCGATGCCTAAAAGTTTGACCACTTGACAACATTAACCAAAGGCAAAGAGCAGCACTGATTTACCAGGAGTTACAGAGCCTTTGATGTCGATGCTGCATACCGAAGTGCATACCCCCGTGATGTATGATGAAATTATTACATTGTTACAGCTGTGTGACCTTCCCTCCATGTGGCTATGCCTATCTCCAGAGAAACTTCCACACCGCGATGCACAGGCTGGCAGCTCTGGGACTGCCGCCTTCATGCGCACACTAAATGAGAGTTGCTCTGGCTTACACTGCACAGAATCCAGTCCACCAGGTGACAAGAGACCCCCAAGGACAGAACATGACAGCTGCCGGTTCATTTCGTCCAAGAGCTCCCTGTGTTAAATGACAGAAGCTCTACCTTCCCTGAAGGGCACATTGCAGCTGATCAGAACAAGTTTATTTCATTTGCTGTAACGAGCAAAGCTTCATCGGAGACTGCAGTCAGAGCATCTGGAATCAGGAGCAATGCAACAAGATGTCTCCTTAGTCTGTAGTCAGATTTTTTCCCATGTAGGACGGTTAGCTCCTCATATCCTTTCCTTCTGTTACCTCCAGGAGCATCCTGTTAATTTCTGAGGAAAATACAAACATGTCTTTGTGGTTTTCAGGACTTCCTCCGCTTTCTTCCAATTATTTCTTCATTTAATTCCTTTTCATTTCTTCATTCTTCTAGTATTTATCCACCTTCTTGTTCTGTTCATCATGCTTTCTTTTTCATGCCTGTCACCCGGAGGTATTCTTCAGCTTTTGATGCTCCTTCATCTCTTCAGCTCTTTGTTTGTCATTCCACCAAGTGCCAAATGTCCTATTTTTCAGCATTTTCTCCAAAGACTTTTTCTGATTTAGCTTGTGACTGGCCCTCTCCAGCGTCATTTTGTTTCTTCATCAGTTGGGGAAAAACAGACATGGTGATTTACTGTTGTTATTACTATTGGCTAAACATCAGAAAACTGTGTTAAAGATCACAGGTGGATTCAACGCTGAAATCCCCCTCCCAAGAGAACAGTCTCATCTCCAGGTTACCACCGATTATTTTGTTTTCCAGCTGATACACTGATACTCCTGGAAAGCCCCTTCTTTTAGTCACCTTCCAATGAGATCGTATAAAAGGCTCTCCCTACCTCAGTGAGTTGATCAATGATATGATGCTGGTACAGGGTGATTTTGTAACCAGTTTCCTATCCAATTCCTCACAACTATTAGAACGAGACACATTATTTATGAAGATGCCTTTCAACATTCATCTCAGTTTTCCAGTCTCTGCAAAACCACTGGAAGTCTGTAGCCTCCACTGCAGACACTTCTCCAGGGATCACGCTACTCCCTGTAGAGATGTGAGTTGTTCCTAAGTCCTGTTCCTGTGGTCCAAGACATCTTGCTTCATTCATTCCTTCCCTGAGGAACTTGTTCAAGATTCTTGCACAATTGAGATCTCACCATCCAAAGAACCACAAAAATACAGCTCTGTATTTCAGTCTGGCCACACCCAGACTCAAGACTTTGAAAAGAAAGTGCTTAATGAAGAGCTTACCTCTTTTAGCAAGAGCTTACTTCTCAACTGAAGAAATACTGATTGACAGCTTGCAGGAAAAGAACACAGGTCACTGCCCTCTTTAGAGACCCCGAGTGAAAACCCAAACACACGAGAGATTCAGAAGGCTACAATTCCACTAACTCTAACCAGCCATGGGAATGACCCAGCTTGTTGCAGTGTCTCAGCATGTCTCATAAAATGCACTGAAACATTTGCTAACGAGGCTATCTGCATGTTATTGTTCATTTTTATTACAGCAACACTAGGAGTGCCCATCAATACCAGGACCTTGTGCCTGATACAGATGTCAGTGCGTTAACCAAAGGAGAACACATCAGTCAACTTTCTACCCCCAACAGAAGCAGTCACATAACAAGACCCTTTCATGTCAGCGTGCCATTTGTACAGACAAATGCTCAGCAGCACGGGTCATAAAAGCTAGCCCACAAGGACTGTTTCAAGGGGAAAAAAGAGATTCTTAAATTTATTTTAAGATTCATATCTACGCATCCATGCCTGTGCATTTAACCATACACATAATTCACTTAAGTGTAAGAGACCTGCTTTTAAATACCTCACCACTGTGTCATGCCATGGAAACTACCTCAGGGCTACTAGGAAGGGGGTTCAAACATCCCTCTTATAAAACACATCATTATGCATTAGAGGAAACTTCATTCAACAGAGAAGAATGGCACACCAGCTGGAGGTGAACACCATAAACCACATAAAGTTTTAATTAAATTCATTAAAAATTCTTTGTCTCTCACTGTGTTTGGAGGCAGATAGAACCCTTTAACAATGGCCAGCACACAATCAGGTTTGTCAAAACTAATAATAATACAAAAGCATTTGCTTACCCTGGGACATTTTGAAAAAGTTTGAGTAACTGTATTATTTTTAATATGGGACATTTATAAATTATTGCAAGATGTGGCTGGTCCTGGAGCAGAGTTGCTGTTTCTATTGTTCACTGGATTGATAAAAGGTGTTAATAATAAAATGCACATTTCTAGCAGTGGCCAAAGTGAATCAACCTGGAATACAGGAAAGAAGCATATTTTCCCCTCAAAAATGTGTGTGTGTGTATATATATATATATGTGTAATATATACATTTAGTAGGGCCTGTTGCAATAAAACAAGGGGCAATGGCTTTAAACTAAAATATATAAGGAAAAGTTGTTTTCACAATGAGAGTGGTAAAACACTGGAGCAGGTTGCCCAGAGAGGTGGCAGATGCCCCATCCCTGGAACCACTCAAGATCAGGTTGCACAGCATTCTAAGCACCCTGATCTAGTTGAAGATATCCCATTGCAGGGAGGTTGGATGAAATGACCTTTAAAAGTCCCTTCCAACCCAGACTACTCTATGATATATCAACGCATTTTTCACAATCGGTATTTCTTTACAGCATGTTTTCTATTTTCCGTACTGATAAGTTTGAAAAACAAGCACATTTCCTGCCCTTCAGAACTTGCAGTGCATCAGCAAAACAGGATACAACAAATAAATGTCACGGCACCAGATCTCCTTCTGCAAACACATACATGCCTGATACCAGACAATCAAATATGTCAGGGGACTAATGATGAGCACAGAACATGCATAAATATTTGCAGGATTAAGCCTGCTAACCAGGGTAGAAGAGGATAGCTATTTGGTTGCCTGGCTCTTATGTAAATGACTTTGTTTTTCAAAGCTGGAAAGCCTTGCAAAATACTTTTGTATTTAATCAAATACAAATAAAATGATTCTACAATGTACTGAAGGGCTTCACATGATGAGTCAGTGACAATGTCAGCTATTTAGGCTCATGGCAAGCACTTAATTTGGTCCCAGTCCAGGTCCCATTTTAGTCAGTGGGAGTCCTTTCCCTGATTGCAACATGAGCCTTTGTTACTAAATTATCTCAAGCTGATGAACTGTGAAACAGAAAAGGTACTTTTACTAACCTTTTCTAATCTAGATTCATTAAGGATAATAGTAAACTAGTACTAACTAATTCAGTAATTAGATCTGAAAACACCCTCACTGCATAGCTAATACACAAGCGTTGGGTTTTCAATTTTATACTTCATCAAGACACTGTAATACAAGAAATATCACAGGTCAAATGAACAGTCCCACAATCTACGTGATATGGTTGAAAGTGATGAAAGAACAGATGAAAGCATATATTCCCCATCCTACACCTCAGTAAACAAAGTCGTGGTTTTGTCCAATTTATAGTCAGGGTGCCATAATTTCCAGATCTAGAAATGTATCCACTTGATGCTCAGTGCTCCTTGGGGCAAGGATTTTGATGGGCTTTACAGTAAGGCATATGCCTTGAGCAAAATGTGACAGAAACATGCATTTGAGGAACTGCACAATATGAAAACTAGACTGATGTATCAAAATAAATGTTAGCACATAAAGTGTGGTATTGAGTCTACACAATAAAGTCCTCTGAATAGTATGAAAACACTATTTAATTGAAGATATAAAAGAGCGAAGTAATTATTCTATTTTTTTCTCTATCCTATTGCCTTTATCAGCTGGGAAAGTGCTGTCCTCAGTTACATAGGTTTCAGAGGAAAATAAGATGCCTGCTTTTTCACCTTTCTTTCACACAGACACAAGAAGCAACTTCAAAGGGGAATAGCTAAGAGATGAAGGAGCTGAAGAAAAGAAATAGCAATAACAGTAGTCCCAAAACTGTTTCAGGGGATGACAGTAAAATGCTTCACAATGCACTTGCCCATATTCCCATCACAAAAAGGTGGGAATTATCTAAACTCAATCATCTAAAAATGAAGGTTATAATTGGAATGTATTAGCTAAGTCCTGTAAGCAATGGAGAAAGGCACAAATAGAAGATAATTTTTCCAGTGTTATGATAAATACAATAGATAGGGTAAATTGCCTTCTGGGAGGTTCTGTCTCACTCTTTTGAGTACAGAAAGTTTACACAAACAGGCTGCGATTCACACCATTGCTCTGAGCCCAAGGATATCACTTGGCAGGCAGTGAGATCTTGTAGTGGTCAGCTTTATGTATGTATCCATGAGTATCTGTAAATGTACAGATGTAACACAGATAGGTAATGCATTACGTAAACATTGTATCTATAGCTGTATCTGTAAGTAAATAATTAAATAACTACATAAATATATCTGCATCTTTTTAACACAGTTCTGTCCACAGACTAGAGAGACAAAAAGAGAAAAGAGAGACCAGATTCATCTGCTCACTCTCCGCCTCCATCCTGTTACAACCTAGGAATGACAGGACAGGTGTTTCCCAAGCACACGGTGTCAGGGTGCACTTGTGTCTGCACACTCCACCCCAACTCTGTCCAAGGCATTCTTGAAAATGGAAGCTCACTGCTCACTGGACACTTTTCATGACTGCAGAAATGAGAGCCAGATGTAAATTTGTTGTATCTTTGCTTAAACAGCAACTCTTACATCCCTAAAATGTATGTAAACTTGCCTAACTCTTAGGAACCCTGCCTGTTTGGAAATCCTGAATCCAAGCTTTCTGCAATACCCGATCTGGCAAAGAGGAAAAGGCAGATTGTAAGAGATTCTTATTCCTAATCAGTACGAACTGTGAGCCTGTTACAGCTTACGCAGTTCACATCTGGACCAAATTAACTAGTTCCACTGGTCTGGAAACTTGGGCACAAACTGAAGGACAGTCTAGGCTAGGGCCCATATCCCTCTCACAAGACTGTGTTGGGTTCAGCTCTTTTGGCCTCAATTAACCCCCCCTGTGAATCCCAGCATGTCTCATGTCACAGGTAAGAAGTCTGTGAAACACATGCAGGAGGAGTTGGTGCTGTCTCATTGTGTAAGATGATGGGATGATAGGAGAGCTACCACAGGGCACTGTGAGCCTGCCAAGAAGCCATATGGGTATAGCTGACTGCTCCAAGAGATTGTGAGGTTTTAACACGGGAGCTGAGACGACCCAACCCAAACCATTTGGCACAGGCATCATGGACCACTCTGTGGGATCACCACCAGAAAGACACAGCCTGTGTAGCTGACCTGACCAGAACCAAGCTCCTACCTCTGGTCCAGGCAAGCATCTACCACTTCTCAGAACCCTCAGCAATGGATCTCCTCCATGGTAAGGTATCTATCACCAGGTTTTCTATCACCAGAACATCCAAGAGGGACTCAAATTAGCCAAAAACTTCAAAACATTGCATCAGATCCATAGATGCCAAGGTGAAAACAGGATGACTGCTCTAGATACCCAGAAACAAATTAGTCCTATGTCATGAGGATAATGAACATTCAGCTGGACTACCAAACACTATGCTTCTGGTTCCTGGTCCAACAAACAGCTCATCCCAAATCACCCAAGACTTTACTGGCTAAAGCATTTGCCTATTAGGCAAAGCGAAGACTTGATCCCAGACATATCATACAAGAAACATGTGAATTTTGGCTAGTTAGCTACCAATTTTTCTAAATATGGGTGTAAGCAACATGATTTTTAGTGGTTTTTAGTGGTAGAGGGGGGAGGGTCTGCAGGAGTGGCTTCAATGAAAAGAGATCAGGAGCTGCCCTGTGCCACACACACAGTTCCACACCACATCCACCACGGGACACGGCTGAGTCATTGGCCATGCTGCTGGCACCTCTGGGAAAACATGTTCAGGAAAGAGCAAAACACCACATGGTAAAGAGAGAAATGAGGAAAAATAAGTGTGAGAAGCAGCCCTGTGAGCATCAAGGTGAGAGAAGAAAGGGAAAAGGAGGTGGTCCAGTGGCCAGAGCAGATATTCTCCTGCAGCCCATGGAAAGGACCATACCAGAGCAGATACCCACACTACAGCCCATGGAGGAACATGGAGAAACAATGGAGCATGTGGATATTTTATGAAGGAACTGTGGTTTATGGAGAGCCTATGCTGGAAAAGGTTTGTCCTGAAGAACTACAGACCATAGGGAAACCCCACACTGAAGCAGGAGGAGCTGCTATGAACTGATCACAAGCCCCCAGACCCATCCCTCTGAGTCACTTGCAGTGGAGGGGAGATAGACGAGCTGGGAATGAAAGAATGAAGTTGAGCCTGGAAAAAAGGAGAGGCAAAAGGTAATTCAATTTTGTCTCTGTTTCTCACCATCCAAATGCATTTTAATTGGCAATAAACCAAAATCATTTCCCCCTGGCCGAGTGTGTTTAGTCCATGATGGCAACTGACAAGTGATCCCTGTCAGCTCATGAGCTCTCCCATCTTACTTTCTCCCTCATCCTGTTCAGTAAGGAGGAGTAAGAGAGTGGCTGGTGTTTCAAAGTCAACCCACCATAAAGTACACTTCCCCCAGCATCCTTTTGTTGAAGTAACAGGTCAAAGCAATTTTGAGACTCCACTCTGGAACATTGGTTTAAGCTGTGTTTTCAACCTGCATATTATCTGTGATGTAATACCAGCACACAGAATTCTTCATGCAGTCACAAGCAAGATCTTCAGTGCTTTCTGTGTTTCACAGCAGATGAGTGGCTGTTTTGATTGTGTTGTTGCTGAGTAATTGGTGCCTAGGAGAGGAAGAGTGAACATCTGAGTGGAGATGACAAGAAAGAAAATACGAAACAACCATGATAAAGGGCTAAAATTTCAAAAATTCTCCAGTTGTGCAGTTGGGGCAAGACCTTCAAAGAAGTTCAGCTCCAAACCAAGCAGTAAATCCTGAGAGTCCTCAAAACCCAGCAGCTGCTACTGAGATCAGTGAGGCTATTCATAAATGCAGGGATCTGCTTGTGCCAATCACAGAGGAGCTGAACCCATACTGAGCTCGGATGTAGCAAACTTTACAAGACAATTGGGGTGAGGAAAAAAAAATTAGTATCCACAGCAACAACATGCAATTATAGACTTAAAATAAGTGTGAAGCTTTGTGGCTCAAGCTCAACATATTTTAGAAAAATAATGATTATGTTTTCACTTCCTGTGTGCCTTAAGTAGGGTATTAGCTTGCAGGAAGAGAGGGTGCTGGTTTGGAGGTTTATGGCCAGGACATACATCTGAAGTAATTGTGGCTCAGAGTGAATACATGCTAAGTTTATTTTAAATAAGATAGATGGGCAAGTGACAGCCAGGGTCTGGTTGAAAAGTGACATTATTTGTGGAGACAGTCTATTGTACTGCAGCAAAAGAGAATTCCATCTTCTATTAATAGTGGCCAGTGGGAATTCATGCTGAGACTTTTACTTTACTGACATGCCCATTTCATTAAAAGTTTCTTCATCCAGATCCTTTCTTCAGTTTTCAGAGTAACTCTTAGTGTATGTGAATGAGCAAAAGGATTCTCTGGAAAGGATCCAGCTACTACTGATTTTGAGCAGGGATTCTCAAGTACTACATACAGATGAGATCTACAGTTTGCCATTACACTAAATATAGCATGGCTTTACATGACCTTGGAGCGGCTCTTGGGAGGGGGAAGGGGGGCCTGGGGTGCCACTGGAGGGCTCTGCCCAGGTGCTGGGGTCAGAATGTGAGGACACACTTGGTGAACAAAGGCCCAGCTTGGGGTGCATCCCCATTCATCTCGAGGGCGGGCAGTAACGCGGGGTGTGCCAAAGCCTTCACTCCACCCAGCCCAGCCACTTGGCTCCCTCTCCAGTTAGTCTGAGGGCAAGCAGCTGACGCTGCTCTATCCAAGGCAGGTGGCCTCTCCTATGGAAATGAGCCAATTAAAGGAGACTATAGAGGGGCACAATAGGCCAGCTTCTTAGGCTGAGGCTCAGCTATAGAATTGAAGATAGAGAGGTGCTGAACAGGAGAATTTTCAGCTGTGTAATTTTTGACCCAGTACATTAGTAGTGTGGGTTAAAACAGAGGAGGGGATTTTGGCATGTGAATCTTTTTCTTTTCTTAGAGTCTAAGTGCCAAGGATCAAACCGAGAAGTGTGAAGTAACCAAGCAGTGTTCTGTACATCTTTTTAACACCACTAATGAAGGCCTTTCCACATTATGGCCTGTGTCTATTTCAGCCCTGATTTTGTATCTACTTACAGGATTAGAAAGATTAAGTGCTAATTAGAGCACTGAGGATTAATAACTGCTACTTCTGCAATGCACATTTTTCTTAATCTTGTCTTTAATTCTAGTGGAGATTGGTCCATGTTACAAAGCCAGAATGTGCCGAAGGTTACTGAACACATAATAGAAGGTGCTGGGTATTAGTTTTCTTGTATATACTGAATAGGCATCACCCATTAGTCTAAAGAAGGAATTACAGGAATGGCAGGAAAAAGCACGCTTTGTTTCTGAAGAAAACAAAAAGCTATGTCTTCATTGTTCTGCTGGAAGCACTGTTAACCCAAATTTCACCCTTTTTACATTTTCAGGTCTGAACCTTCGCATTTGAGCATTGTAATACGTACACACACTGCTAATGCAAAGCATATTCAAACACAACTGAAATTATACATAAAGTGATAACTAGGAACATGTGAAAACAGCAAATAGAGAAAAATCGGCCACTGTCATTCCACTGACTGTTGGCTGGGGAAATCACGGTGCTGTTCATTAGTGAGACACTTTCCTCATTCTCACATTAAAGCCAAGTTGCAACATACTAATAGTCATATATTTGCAAATAAGTTTAGAACTATTTTGTTGCTTGAGGGGAACATTTAACAAATCAGCTCAATACAGCAGTCGTTCATGTGTAAAACATGGCCAGGATCTTTTCCAGAGAAGAAAGACTCAGAGGAAGGTTTTCATTTCCAGCCAACAAAGAATTCAATTTGCATACAGGTGTTACAGGGCTTCTCTCTGAATTCATGGATCACTGCTAGTTTCAGATGTCAGGACACAGAGATGGGTCAAAGGCACTGTGAGATGAATTGCAGCTAGTTAAAGGAGTCTGAGGTCAGGGCTCTTAACATCAGCTCTCTTGTTTTCCATCAAGCGACACCAGATGTACCAGGATCTCATTCAATTACATTATTTCCCATTGCAGCTAAAGGAGAAGGTTGGTTTCTGCCCAAGGAGACTGACTACAATGCTTTTGGGGTTATTCTAGGAGAGAACAGCTTCCCGTCTCTGGGTGGAGGGTGGGATCCACTTGCTTAAAAGCACAGAGCAAGGATCACCCTTTCGGATCGAGAAGGCGCAAGGAGGGGTGGTACAGCACGGTCCTTCCCCGTGTCTGCAAAGGCTCTGAAGCAGTATTGCTTCCATTCACAGAACAAAACTGCACAACAGTCCCTTCCAAGGCAGCACAGGCCGAAAACTGGTTCCTTGTTTCATCGGGAAGGCAGTTAAGCTTTGGTTTGTTCCTCATCTTTTGTTGCCTGAATGGTTTAGAGAAGGCATAGTTCGGCTGTGGCAAGTCTGTTGCTCTCTCTCCACCCTCGTAAAGAATTACTAGATACACTTTCTTGGCTTGCATTTAATGCAGAGGTACCTCGTGCAAAAGAAACCAGAGTCTGCAGAAGGTCAGGGACACTTTGGAGCAGGGAAACTCCTGTGTGTACGTGCCTGGTTTTCAGGAGACCTGCCCAAGATTTTGTTAAGATTGCGGAGGAGCTGCAAAGAGTCAAGTTACTTGATCCCTGTGTAATGAAATGATCAGGGAAAAAGTCTAAGATCTCTAAAGAGTTTTCCTTCTTCAGACCTCCAACTGTGTGTGACCAGAGGCAATCTTCTCTCTGTTAAACCAGTTCTTAGTAGATAATTCCCTGAGAATTACTGATGCTTAATAAATTGTCAGATCTGCTTGTTCAAAACAGTTTAGCATTAAAAGGGCTCTCCGCATAAGACTATCTGTAAACCATCTTGAGTATAAGAAAAGCCCTTCTCCAGAAGTCTTTAGAGAAAACCTGGAAGGAGAAACAAGGAATGGGAACAAATACTGAAGCAATGACTGCTGATTAATATACTGTTAGGCCACCTCTTAAAAATGGACTGGGACAGTCTTGCAGAAATCCTCCTTGAACCCAAGCCTGTTACATATTTTAGGAGAACAGACATTTGATGTCCCCTTCTGCACTCAAACACCACAGTATCCATGACCAGACTGTGGCCTCTTCAGTCTTCCTCCAAGAAGAAATCCTTGCAAGTGTCAAATATATTTTCCTGCACAACAAAACCCAGAGAAACTCATTTCTAAAGCCAAGTCCTTATTCCAGTTCTGTACCACATAAAATTATCATGAGCCAGATGGTGAAGAAGGCCTTCAGAGGCACACACCCAATGTCTGTAGCTTGCCAGAAGTGGAATACAGACCCACCACACCTGGTAGCTGCCTGTTGTGGCCGTTCTGGAATATATGCATTTTAAGAAATTGTACCTTACTAATTGTACTTCAAGAAGGAATTGGAATAACAAGGGATTGCACCTGATTTCACAAGTGTATTATTGCCCTGGATACCTATGACTGATTTTTAAAGTTTTTTTAACATTTCTAAATAATATAT
>VZTA01027664.1:167715-216344 GCA_013398855.1 Mohoua ochrocephala
GTCTCTTCTCACACTTCTTTAAACAGCGCTTGCGTTCATACATCTCAGTCATACAACTCAAGCACCCTCTGTTAAGCATAGTTCTTGCCTCAGACAAAAGACCAGGCGAGCGTTTTTCCGCAGGTCACTCCAGCATCCCCGCATCCCTGCATCCCTCCCTGAGGCGCGGCGCTTCACCGCTTCACCACCAGAGGGCGCTGCCTGAATGCCTTTGAAAGATTTTTATGTCAAATTTAAATTTTAAAAAAAAAAACCCTCCACCTTGAAAACCTCGTTATTTAGAAAAGGTGATGCAGTTGTGACATGAAAGAAGAGGAATTATTGAAAGACTTCTATACAATGCAATGCCTCATATCTTTGCACCACTTCATTCTAGTCTCATCCAATCTTGTACAGTCTGGTACAACAGTACAAATTAAGCTTTGTTGATTTAATCAAACAAAGCCGTCTTGAATCAGAGTGCTTATGCCAGCTACTGAGATCCACAGTACAACTCGGATGGACTGCAGTTTGAGAAGAAAAGGCAAACTGGATTTTTATAGCTAACCAAGAACACTCAGTGATACATGATACCGCTTAGCATAGAGCATAATATTTTACAAAATTACAAAAAATTATTACAAAATTAGTGTCCATTCGTACTAATCTTAAGGCTCTGTCTCTTTAAAAACATAACTTCTGCTTTAACACTGATTCATCTTGAGGTTGTCTTCTCTTTTTAATAGTGATTTCTATCCAAGTTTTGCTTTTCAGCACCTCCTTTTGTTTACAGCAGGTCTTTGCTTTCCCCCTAGTTACATCCAATGCCTTTCCATCGCATGTTATCATGTATCCTGACACACATGTTGTATGCATGGTAATGCACAAATGTGCATCTGCATTTCCCATTAAATGAGGGGTTCAAACCTATTCTTGGGTCCAGGCTCGTCCTTTTCAGACTGGAGCTGAGCTTACAATTCTCTGGAAGGGAAAAGCCAAAGTAAGCTCTTTAACTTAAACCCCAGCTTCTGATCCGTGAGCTCCAGCCAGATTGGCCATGGGAAAGCTCAAGTATGATCTCACTTAGTTCCAGGACTGGCTTTTCCCAAGTACAGCCTGCATTCACAAAGCTAGAGCTGAGCTGCAGTCAGGCACAGCAAGGCACAACAGGACTGGGGCCGAGTTTGCTGTGCTAGAGGTCTGCTGCACAGTATCCTAAAGACCTTAATAACCAAAGTATAAATGTGTTTGTCTATGGATTTTATCATGGAAATGAAAAATTCCACAGGCCTGACTTGCTTTCACAGCATCGGGGCTTGGCAGGCCTAGCCACAGATAACTTCCCATCCAATTACCAAAACTCACAGTAGGACACAGGCCTCACGTGATGCCAAAGTATCATTCTTTTAGACATAGGCATTTTACTCAATAATGAGAAACCTAAATGAATATGGCTCTATTAAGTGCTCTGTTATGAAGTTTGTCAGTGAAGAACTAGTCAATGCAATCAGTGGCACCTAGGTAATTTTGGTTCACCCTACAGTAGACACTTAGCATTTGGTATCATACACAGATACTTGAACTCATTTATCTCATGACTGTGAGCAGAATTCCCCTCTCTTCCCTCAGTGCTTTAAAAAGGGTAACTTTTAGGAGCCTTAGTTCAGAGAATTACACTGTCAGACACACGCAGAACCCAACTCAGCCCTTGGAGCTCCACCTCCATTTTGCCACTTCATTCCAGCCTACTTCCAGATGGAGTAGAGAGCTTATTTTTCTTCTTTCCCTAATAGTCAAAATACCCTTAGCGTTTGAAAATGGCAGATAAACAGATGGATCACAGGTCTCAGTTGTGTTCTTTGCCAGAACTGGGCTACATTTGTGACGTAAGACGAGGTTATCCTGCTCAGGAGCTGAGTATGGCATATAATTTGTTTTCCCCACATGAACGAGCATCTGTTGAAGATGATAAACTGATGAAGCGCACACAACCTCCACTGTTCTAGAAAGTCAGATCTTCTCTTGTACACAGGACCTACTCTTTCAGGAATGCATTTCTGACTAACTAACCTATTTGCAGTGACAGTCTGTCAAGCCAGAATGTGAAAACATCTCATTTTACTGATGAAGTAGTTTCTGCTTCGCAAAAGAGGAATAACAACGCTCCTGACACTGGACAGCAAAGCCAGAAAGCTCACAGACTTTGTCCTTCTTGCAGCCCTCAGCTTCTGAGGGGACCCAGATCAGATCTCCCTTCTCTGAGATTTTACCTCCTGGCCCATTAAAGAGCAGAACAGTAAGCTGGAGATGAGGCGGGCATCTAGCAGCGCCTGAATGTGCAGACTGTTTTCCTGTCTATAAAGGTGGGTTGCAGACAGTCATACTGAGCTCCTTCCACTGCTGCACAGCAGTGAAGGATCCGTCCTGGGCAGAGGCCAGGCCATGGTTTTTCTGTTTTCTCCTAGGTGCACCTTCAGCAAACAGCAGGTCTGCAGGGCTTTGGAGGGTCCAACCGTCGAAGGCTACATGGGGCTGACACTCCTGAGGTGATGGGAGAGTCTCTGTACAGCGAAGGAAGTGTCCCAGAGACCTCTCAAAAAAGATTTGGCATGGTCTAGGTCTTAATCAACTCCAGAATGGAAAAAGCAGCACAAGTAAAATGTCTCTCAATGCCTACAAATACCTAAATTCAAGTTCAATTATAGCAGGAGGAGGGGGAAAGTAAAGAGCACATTTCTTTTCTCAGGCTCCAGAGCCAAGATCTGTGTGTTTTTGAAGTCATCCTACAAGGAAGAAAAGAAAAGGCTGAAGCTGACTGTGACCTAAATAAAGCAAAAGAATTAGGTACTTGTGATCAAAGGACTGAATGATGCATATATACATCTCTCTAAATAATAGAGTTGGTGGGGGAAATGACATGTCATTATTCCTCTGAAATAAAGCAAATTACCTGTTCTGAAAAGAGGAGTTAATCTGTTTTTTATACAGTGAAGAATAATGCCACACTATTTCTTCTAAAATTAGCAGCTGACAAGCTGAGACTTCAGTGCACAGAGCATCTGGCTCTCTGGCACCACATGGACTCACCAGAGTGAACCCTTCCTTTTCCAGTTTTATAAGGTTTGGTGGGCAATAGCCATTACCACAAAGAACATCCACTGAGCTCCAGAACAGCAGTGGGTTTAAAGTACCTCCGAGTTTCTTGCTCTCTAGAGAAGCAAATGCAGAAAACCTGATAAGGATATTTCAAAAAAAGCTGAAGAACTCTGAATGGACTCAAAGTCCTCTTTTCACCCATCTTTCCAACCGGCTGTACCCTTCATTAGTTGTCTTCCGAACAAGAAGCAAGCATGGGACAATCTCATCCTAAAATTCTGCATTTCGACATTTCCAGTATTTAAGGCAGGCAGTGAAAAGAGTGAATTCCGAACGCTGAAGTCAGACTCCTCCAAGTAAATAAGAAGTTTCTTGTTTTCTATTCTCAAACTCTAAGGCTTCAAATGCTGAATAACTGAGCCCATAACCGTAGTAATGGCTGAACAATTTCTCTTGAAAAGATAATGGCTATATTTTATCACATGAATGCATAGAAACAGTGTAAGGACTTCTTCTCTAAGCTGCTCTCCTGAGGAATTTTTCTCTGCTGTTCATGTTTAGAGTGACAGTATGAAGGGCTCAGCATTTATAAAGAGGCTTGGGAGATTGAAAACTTGAGAATTTAGTTCCATCAGACCTGGGAGACCAAAATCACAGGGCTTATTTACCCCCTAGAGAATTTCCAATTAAATAGCCTTTCAATGGAATAACCAAACTTTCCTGAATCTCCTTTACTGATGTACAGCCATAATCATATCCAAGTTATGTGCAGAGAATTCCCTAGCAGCAGATTGGAAAGAAAATTTTAGTTACACTTTCTCTCCCTCACACATCTGAAGGAAGTGATTGGGTGATATCTTCTCTGTGTTTAAATATGTAAAACACCACTATTGCTGATGTTTTTTCCTTGGCTGTGATGACACAGAGAATAGGAAAAACAACAAATCCAGTCACCAAAACCACAGATTTGACCTCTTCTGTTACAGTTTTGGCCCAGGCAGTTTAAAGTGCATTATGTTTTATATTTGCACTTAACTTCTTTCACACAAATGAGGAACAAGCGACTTTCCTCTGTGCTGGGAAGACCAATTCAAACCACACAGCCTCTCTGCTCATGGTCCTGACTGCCAGCCTCCACAGCATCACACTGCTGTTGGGTTTTTTTTCCTCAAAGTGCAGGAGATTGTCATCTTGCCTAGCCAAGAAGAGGATTTTATAATAGTTGGAGAGCTCCTTGGGCAAAAAGCAAGAAGATCTTACTGAAGGAAGATGCTTCCTCAAGTAAGGCTGTCCTGTTCAGAAAGACAGGTCAGCTCATGCGTGCTGGAGTTCCTGAGGGAGGCCAACACAAAGCCATGTCTTAAATTCCCCATATCCATAGGTTCTTGCATTGGATAAAGGCCATGTGTCAGAGAGGAAGGACACCCTCTCCATCTGATCTAACAATGAATTTGTGGTAACGCTCCAGGGTTGAGCATTAACTGGTCTTAATCAAGGAAGACAAGGACTCAGGGGCAAAACCCATTTTCTTGAGGCTTCAGCAGCCCACAGAGAGAGGAGCAGAGATGAGCTGGACTGATCCAGGGAGGCTTCTAAGACAGCTTTCTTCCTATGAAAAGGCCAAGCTCTCTGGACACACTGTTCAAGGAGCATCATCCAAGCAAAAGGGCTGTCTGTGTTTGAAGGCACTATTTCAGTCCACAGATGACCAGGGTAAACTTGTGCTCCAGAAAAGCAGAATCTGAGCATCTAGCTCAGCAGTTTCTATTTCTGGTTCCTAGGGCAGCTGCCTTTCTAAGGCAGACCTGGTAACCCCGATGCAGAAAAAAAAGCTAGCTATGTTTATCACTCTATTTTCCCTGACAGGAACTTAGACAGATTTGCCACCACCACCACCACCTTTTGAATCTACTTGAGTGTTTTTCTTCTCTGAATGAAGCCTGGAAAAGTTCTACACTATTCTCTGCAGAAAATTACTCGGTTGTTGAACTTTTCTTGATCCTTCATTGTTAACAGCAAAAATTATGGTCAAGACTGATATGAGTTTTTCCTCTTCCATCCGCTTTGTTCTAGTGCAGAGATTACATCAGGCTAGTGTACAGTTTTGCATTCAGTTTAAATGGTACCACTGACCTGCAATCAGCATCCTGCAGTACAACACCGGCAGACCAGCACTCCCCTGCCACTCTGTGTATTTACTTATCAATGAGACAGCCAAACAGCCAACAAACAGCTCCATGAGCACAGATGCCAGCATGATGTCAGCAGAGAGAAAGCAGGACTGTCCACATCAGAGTATGCAAACCTCCTTTTTCAGAACATGGAGCTAAGCTGCAACTTCTCCCTAAGCTTCACCCACAGCAGGGAGACACAATTACACTGACCAAACAACTGAGGGCAACTTTCCAACATTGCCTCTTTACAAAGCACAGGATTAATAACTTCCTTGAGAAAGCAAAAAAACCCAAAAAACTGAAGCACTATGTTAATTACACCCATAATGATTTATTTGGAAAAATGTTCTCATTAAACTGTTATCTGAGCACAACCCATTGTAAGTCAGAAGTAGTTTGGTTCCACCTGTATTTAAAGTGATTTTTATAATTATTCTCATCAGAACAGCCATTAATCACATAAACAATACCTGGCTTGCAGAAAATACATGATAAGCAGCTATGTTATGACTTACTATTATTTTTAATACATTCTTTAACTCAAATGAAAATTTTCTATTAATTTGTTTTTTAAAAAAAACATAAATCTTACCTTCAGATTGATGCGTGGCAAGAGGTGTCTGCGTCTCCTTGGAGTAGGATACCACCTCCCGAGGTAAGAAGTCAACCTGGGTAATCTTTGACACCCCTAGTTTGTGCAGTCTGCGTCTAAGGTGGAATACAGGACATCAAAAGGTTAGTCATGTTAAGTGTAAATGGGCAGCAGGAACAAATGTTTGAGGTTATGAACAGGATAAAAAAACACTTCAGTGTTTGTTAAGATGAAACACAACACAGTATGCATGAGAAGCACCATTCTGCAGTGAAGGAAATTAACCTGGGAACCATTTGCCATAACAGAGTACAGTTGCTGAACCTCTAGATCATGCTGCTGAGAGGGACTGTAAATGGGAGAGAGAAATGGCCTGCTTGTGCCCCTCTTAACATGCAGCAAAAGTCTCTTTCATACCATCATTACTCTGATGTTCTGCCTGCTCAAAGGAGTCCATCCTCAGCCTGGGATACACAGGAAAGGGTACAGTGGAAAGGGTACAGTGGGTTTAAACCAGGATGGATTAGGACTGCCAAATGTTCAGCTGGGAGCAGTAACAGGATCTTTGACTAGCAAGGTGGGTAATTTCCATAAAGAGGATTCTCCCTTCCACAGGAGTCATTAGTAGTGGCATTGATGTAGGTTTATGATTAGTGGAGTCCTAATGCAAGGGCTGGAGGAGAGCTAAAACACAACCAGAGCAGGGCCAGTACAACCTTCTATTTTGTCTACGTCCCTTACTTTAAATAAACCACATGAAATAAATCAGTGAAGCAAACTAACTGTAAGTGGGTAAGGGAAAAAGAAGAGAGGCAGCTGAGCATGGTCATGAACACTTTTAGTTCTATACAGTTCACTCAGCAGTGGGGGAAAAAATCAGTTTATTTCCTGAATATTATTTGACTGTCTGCAGGGAGTGAAGAATATACAAATGGTTACTTGGAAGTGTTTTACTGGAAAAATGCCAATTTTCAGCAGAGAAAAGAATGCAAATGTAATAAAAAAATGAACGAAGTAAGGCCAGTTACCTAAATCAACAAGCGTGAGCATGCTTGTGCATTTATGGGGAAATAAATTCCTGGACACAATGCTTCTCAATTTGTCACATTATTGGAGAGAACAATTTGGAAAAGCAGAAAATTCTTACACATTATGCATATCCTCTTTGTTTTCCAGATTGTCAGAAGAACAGAAGTCAGAGGGGTTTTGATCTAATTAATTTACAGTGGTTTAGGTATCCAATTAAGATTGATGCCTGAAAGGAAATGCGAGTCTCAAAAGGAAACTGTCATCATTGGATAACACCTACTGAACTTTTCAGCTGATTAACGCTACATCAGCTATATTTTTTCTAATCTATTTTACTGCCTGAGTTGTTATTAAGCTGACTGCAATTAGATTCAGCAGGTAATCAGTACAAATCAGCTGTATTGTGTAACAAACCACTAGAACAGAAACAATTGTAGCTCGGAGTCTCTCCTCTTTTCAAAGAAGAAAAATTAACAAGTCTCCCTCCTTACAACCATCTCTGACTTTGACAATATGAACAAAATCTACAATTGTCCAAACATTCTACAGAAAAACTTCTACCTCATTACTGGGGGCAGAAAAGTTTCTTCAGCTAGCAAAAGTTTTAGCAGTTTTACATTTTTGTAGGTGCTTTTAACTTAGGGTCTGTGTGAATTCAACCTTTAATAAATATCTCACCCCAGCCAACTCTCATGCGCTTTTGCCTCCCTCAGCACCAGATGTGCAATCTCTGCTGCCTACTTGGTCACTTTGACTTCCCTGTGTAACCAGCCCCCTGCTGCCCCGGGCTACTCTTTCCATTTACTGAGGTTCTTAAGCCTTTGCATTGAAAGAGTCTCTTGACAGTGGTCTTGGTTAAGTATAATCCCTAATTAATTATGTGTCTAATCTGGACCTAATTAGAACCTCACCTAATTCTAAACCAGTTTCACATGAGGTCACTCTGTATCTCCCGGACTGCCTGAGGATGGGGAACGCGACCCTAACGGAGAGCAGGATTTAACCCCTGGTTGGGTGGATTGAACCTCCCTGTACGCTGTATCCCAGAAGTGAGCTACTCCCCACAGCACTGTGCTGAGACAACGCATGGAATTTTTCATCTAAAACACTTCCAATTCAGGAACTGCTGGTGCATGTACAAATGCCTTGTGCCACTCATATTCTGGTAATTACTGGTGAAGATTGGGAGGTCCTTCTTTATCTGAAGGAACGTGATCTATCGCTTGCTTTTTGCCTGCGTCAAACCACCTCTAATGGTTCTCACGTTACTAAAAGCTGGCCTAGCCTTTGGTCCCAAGCACTTAGGGACAACTGGAGCATCCTTTCAGTATCCGGACTCTACCAGATATGGGCTGTAGTGTTCTAGTCTCTAGTTCTTTTTAGGGCAACACTAAATGGTCTATGGTTTTCCCATCCCCATTTTTCATCTGAGGTGCTCATAATTCTCATAAATTCAATTAATATCCATCTTAGGGAGCACATAAGCTTTGAAGGATTCCTTTCCAAACTGCCAATGGGATGTCAGTAGGAGGATAGTGACTAAAATCCATGCATTAAAACTGATTCTTCTGTCCATAGGTATCACAAGAAAGATGTATCTG
Organism: Mohoua ochrocephala; assembly: GCA_013398855.1. Taxonomy (NCBI): domain Eukaryota; kingdom Metazoa; phylum Chordata; class Aves; order Passeriformes; family Acanthizidae; genus Mohoua; species Mohoua ochrocephala. The sequence goes on from VZTA01027664.1 coordinate 176,187, forward strand.
CTAGAAGTGTTTTGCTACACACATCATTTAATTGCTGACTGCAGGATTTCTTTTGCTTTGGTTTTGTTGGGGTTTTTTTTGCCCTAGTCTCAGGACACCAGAGGAAAGTTTAACTCTGCCTTGGGTTTGAAGACAGTTTTCTTTCAAAAGGGGCAGGACTTCCATTAAAATGTATACCTGTGGATTTGCTCTTTGGCATGCTTCTTTTCTGTCTTTGCACTGACTGCTCATAAATGATTGAAGTCCTGTAGCTACATACAGGGTTATCTTTTCATGAGTCAAATAAAGGAAATTGCTTTTCACAGCTGTTTGAGAAACCTTGCTCCTAGGAGTGCTCATCTTTTAATCCAAACTTCTGTAAAAAAAGCAGCTGAGATTTCTAAAAGGTTTCTGTAGGTTAAAATAGCTCAAAAAACTCCACCTTTTTGGTACAGCCCAGGTAAAGTTGTAGAAGCATGACCTATTTGAAGTCACACTCACATGAAAACTACAAACATTCCCAGCAGTTCTGGATAGGGAGAAATATTTCTGTTTAGAAAGCTCTCTGGCTACTTTCCTTCCAATCTTTCCTAGTGAACAGACCTAACACACCTAACTGCAGCTGGGAGCACTGTCAATCAGCAGCCAGAGGGAAGTTGTTGTTTTCCTTACAGAATGCTGAATGAAGTAGCACATGAACAAGTAAAAGCACGAGACACTTGCCTGGAGACTCAAAACAGGCAACCCTGTAAGTTCATTGGTAGAGCAAATTTTTCAGCGTAGTGATTTGGTTTTGCCTACGACTCATGCTCTGAAGAACTTGAGGTACTGCTGCCTATCCTTTTAGAGGAACAGTTTATCCTAAATACCTCTGCAGGCAAGCATTTCTACATCATTTAAATTAACTTTTTTTTTCACTTGTATGGGCTAAAAAAGTTCCAACCCAAACTATAAAATATTAATTTTAGCTCTATTATAATTTTTAAAAAGCTTGATAGGCTTGAACTCGACTAAGATGGCAATTATTCTTGGACTATGGTCATACTTAAATGCACAATTTTAAGCACATACACAGTTCCTAAGGGAAAAGGGGACATTGTTACTGCGTGTGGAAACAGCATAACCATAGCAGGCAGAAAGGAGGGGGAAAAGTATCTTGCAAATGATTCAGAGAGAACAGTCTGAATCAACAGGTACAAACAAGATCAATGATCAATACATGCACATATGTGCCACAATAATAACATTTCATCTGAAATGAAATAGTTATTTGTATTTTGTTCCAGGCAACAGAAATAGCAATTTATCTTTTCACAAGCTTGTTTAAATAGTTGGGGGTTTTTTCCACAAAGATGAATTTGCTGAAGCTTCTTATTTATGAAACTAAAAAAAAGGAAACTTAAATTACGGTCTTTTTGAGTCAAAAAAGCAAATGAAAATCCCATACAACCAGCTCAACTAGGAAGCATTTTCAACATAATTCTTGAAAAGAAATGATAACAAAAAGAGCTGACATATACCCAAGTTCAGAGTCAGACTGGAGTTGCAGCACTGAGGGGTCTGTGTCCCATTGCAAGGTCCTAGGGTGGTAATCAGCCGTGCAGCACGAAGGGGAGGGAAAAAAAGAACACACAGAATTAACTGAAAGGATGAACAGAACCCCACCTCCTTAGTTACATGCTCTATGTAGTACATTCAACCTCCAAGTGCAAGCGACAGCCACCACATGTCAAACAAGGTTTGTATGTCCAACTGAGACAGGGCAGGCAATTTATTAAAATTACATATTATTGATAAACAAAGGAAAGAAGCTAGATTTTCTGTCACACACTGATTAATGAAACACAGGGTTAGGGTTCTTTTCCTTTTCTGGAAAAATTTCTAACTCTTTAACTTAAGTCGATGGATTCACAATAATCTGTAAAATCTGCAGGCACAATTTATTTATGTTTTTATGATAAGGCAGACTGAGCACTTGCCATGAACTCCACTGAAGAGTTTATCCCTTCCCACACTCCTGAGACAGACAGTAATCCATCCTGTACCACACTGCTCTGGGCATGAACATCACGTAGTGCATATGACAACAAATGGCACACTGATACCAGCTCTGACATACTCTGAGGGCATGTGGGACAAACAAATAAATTCTTCTTCTTTTCCTCCAGATAAAATTCCTGGAGAAGAGGGCAATAATACATTGGGGAAAATCAGATACATGACAATCCCTTAATGGACTGCTGTCAGATGAGGCCATCACCAAATGTACAAATGCTCCAGAGGTGTGGTCTGAAGTGAGGATGTTGCTCCTTGCACTGCAGTGCAGCTTGCCATGCTACCAGCTCTAAAACACCTTGCAAACATTCACAGAGCCTTCACGGAGTCTTGTGAAATACTCAGAATCCTCCAATTCAGAAATGCAAAAGTTGACATATTGAGGCCAACATTTTCAAAAATGCCTGCTCCTTCCGTGTCTTAATCTTACTTTATTTTTCCACACTCAGGAAGCCACATCTTATATGCAAGAAAACTGCTGGAATCCATGACAGAATCAGGAACACACCTTTGGCTTCTGAGCACCTTTTCCTGTAGTATGAACACTCGATTATGCATTGCTCTCACTAGCAGAGGCTAAAGCAAAGGAAAGTGCTCCTTCACTAAGCATGCGAGTCATGAAGACATGCTGGATAATGATAGCTGTCAAAATTAAAAACTCCCCTAATTTCTTCTGAATACAAATTCTGAGGATATAGAGATCATAATAGTACCAGGTGCGGCCAAAACCAGCCATATAATCAGCTGTGCTCAATATACACAAGCCTTTCTGCAACAATAGCAATGAATCACTGATATAAACTAACAAGTTACTGAATTAGGGTAGAAATAGATCTCTTAAAGCCAAATAATTATTCTACCTCCTGTCCTCAGTAAACTCACCCATTCTATTACCAATGTTAACTCACTCTCTGTGGAGACAGACAAGGGCACGTGCTGCACTCTTGTCATTTCAGAATGAAAAAGAATCAATCTCAACACCCTGCACACACAAAAAGAAGGAAAAACTGTAATGCAAAGCTGCCTTCTCATGCAACATAAGGGCACTCATTTCCCTCAACTTCTTATCCATAGTAATGTTTATCAGGATAAAAGACTTCATACTGACAGAGAAAGGCTTCTCCAAAATGAAACTGTACTACAAAAGGTCAGAGATAAAACAATACAGCAGTAAAGAACAGATTTTTCCCTTGTAACTTGACTGCAGCGTAACTACAGTGGAAAATGGACATAAGATCTGAAAGCCTGATGCAAGGCAAAGGCATCAATGACTAATGCATTATAGATACTCCATTAAAAATGCTATCTGTGTGAAGATTACTCTTGTAATGTCACCAAGGTCAGTAGCATATATTAGGACTGGCTATATAAGTGCCAGTTTCTAATTTTATTGCTGCCTAGGGGCTACTTATACATTCATGTTCAGGTTTTCCAAACTCTTAAAAGAAAATATACATAACTCATTTCAGTTTCCTCCCCGCAACATTCATTTTCAAACCTACAGAATTTGTAGGGGGGGAAAGGCTATTTCATCAGAAAGAATACCATTATCATTTGATTAAAGCAAGAGCTTGAACAGGTCTCTAGAGGTGCAGTCCCTATGTACCACCCCTAAGAATCCAGGCCAGGTCACAAGAGAGGGCACCTTTACCTGGGACCCAGATAAAAACGCCAAAACAAAATAAATTTAGAGATCTCCCACACTCAAGACAGCACTCAAATCCCAAAATTATGAGAAGAGCAACACTTATGGTTTGGGCCATCACATGCAGACAGGTAGTAGACACAGGTTCTTCCCTTAGTGTTTATTGTCTGGATTCTGACATACAGCCTTCACCACTCTGGACACTTTTAATAGCAATTCTCCTTGACTCCTGCTTATATCTGTTCTCAACAGTTTTAGTGCATCTGCAAAACATCTCCTTGATTTGTGCTCCACTGTGCAACACTGTGTTACCACCTGCACAGCCATGAGAAATAGGTGAGGAAGCAATCTGCTGAGTTGTCCTCTCCAGCTTGGCTGAGCAAACCTATCACAGAAAATGAGGCTGCAGGTAGCAAACTTTCAGATTTCAGGTCTCTTGCCCTGGGAGACAGAACGCAAGTGGCTACACTCATGTAGTGGAGGCTGGAGAGCACAGGGACTGACTCTCTGTTTCAAGGAACACTATTGATTTGTTCTTTGTCTCATCCTGGCACCTGAAGAATGTCATCAGATCAAAATGAAAGTGAGTGAACAGTAAAGATGTAATCTGGACCTGCAATTTAGCCAGTTTCCATGGCAATAACATCAAAAAAGAAAGAAATAGATTCTTTGAGGATTAGCAACCCAAAAATGATGTTGAATAGCCTGTCCTGTCATCCTGACTAGAAAATTAAAGCTAATCTGTTGTGATGAACAGACATTGTGTACGACATTCCTCGATCGTATGGATGAGCATCGTAATTACGCTTGTTCTCCTGTGGACACTTCTTAGTGGGGATTTTGAAATGCCACTGGATCTCAGCAGAAAAGCGGCTGCCAATCTTTTTCCAACTAATGCATGAGTTCCTCCTCCAGACACTTCTTCATGAGGAAAAGGATTAGGTGCTGTTGCTCTTCTTTTTTCTTTCTTACTTCTTCGTAAGAGAAAACTGCAATGGCTTGACTTCGAGTCACCCAGAGATAAGAGGCAGAGAAGGTAATATCACAGACCCTGAGGACGAGTGCATGGCCTAGGAGTCAGCAGTCAGGCAGAGGTGCTCCCACACTCCGGACCCTTTCAGAGAGAACAAGTTGGTCAAGGTTCCCCTAAATGGATTCAGTGGATTTTGGCATAGGTCTATGTAGAAGAGATGCAAAACATTTTAGTTGAATATTTTTATGGGGAAAAGAGAGGAGCATTAGACCAAGCGGGTAAAAGTAGTGCTCCCTAGCAGCCTCCAGTCCTGCAGACTACTCCCACGGGTGAAGGGAGTGACACAGGCATGGGAAGGACCCCTGGAAACTCACTGAACAGCACAGTCAGGGCTAAGACAGATCAGTCCTTTTCTCCCACCCAGACAGCACTGACACTATTTTCATCAGAACTACCCAACATTGTTTCAGAGCCGGTTGCTCTATCAGTCTCCCACAGAATGGCAAACAATAGCCCAGCGTCACGGTCCATCCCTCTTTCACATGTTCAGTGCACAACAGCTGACCCTGGCGGACTGAAGGATAAAAAGCTGTATTACCAAACAACAGGTTGTTCTAAAGCAGCACAAAGGGAATGAGGGCTGTTAGATGCTGCACTAGGAAGACAAGGTACAAGTGTAATTACCTCTCTTTAAACTGATCTGCTTTCACTCTCTTCCTTTAGATAGGCATCTCAATAACCTATTTTTTCTCAAATTTAGGACAGTATTAATGCTGGTGCTGTTGCAGCTCTTACTACTGAAGAAGTACGAGATAATTTTGACACATCATCTTTTAATAACCTGTAGAAAGAAACCAACAAGCGGAAGAGGCCCAGATGTCATTTATTTATTAAAGGACTGGACGGTAAAACAACACTTATCTCTTCTGAATTCAAGTCCAAAGCATTAGGAAGATATTGAGAGCACAGTTCTAAAAGGACAGAGAACTGTTGCAAAATTTAAGGTGGGAGGAATTTGAACAGAAGCATTCCCTTTTCTGTAGCATTATTATTATTACCATGGAAAAAACAGGCACTGCCATATGTTACAATGCTCTGTGTAACCTTACTTCCAGAAGATTTTATTCTGATTGTATAATGTCAATTATGTAGATTAAAAATGGGGAAAAGACTAAAATAAATAAACTAAAAATAAAATAAAACACTTGAAACCTTTTGGAAAATTCCCAACATCAGAATGCGTTAATGAAGCATAGATTCTGACATCCCAAACTGTCTGGAATCCATGAGAACTTAGCTGATTTAAGCAACTTTGGGTCTGGCCTGAGCGGTAGTGTATGAAACACGTTAAGGCACCAGTTCCAATACACATACTTAGTAATTTGCCATCATAAAATGATATTTAATATCTGTAATCACGGTCATATCGCAACAGAACTTGGCTCTGGGTAAGTGCCCCCATCCAGCACTTGTCATGTGCAACATACTGACAGCTTAGTTCCGACTGTGCTTCCCTGCAGCCAAAATCAAATCCTCCCTCATCTGTTGCTGATGCTGCAGAACATGTGTTCTGCATGACTTCTTTTCTCCCCCCACTCCCCTTTCCCAGGTCAGGAGCAACCAGGCCTGAAAATCCATGCTTTTGAAAAAAAGGCTACTCACAGGAATAACAGCAAACTCTGCATTCCCAGGGGCTTCTTGCAGGGCGGAAACCTCTTTGCAGCATTGCAAATCACACCTTCAAGCAGAAATGGAGGAAAGCAAACACCATATTCTGGCATCTCCTGTCACCAAGAGCTGTTGTGCTCTCCAGACCAGGAGAAAGCTGCACTGACAGTGTACTGAGACCCGAGGTATCTGCTGAACTGAGATATCTATATGTGTCCCTAATGAAACACCATTGGATCTGACAGGCCCCAGACCAAGCATCTCCCCTTGCAGCAACAACGACGTCCTGAAACGACCCTTCTGTATGAGAAACAGCAGTGCCCTCCTAACCCTAAAATTCAGTGACAGACTGTTCCATGACTCCACAGATTAGGCTGTGCCAGGGTTTTTCAGCGACCAAAGGCCAATCCACTAAGCAGAGCACTGACTGTTACTAAACTGAAGCAAAGAGACCAGAAATGAAGGTGGGACTCACCCAGAACATATGGACTCACCTATCCTGTGGGAAATCTCAAGGCACCTTTGCTTACCAGAGCAGTATTTCTAAAATGATGTGAATGTGACTAGTCTCATTCTCCCTACCTGCAGTAGGAGGGGGTCTTGATGTTGCAGGAGGTATTTATACAATCTTCAGGCACCTAAAGGAAGGGCTGCACCAGTGAAACATTACCATGGACTCTTTCCATACAAACAGAAAGGCAGGAGCTTGCTCCATGCAGCAGTTCCAAGCACTCAACTTAGACTCCAATTGTGAGTAGGTATTAGAGGTGGTTGGTATCTTTCCTGTTCACTCACTTTCACTTTGATCTGCTGAGAAATAGATAAGGAAGCAATCAGCTGCTACTTGAGAGCCTGGAGGCTTCAGTCTGCTTCATGCTTTCTTTTCTTTTCTTCTAACTTCAAATGCAACTAGCAAAAGAAGTGAATCAGGAAATTAGGAAAAAGGAGCTAACCAACAAGCCCAACATATTTCTTGCTTCTGACTTTGATGTAAGGAGGAGCCTCATGTTTAAAATTACAATTTTAGCCGTAGATTACAATTTCCAAAAGTTTCAGAATTCCTTACATTAAGAACTGCGCACCTTCACACTGAGGGCACACTGAAGAACACGTTACACCCAAGTCATACAGTCTTAAAAAAATTCGGATGCAACAATTGTGAGGTAAGAGACATATTTTAAAATCACCAACAGAATAAAATCCTAAGATGTATATGAATGCATTTTTTCAATATGATACCAAACATTGTCAGCAAATTGCAATCCAGTATTATTTGCAATTTCAATGTGTAATCTATCATGTATCTAGACTACTTTTTTTCTTATGTCTGAATATTGCCAGAATGAATTTAAGGCTGCATAATTATTTAGCTACTTTACAGAGTTCCACCTCGTTTGTTGTGTCAGTTTCTCCAAAACTCCTACCTTGCTTCTGATTAAATAGAAAATCTGAACTAAGAAACTGTTGATGAGAAATTACTGCAGATGCTTAAATATATATGTGTGTACAGATAAGCTGTTTATTTTTACTCCTTTCACTCCAGATTTTTATAATTTTACTTTTCTCCACTATGATTTTCACTTTCTGATATTTTTGGCACATCTGAAGTGTGTTTCCAAAACAAACTGCATCAACAAAAAGAAGATTCAAAGCTACTGGTCAGAGATGGAAAAGTACCACTTGCCTCAATGGATGGTTTGCATCTAAGCCACTATTCTGCTGCCATGTGTGCTCTGTTTTGCAGATCTGTTCCACTTTGAAAGGATTGGCAAAAAGAAAATACCTTCCTTGTGCTACTTGTTTTCTGAAGCACATTATAAGCAAGATGGCTATCAGCAGTTAAGGAGGATTTGTGTCTCTCAACAAGACGCTCACTTGTGCTCATAGAGCAGAAGTCTGCTCTGACCTCACTCTGTGTTCTCGTGTTCAGAGCTGGGCTGCTAATGCTAATCATAAAATAAAATGCCATAATACATTCAGAGAACAAGGAGTTTGGCACCGCTACTGGAGCACAGCCAGAAGGTTTTGCTTGGGTTTGCATTTACACTTCCAAGCAGGCTGACACCTCTGACTTCCAGTCTTCACCAATAAAAAGAGCAACTCTGACCTCCCTGAGAGCACAGCATTATCTTTTAGCTGCCTGGCAACCATAAGAGCCCTTTTCAGAATAGCATGAGTTTAAAATACACTTTTTTTCTTTTTTAAGGTATATTTATGAAAAATCATAGACGAGTAATATTTAAAACACGTGTGTATTTCAAAATTCTTCTTGAATCAAGGTTATGCTGCAGAATGGATTTAATAGTTTTCAAAAACTACTTGACTTTTAAATCATGATGAACAATTCTGGCAAGCCTGCAATAATAAAGACATATCACAGGACCAACACCTTGCTGATTCCCACTTCACAGAATTCCACTAATTAAATCAGCAGTTTTATTCACCCAATCTGCTAAACTTATCTTCTATATTTAAAGTCTGTCCTTTTTGATTCAGGTCTACATTACAGATCTCCTGGCAGTGACACGCTCACACTTTATATTCTATAGCTACAGAAATCTCAGTCTGCGAATTTATGCTGGTTTACCAGGAGGGTCACTGTGGGCAGCAGGCTGGATCTGTGAGGACAGAAGGTCAAATAGTCAGAACTGACACAGATTTACTCTGAGTGCCAGATACCAAAATGGTCACTTTGAAAGTGCAGTAATAAAAAACAGGTTTGGGGGGGAAGGCACAAGTTGTTTTATTCCTTTAGCAAACCCTGAAAATTCTTTTTTCAAACACTATTTTTGTCTTGGTTTTATACTAAGAGTAAGTCTATGCAATAAAACAGAACTGAAATGATCATAAATGTAAAGAAAGAACTTGGCAGGAGAAGTTTTATATGCTATCAGCTCGTGCAAATGCTTGAAAGGAACTGCAGTACTCACATTAGGAGTCTTTGACCCAGACTCCATGGATATGCACATGAGGAAAGTTTTCTCATAAACTTCAAGAGGCTTTCGGTACAATTGCATAAAAGACAAAATCACATTTAATAGTCAAATCTAGGAAAGGCAATCCATACCCTTTCAGAGGACTCAAAGAGGTAACACGAAGGTTGGAACCTACAACTTTTGGGTCTGGTATTATTCAGCTGAAGAAGTAGGACGATTTCGGCAAATTTTCAATTTTGCTGTGGTGCTAAAATACAGTAACCACTAGCTGGAAGAAGAGTTAGTGTTTCCCTTCCTTTATACAATTTATTTTGTGCTAGAAAAAGCAAAATCATTTCAAAAGGGGATGAGATTTTTGCTACAACTAGGGTTGAAACAAGAACTCACTGTATGAGAGTTATCAAAAATTTTTCACATTAACAGTTAAAATGTCAAAAGTTCTCATGACCCAATGATCTGACTTCTAATAGACCTGCTCAGAAATTATATTCTGAGTTTCAACTATTAGAATAAGTAAGTACATCTACAATTTATGAATCAAAATCAAAAAGTTTTAAACGGAAAACCATTCATTTTCATAGGTTCTGCTTATGGAAAATTTTACATGGAATACTGAGACTGTTTCAAAACTCCTTGGGGAAAAAACGAAAAAAAAAAGAAATTTAGCAGTATCTCACCAGTGGCAGCAATTCCCACTTTACATATTTGAAGAAAAATCCTAAAAATTGCATTACCAAAATAGTTACCCATAGAATCTTTTTATTTTTCCAGATAAAACATAAAATTGTGAATGGGAATTTTCTAAGGGTCTTTTTAATAGGCTAGAGAAGAAGAAAACATCAGTATTCACTAACTGTACCAGTTTAACTATGTTAAACAGTTTAACATAGGAGGTGATCTCATACAATTTAATTAAATCAAGATGAAATTCAGTGCAAGAGAACTGTTTAAGCCGAGCTGGCCTTAGCAAGTAAGTTGTTTTGTTTTAAGAGGATTAGCGTTTTAGTCCCTAAAATCATCTGACTGTCTGACTAAATATATGATGATATGCCTGTAAATAACTAAAGAGAACTAAGTACAGCTGGGCTGATAACCTAAATGGTTAAGTGGGGCTCTACACACTAATATTATTTTCTTCTGGATGCAGCTGGGGCTCAGGTTTCCAAGGCATTTTACGAAGCACCCTGGGAATGGCAATCTTTCCTTCTCCTTTGATTTATAGCATGGAGATGCTTGCTAATGAGAAAAATAATCAAAGATCTGGAGGACTGAACTCTATCAATCCTTTAGGAAGGAAAGCATGAAAATCCTTAATGATGCCACCGGCTCACACGCTAAAAGGATTGCAGATGATTCTAATTAATATGGACCACTTAGACTTTGTAACTGGCACGCACCGAAAAACACTCCCTACTTTCTAGGTCAGATATACAGACACTTGAAAGCTACTGCCAAATATCAGTCCCTAAGGTGTCTGCTTCTGTTTATAGGCTAAAAAAAACCAAACCAAACAAAAAAAACTGGCAGGGAGAGGCTTTAGATATTCAGGGCTAAATATCCATTGAATGTAAAGAAGAAGGATTGTGGTTCTTCTTGTGCAGGGACAAAAGGAGGGAAAACAATGTAAGAAATCTGCCATCCTCCAGCCTTGTATCCTAACCTAAGCCGTGCTGTGCAAACAGCTCGACACAGCCACCCGTTACTACCCTGCAAACAGGCTGATGCTGGGAAGTGTGAGAGATCGCAGCATTGCTTTAAAAAGCAGCAGAATTCCTAGGCCAAAGACAGCAGAGACAGCCAGGGTTCCCCCAGGCAAGGGCAGGAGGCTGACACTGTCACTGCTTCACAGAAGCCATCACCATTCAGGTCAAGAAGGCTTAAAGCACAATTTGGCCTCTAAATCTGCTGGAAACTGTACAATGAAATGTGTGCCAAGAGATCTTGATGATGGAGTCATAGTAAATTAAATGGGAAAAAATTTAACAGCTGGGTGTTGTTAATTTCTGTCCTGCCATGTAATGGTGCACATCCCATACCAAGCCCAAAGCCACCAAAACAGAGTGGCAACACAGCATCCCAGAGGGTATCCCATTTATCTCTAGCCACCAAGCAGGAAACTTCTCTTGACTCTGCACTGTGAAAGACTACACAACAGTCCCTAGGGTAACAATCCTTCTTTTTCTGAATAGAACACCATGCAAGCGAAGTTTGCCATGAAGTAGTTATTTTCCCTCAGTCTTTAATGAAGCTTCCTTAGAGTCTTTACATTGTTCTGTGCCTCCCTTTGGCTCAGCCCATTCATGAAATAAGTATGCCACTACTAAAGCAGCCATTTAGAAAGCATTTTGTTCATATAAATTGATCTTACAAAAAAGCACCATAAAGAAAATAATCCGCTGCTAATAACTGTTACAGCTGCTACTCCCGAGGCAATACATCACAGGCCCACTTGTCCTTGCACAAGTGAAGAAGGATCCCTGTCACTCCCGAATGTGGAAACACAATGAAATGCGGGTAATGCAAAGCTGAGCGGCAGTGATGAAACAGCATCACTGCACAGAACCTGTCAAATGCATTTACTTAATGGTAAAGTAGCTAAGCCCGAGGCAATACGGTTCTGTTGGCAGTGGCTTTAGCAGATATTATAGAAACATGGTTTTGCTAATGTCTGTGAGAGATGTTTTCTGCAGCTAAAGAGAAGAGAGGAAATATGTCGTATGGACCATAAAAGATCATCTACTACAATAACCCAACCTTCCTGTGCAAATGAAATAGAGACCAGAATCTACCTTCTTCTTTTGCCTTCTTTATCTGTCTAATTAAACAGCAAAGTAGACACTTAAAAGGGAGAATGGCATTCTGATACCTTTTTTTCAGCTTGTTGACGTATTACTGTTCTAGGTAAGAAGCTATTTGAAAATAAAAGCCGAGTTGCCATGTCTGATTTTTCAGGAAAAAAGCACAGAATCCAAACACTTTGATGACATGTGGATGTACCCATGAGAGATCATCAAACAAAAAGTATCTTTCTGATTTTAAATATTATGTGGTAAGGACGTACTGGAGTAGAGATACCTTTTTTCTTGTTTTTGACTGACAGTGAGCAAGATTAAATACAAAACTGTAAAATAATGACACGCTTTGACTCATTTGCCCAGATGCTCCAGAGCTATCTCTCTCTCCTTTTGATTGTGTATCTGAAAAGCAAGAAATGTTTGCGTTTGACAGTCAGACGTGAAGTAATGTGGGATTAACATAAGACTGGTATGTGTGTTTAGATGCTGCATTATAAATCAGAACACCTATTATTTATACAAAAATGAGTAAACAACATGCTGCAGAGAAAAAGGACTGGAATTATATCTGCTTCTCCCTGCACCGGGCCAATGCAATCTGGGTGTGAACATCAACACAGTGAAAGAAAACATATCCTAGTGTATTTCTTTTTATAATGAAATGGCTCAAAGTGGCCATGGTAGATGAAAGCAACACAAGATCACATCTGATGAAAACATACACGAATGCAGACTAATACTGTCAGCAAACTTCAAAACAGAATGAGGGAGAAGAAGACATGCTCTCAACTCTCTGTCAATAAGGACATCCAACCTAATGTGACAGCTGCTACTATATTCTCTGGAATACAACTGGGAACATTCAGAGGTCACAGTGACTGTAAGATGAACTGATGTAGTGGACAAAAAATCATGCCATGAGCCAAAGCCAAAGGCGATACTGCTCCTCAGAGAAAAGTGCTCCAGCACTGCAGACAGCTGTTCTATTTCTAGGATTGCTCATGTAATGTATTTTATGTAGAATTAAAAAACTAGTGATGATGAGACAATCAGGATTTCAGAGTGATCTAACTTCTCCAGCATATTACTGCTACAAAATCTCTTTGAGAAATCCAGTTTCCCTTTATTTTTTGTTTTCTCTGCTGCCTAATGCAATGCTCAAACTCATTCTCACAGGAACTTTCATTAAATATTTAGAGCTTCATCCAAACAAGGACTAAGGCTGCTTTACTGCAAGTACACTTCACACACTGAAGGAAGCTAATCGATTTCAGTGCATAAAACCCACCTCAAAACCTGTGATATCAAAGGAACAACAATATAAATCAGGTAGGAATCATTTAAACTAAGTATTTCATAGTGCCCTAATCCAAAAAAGAACAATAATTACAGAATGAGTAGCTGTAGCCAGAGAAATCCGCACAGTCCAATGGGCTGTGAGAGACATAGTACAAAATAATTCAGCTTACATTATTTTACAGCAGATAAAGCACCATTTTGAAATAACCATCCTCTGAAAGAAGCCACCAGAAGATGAATGTCTTTGTCTTTATGGGAGCCCACAAAATAATCAGGTACCTAAACTTATGCACAGCAAAATACACAAGTTAGCAAAAGAGCACAGATAAAATTCTTGCAGAAAGAAGGGCAACCATTAACCTTTACACATCCAAGACAGATGAGCCTGGTGCAGTTCACTGAGCAGATGGAAGGTAGGAAACCTTACACCCAGCCTAATGGGATTCTCATGTTCCCCAGCGCACAGGGGGAAGCGCTGCACGCATGGGACTCCACTGGACACACACAATCCACAATTAATGAAATGCTGCTGTGCAAACCTACTACTGTAGGATGGTGAAGCTAGCTGAGAACATGTAGGATGTTCCCAGCTAGGAACATAAAGGAGCAATGAAGGATACAGGGCAAAATGGGCCACACAGATAAATCACACCTTGGTCCACCAATGGAACTCCTCCCAGGTGCCACATGCCAGGCTGAACACAGGACCCCCTGTGGGTTACACAGGCATACACACCAATGCAGGCTGGTGTGAGCACTGAAAGCTACTCAGGCACAGCAGCACATCCTCCCAGCACGGACGTATTTCTGCTATCTTATGTTGAGCTGACATGCAAAGCGCAGGCTGACCCTACCTGAGCCAGGACACAAGGTCTTTCCAGGGAGCTGCTCAGCCCACAAAACCTTACACTGCACTGCCTGACTCTGAGGCACTGTACAAAGTTAGTTCTTGTGCACTTCCTCAGACAACATAAATCCAGAGTTCAAGGCCATGAGTGCTGAGAAGACGAGATTTACGAATGCCTAAGATACGTTGAGTAGCAGAACATGCCTCTCCATGGGCATGTTTCACGGTGGCTCTACTATAATAGTTAGCATCCTCTCTAGCACACCAGGTAGCACAGGGAGATGCCTACAGTTATCACAAAGCAGTCTCATATTAACAGAGGCAAATTTGTGTTTCACACTATGCTACAGCACAGGAGCTTTCAGCAAACGCCTTTACCTCAGCCCTTTTCCTCACATGCATTCAAATCTACATTGCAGTTGTGCATGTCTGTTATAAGGTGACCATCAGCAAGAGGACATTGGGAATCATCAAAATGCTTACAGAATACTAAACAAACCAAAACACTTATCCTGAAAGAGCCAAGCATACTCTGTTCCAAGGAGAATCTTCATGCAATCCTGCAATACTGTCTTATGGAAAATGAGTCATGTCTGAATACATCATATAAGAAAGTTCTGTGAACCAATGACCCATCAATTAAGAGATGGGTATCTGCTCAAGCTATGATGTAATTTCTCTGTCCTATCTGTGTAGCGCAAGCAACACAGGCATCAAAAAAGCAAAGTGGGATGTGCAAAGCAATGTGGAGATGGGTAAGTTGCTCTCTGAGCAACAACTGGGCTCCAGTGAATTGTTCAGTGTAACCTGGTAACTAAGAGCAGCACTAGAATCAAAGTATAACACACCTCTGCCTACCCAGGAATGATTCCCAAAACCAAAAAAAAAAAAAAAAAGGCTCTCCTGTCCAACTGAAAGCATTCAGTCAGCAGTTTCTAGAACTGTTATCCATCTAACATCTGCTTATTCTTATGGTTGCCGTCATGGCTCAGAGGGAAGCTGGAATGCTGCTGAAACCTAATGTTTTCCCCAGTAAAAAGGTTATGACAAATAGCAAAATGGTACTAAAGATAAAGCAGCAAAAAAGCCCCATAGAAACATGGGGCGCAGAAGACAGAAACGGTTCCACAATTTAGTGCTGGTTCAAAGTCCACCCCATCTCTTCTCCTAATACACTGAATGGCATCAGAGAAAAGACAAAGCTGCTCTGGCTATTGTGCTGGAGATAATGGACAATGGTCCTGATGGATAGCAGCACTACTAGTCTGTAGGTCGCATGGCAGAAGTGACTATTGTGACCATGCAGCTTTTCTTCCTGTGCAACAAAAGGGCCGTACAACTTTTATGAATGAATTATTGTTTGACCTATTAGCTGCCAGTTTGCCAGGCACATTATCCTGAATGAGCGATGGGCTGTGATAGAAGATCCCACAGAGCCTTTACGTAAATTGTTTTAGCAATGAATTTGTCTCACTATTGAATTTTACAGTTTTTCTGGTTTATATTTTTCCAGCTTCAATACCAAACACTTTTCTGCTTTCACCTTTTCTGCTGGAGGAGCCCGTTTGCTCACTACATAACTATTACACTTGGTGAGCAAGTTACCAGTCAGTTTTCATCTTGCAAACTAAGACTGAGTGATGTCTGTGGTTCCAGGACTAAAACTACTTAACAGTGTTCAAACTCTCCAGTTTATCAATTTTCTTTCCTGAAAAGCAGATGCCATAAACCTGTGTTTCTGGCTGAACTACATTCACTGTTATATAAGAAATCACAGATGCTTGCTGATCAAAGTGTATCTCAAATATGCGTGGTGATACTGGGACCAATGGATTAAGTCTGACAACTACCAGAAGTACCAACAACTCAAAGTATGAACACAGCCTAGTTCTGTACCAGAATCTGCTCCCTCTTATGGGAATGTATGAAGATCTCCTGCATTCTTCAAAGCTTTCAACAGAGCCTCTCTCCTGTAACAAGCCAAAATCTGTGGCTTCACAGTTGTTGGTTTTTTAAAAAAATATCCCTCATCTTCCTCTGGGAAACACTTCAGCAATGAGCAATCAGACTGCCTGCAGGATTTCTGCCAGGCTGTGTGAGCTCGTCATTTCTGCAGCAGTTAGCAGCAACGACGACGGACAAGCAGCGATCGCTGAGACCGGGGCATTAGCAGCTTTGAAACTAATCTGCTCTCCTCTAAAGCCTGAGCTCAGCCTAGTACAGAAAATTCATAGCAGAATAAGGAAAAGGGAAAGATCTAACAAGCATGATGGCATGACAGGGGATCCAGCAAAAGTGCCTTCTCTATCACAGAGAATGAAATGGAAAGATACATTAAAATGAAGCAGGATAACCTTGTTTATACAGATAAACAGGCAATAATATATGCAACAGTCAAAATAAGTTAGATGTATGGTCTGGGCACCTCTCAGAGAAAACAGCTGAGGTGGTTTCATCCTGCTTACCCACCGTGATGACAGTACTATCAACATCTTCCTCACCAAGTTTGACCACTCTATCACACATGCAGGCTTGAGTGCACCCGTTCACACAAACGCTGAGCACATCTACCTGCACCCAGTGACACTAATTTGACTAATTGCCACTCAATACTATCCACTGGTTACTGACATTCCCCGGGGCCTGGACCAGACATCATCATATTTCCATTACCACAAACCAATCGCTCCAGGCAAACATCTGCAAGCAGCCTTCCTGGCACACAGCACAGCCCTTCCAAAACCTGAGAAGATGCCAAGCAAACTGGTAGAATACTAGCAAGGTCTTGGGATTCCCACTGAATTCCTAGTACGGCCACAAGAAGCCGGAAAACGGATCCAAAACGAAAGGCCACAATGCAGTACGTCATGAGCTCAGAAGAAGGGGACAAACTCCATTCTCCTCTGAAAGGACATGTGGTCATGTGCTTTCATTGCTCGCTGCTGACAGAGAGCCAAAGTGCCAGCGTGGGTCACAGCCAAATAAATTCTTCCAACAGCCTTTTACCTTAACGGCAAAAAAGTTACACCATTAAGGTTCAGAGGAAAAACGGGAATTTAGAAGTCTCCACACACCTTTGTCAGAGCTTCCCATAGCACTGTGGTAAACAGCTCATCCTGAACAGCAGGCTATATTTCACTTAAAAACCATTTTTGTTCTACTCAGAGTACCTTGACTTGCTGAAATCTACTGCATTTACTTATGAAGACAGCATTACACTATTTACTGTGTTTTAAACTGCTACATCTTACAGGCTAGGGCTTTTCACTTAACCTCCATTTCTTCTAGAGGGTAGACCTGGGAGCAGGGCTGAGCTGATTTAATAGTAGCTGTGCAGCATCCACATCACAAGGGAGAGTGTCTGCATCTGGCTGAAGGGGACAAAGCATACTTTCTCCTTACGGAAGTGTGATTTTTTCTAAGCAGAAGGCTGGTGTGGCACGAAATCTGGTGACCTGAAGCTCTGTCACATGACAGTCTGTGTCTGGAGAGGTATGATGGCTGCTGAGCACTGCTAACTACAGAAAGCAATCACTGTGCTTTCAACCCATTAGCAGAGTCTTGGCTCACAGACTTGGATGAGCTGGCTGCTCAGCTCTATGTTGAATTAGTGTCATACAAAAAGAGCTATTAGAATCCATCTTTTACACTTTTCGAAATATACATATACTTCTCAAAATAGAGCTGCTTGCACCTCTTCTTGCTTGAACATACCCTTCTTTACCAGCAGCATCCTCATGTTCTCCTTTCTTTGCTATTCCAGAGAAGGAATTATTTTGGGATTGCCACTTCATTTTTTATTTCCACCATGGAAACAAAAATAAGATTACTCTTGTTTCCATCCCTCACACACGTTTCCACCTTCCAACAGAAGAATAGAGCTGCTTCCCTTCCATTCTGCATGAAACTCTCCAATATCCAGAGTTTCCAAGGCAGAATTGCCAGTGGGTCCTGGGATGTTTCAGCCCGTTCCTGTCCAAGCTCTTCTCTGCCACTGTCAGTGGCACACGCTGCAACAAGCAGTCACAGGAACCTGAGGCAACCTGGTGTTACACGGGGGAGGAATTCCGAGGGGACCGGTTATGTGAACAAAGACAACTCAACATGAATAACCGGTTCTACCCCTGGGCACATCCCCCTGATTTTAGCGTATTTCCAGATAGCATGAGGCTTTCTGTAGGCCATTTTAGAAGTGTAAATTCAGCTCTTGCTTCCACTATAAGGTCTGGGGCTCAGAGCTTAAGATCCACTTGCTGCATGCATTTATTTACCTCACATCTGAGACCAGTCCTACCAGATGGTAACACACAGTGGACAATGCAGAAACAAAAGTACACATTTGATACAGCATGTTCTTATTTACAGCAGAAAAGGAAAAAACGGGGAAGTAAGAGCAAAGTGAAAAAACCTCACATTGATTCAAGTCCATTAACTCTTTAGGTCTTACCTTCCTATGGGTCCCAGATCCCCTGAATCCTGGCTG
Source organism: Mohoua ochrocephala (assembly GCA_013398855.1). Classification (NCBI taxonomy): domain Eukaryota; kingdom Metazoa; phylum Chordata; class Aves; order Passeriformes; family Acanthizidae; genus Mohoua; species Mohoua ochrocephala. Next base: position 194,867 of record VZTA01027664.1, read on the forward strand.
CCTGCGTCACTGGGTGTGCTCACTGATTTCGAAGAGGGAGACATAGGGGTTGGGACTAAATAATGAAAATAACAGGTATCCCATGTTAACACATGCAGCGACTGCACTGATGAAGAGCAGTGTCAGACAAATCAAAACCAATGGACCAAAATGATAGTGGATGAATGAGTAGGAGAGTTTGAAATGGTGAAAGCAAATAAGGAAGGAAAGAAAAAGAAAAGGAAGAGAGTCAAGTGAATTTTAAGTCTTCTGGAAGTGTTAAAACTGACATGTATTTAGACAGGACTGAAAGCCCAATGGGAATCTACAGCTAATCAATGGAGAAGATACCTGTGGAAATAAAATAGGACTTGTTTTCTCGAGTCTGGTTTGAAGTTGACTTGCAAAAGATTTTAAAGGTATGAAGAAATACCAGGGGCTTGTCTTGTCAAAAAACTAAGTGAACTCTTCTGGTAAAGTCAAGTAGGCAACAGAACAAGCATATTTTTCAAACTCTGAATTTAAATCAAAAGCCAGTGTCCGTTAGATATGCTCCAAGGCTGCAGTGTGGAAATGACATCAAAAATAAAAGCTAATAAGGAAATCCAGCTAAGTTAAAATCATTTCCCAAAGATGCTGAGAATACACATTAGTTTGCTTGGTGATTGTGTTTTCTTAAGTAATGTAGGTCGTACAAAATTTCCATTTTGGGTGGGACATGATTTCAACACTCAAGGAAAAGTTTCCCTTGGTTTAAACACTATTTGCCCAAGCTCTTGAAATGATTTTCTCTTTGGCTTGCCAGGGCTTTTGAAGCATATTTCATGCAAAGGCAGTTTTGTTTCCTGAAACAGGAAAGGAAATTCATAGCTCAAGGTCAGCCCGAGTTAAAGCTCTTCAGCAAGGAAATAATAAATAAAAGAGTAATAATATCCTGATTTCTTTTAAAATGGTTTCTCAAAAATATTAAAAATTAAGAGATGGCTCCAGTCAAGATTTAATGCAAGTATTCTTCAAAGCAGCCACATTGAATAAAACACAAAAAGGAGGTTTAATGCAAAAGCAAAGTTTCCCATTTGGTTTAAATCATATGCATTTTCTTTTATAGATTTAACAGAGTAAAACTTTAAAATACTTTGTTATGGTTTACAATGTATAATGACAGACCTGTCAGGAGATTCGGATTTTCCATGCGGTCAAACATTTAATGCAGATTCTCCCTAAAGACTGTCACAGAAATGGCTGCAGCATGAAAAGTGAATTCATCTTCGTGACAGCCCTTTGGCAGGTTACAGGTATGCCTGGTTGTTTACACATTCCATATTCACAGTGAGACCTGGCATCATGTGAAGGTGGAATTAAAGCCCCCTTTGTATATTAATTGTGAGTGTATGTAAAGGGAACAAAAGAGAACAAAATACTATTTTGAACTAAAAGGAATCATCTTACATGTGAATTTACATGTTCTTGTGACAGTATCAAACACAAAAAAATTAACTAAGATAAAAACTGATATTTTGGAACATGAATATATGTGTTTAGTAAATAAAATGATAAGGATGTATATACTCATTCTTATATAAAAATGAGTATTTTAAATTTTATACATTAAAAATATGTCTGAGTTTATCTTGGACCTTATTTTTGTATCATGATATAATTAAAAATCCATATTTTATTATACATAAAAATAACCTAACCATTACTTGTCAGGCAATTCTTCTGGGAAGTGGTGTCTAAAAGCTTCAGTCACTCTACCATAACTTATAAAAATAGTAACTTTTCTCAATAAATGTTGGTTGGTGCAAGTAATTAATTCAAATTCCAATTGAGAATGTTGCTACCTACTTGCATATGCACCCAGGCATCTGTTTAAGGTGCTTTCCTAAATCAAGCCTTCAATATTTTGTCAAATTTGAAGTTTTTCCTATATATTACTGGCAAGAATAACTAGGGGAAAAATTCTAGATTCAGTCACAATGAACTTAATGACAAGGCTTGATAGCTCCAGAGAGGCCAAGATTTCAGCTGAAACAGTGAGAGTGATTCCACATGGGAAGGGAAGGGAAGGGAAGGGAAGGGAAGGGAAGGGAATTTCTCACTTTAGGAGCATTCAGTAAATGAGGCAGATCTTAATCAAGGTAACCCATGCTCAGATACTGTATATATTTTTAAACTGAAGACTTCGGGTTCTAGAACTGAAACATCAAAACCAAAAAAAGAGGTCAAGTACATGAAATCAGAGCAAAAATCTACAACAGTGTCTGTTGATAAGCGTCTTTCTATTTGTGATTTGGGTTTTTTTAATTTTCCTTCTCCAGTTTTGCTTGATTTTAAAAGAAACTCAGTGAGAGTTCCCGCATGACTATGCTCCTCCTTCCTTACAAATGCTTAATTTGAATTTTAGAAACAAAACTTGGGGCTAATGAAGAATAGCACTTATATTTTTGGGTCATCAGATAGATGTGAGAGAAGATAAAACAGTCCATCAGAAAAGAAATCACTGCTGGTATGCAAAACCAACCTGCATTATGTTCATAAAAAATTCTTGAAGAAATGAAACAGATGTTTTTGGCAATGACAAATACTCAAAATGCCATGAGCTTGTATATGCGAATGGTATGGCAGGCATTCAAACAGAAGAGTTCACTTCACTAATACAGCCAAAAACCAAAAAAGCCAAGCATGCTTTAGTAGAAAGAAAGCATTAGTTGTGGCAGAGCTGAATGCTTTACAGTGTGCTTCTCTTAAATACCTAGAGGTGGTTCTGGGGAAATACCAATGCTCTGTAACAAAGCTTCTGTCTCTCTTCTTTTACGGTCTAGGTCAGAATCTTCCTGAGCTGGCTCCTTCTTCTGCTGTAGATCAGCCTGAGTTAAACCAGAAGAAAACAGAACAATTTATTTCATATATAATCAGCTCCAGCAATTATTTCACATAGAATCAGCTCCAGCAATTATATGCGTGGAAATATTTGTATGCACTACTGCTTAGGTACACTTCGAAATTCATTTTGATACGTTTAGGTAATCTGTAACTTAGATAATTTATACTGTATGTATCAGTAAAAGTATTTTACCCTAAATGGACGGTAAAACCAGTCTTTGCAAGGATATTTCCAAGAATTTTTATGGGACAATGGTGGACATTTTCTGCCTCTCACTCATTAGGTGCAACTTACTCAACTAACATAAAAGCTGACCACAGAGTAACAGGTATCATTACCCTGAATAAAACTGGCCCCTTCCTACCTACTCCAGGATCAAGCATAAAATTTCATTGGATTTCAGTGATGTAGCTTAAGGTCCTACACTTGGTCCCAAGCACTTGTTAGGAAAAGAAATACTTTCTCATTAACTTCAACATCTAACAGGTGCAAAGGAAAGAACTAACATCTCTAAACGAGGACTTTGGCAGCCCTTGGCCCACTAAAGGTCCACAGGACCCTTCCCTCTCTGCTTAGCCATCTCTACCTCCTTGGAGCTTCCACACATTAGCCTTCTCCCACTCCGATTTATGGGCACCTAAAAACAGTAAGTGCACCTGCATTAGCCAGAATCCCGCTAAGAGGTTGTCCTTTCTGCTGGAAGCAGAGTGAGGACTTGTACAGCTCCTCAGACTAGTGTTGATCTTGGTGCAGGCGCCAACAGAAAACCTGGAAAAATTCAGAAGCATCCCCATGGTCTCCAGTTTGGACACAGCCAGGAAATACTGATTTTACAGTCAAGGCCCAGGCATATTCCCATGCTCAGCTCTTCACATGAACCACCTCACAGTATGTAGGGTCGTAGACAGCTCTCCTGCACCAGTGTGAATGGCCAAGCACCTTTGTGAGTGTCAGCCTTCACTCCTGGACCCATCTGGCACCACAGTGCAGCCCATTTACACAATTACGCACTGTAGCGTTATCCGTAGAGATGGCTCTCGGGGCCAATGGAAAGTTCCAACCACCACAAGATCTCCACGAGGCACAAAGTCAGAGTCAGGGGACAAAGAAAAAGGACCTAAAAGCTCCCTCGAGCTACAGGCTTGGCCCCCTTCCCTCTAGTTCTTCAGTAATGAACACTGAAAACGTTACCATTTAAAGGTCTGCTTATGGAGGACTTCCCCAGTGACTCCCGGAGCCTCACTGGGGCGTGTGCTGTAACCGCACAAATGTGGCTCAAATGAAAAAAGATTAAAAAGACAGACAAAACTGGAACGCTGATTTCTTGGATCACATCACATTTCCACGGTAATTTCATGAAATTCATGTACAATATTAAAGTGTCAGTTTAAAAGGAAACCAGTTATTAGTAAAGGATAACAGGTGCTTTAAACTATAGTAAGTGTTGACATTTGAAGGAAAGGAAGCATAATCACTTAATGCTTCTCTGACTTTGCATGAAAATGAATATCCACTCCCTGTCAATTCTCACCTCTATTCCACTAAGTGACTGAATAAAAAGAAGTACAAATCCCTTAATGAAAAACCTAATGCATATTGTCAAGGACAAATAAACTAATATGTCAATCAAACTTTAACAGAACTGAAAGATGCACCCATGCCAGAAGATGAAAATGCAATTGCAATTATGTTTTACTTTACTGGAGAATAATAATTGTAAATCTGTTACCTTAGCTAGTAATCAAACTAGTCTTCAGAGTACAAAAATACATATTTAGATTGTAATGGCTTGAAAAAATGTGAGTCCTCTTTCTGTCTTTCCTCACTCTCCACTCCCTTTCCATAGAAGGAGAGCCCAGCAAAAAGCATTGTGGCAAATCAATTTTTCTTTCTCCATACACATGCACATCATGTTGTCTAAACTGTTGTCATTTGACAGTGCCGTGGTTTTAAAAGCAATTCCCTCACCCCAACATTCTTGACTAAAAATAAGCTTTTTCATTTTAAGGTTAGTCTGACGTGGGTTTGAGTATCTCATTCCTCATGACAGATACCTTGGGGCATACAACACTGAGGTGTCAAAACCTCGGCAAGCCCCTTGTGCAAGCATGAGCTATCTAAAAGGTAGTTTTGCAAATTTACCTCTTTTTTCTTCCTTTCTTCTTCCTTCCGTTTCTTTTCTTCTCTTATCTGAGCCAAACGTTGTTTTTTGCGCTCAAGTTCTGCTTTTAAATCACTTTTGTCTGACATTTTGACTCTGCTGGAAACAAAAGTATGGAGATCAAGGTGAAAATTGAATGATTTCCCTATTTACTGAAAAAAAAGACAGTTAATTATATCAAAAGTAGGGCTTCTAAAATTGCAACAAATATATTTCTATATAAACACCGGTCCTTGGACTAAACTGACATTGTAGAAAGTGGAGCATTTTCTTCGCAATTTTCATTTCAAGAAATTAGACCAGAGAATCACCAAATGTGGAAAACATTTTCAGATTAGCTCTACTAGAAAACTACCTTTGTGAAGCAAACCTATTGCTGTTCAAAATAATGCTTTAATGCATTCAAAGTGAAGTTAAAGTATTTTGATTTTCATGATCTTCAGCATTTCTGCCAGACTGTAGAACTCAGATCCACAAATATATTTCCAGTACCAGAATGAGATCTGCCCCAGAAAGCCCCATATTTCTTTGACAAGTAATAATTTTGCTTGCCAAAAATGGAAACGGGAGAGCTTTTGCTTCTGCAGGTGCCTTGCACAGCTGCCAGGCAGGACCCCCCCATTCCACCAACACAGTCCCAGACAGACCATCAGCTCAGTCTCAGTATCCTTCACATATTTACCCCTCTGGCAAGCTGTCTCACCAAGGTAGGAGCTCTCCTGCACAGGAATCTCCTCCACCCTTTCCAGGGAAAGCTGGGCCATTCCCCCAAGAAGCTGCAGACAAGGAACAAACCCATGCAACCCAGCAAATCTAAGTTTCTCTTTAATGAAGAAGCACATTGCTCTGCCAACAGTCTTGTGTTCAGATCGTCTTTCCAAGAGGCAGGAGACATGCCTAACAACCCCGATTTCATGCCAACCACACAAACTTGGCAAAAACATTTCTTCTGAGATACTGAAAGACCTCTTCCATCATTTAAGCACATTTTTCTTTAGGAGGGTGATGTGAAGCCACAAATACCCTTTGTCTTTTAAATCTCTGTCAGCCTATGCTGATGTACACAAGCCTTGAAAATGAAGGATAAGGAAATAAAAAGTCATACTATACAGATATAGAGCCAGATCTCTAAAGAAGATATGATACCAATCTTTTTCTACAGTTTAAAAACCCCACCAATGTTGCACAAATCCATAACTTAAGTCACAGATTATTCATTGATTTTCTAACATCATAATCATAACGAACTGTAATCTAACTGTATCAATACTGATTTTCTTATCAGGACTTTGTTTCAAACACAGTTCTGACTAATACAGACATTCATGAAAAGAGTTAACTGTGCCTTTCCCGTTCACACATCACCGACCGTATCCGCCACTGCAACTCAAAATCAATCAGATCAATGGCAGTGCCATGTATACGCAATGGAAGTCTATTGTTCACTTGATGCATGGGAAATTTGAATGTCAGCTCTCCGTTAATATAATGAGAACTCTACTCACATTACTGCCTGGGTGGGTGGATGACCAGAGAGTAAAATTATATGCTAAAAATTACATGGCACTTTCACCCATCGTGAATTTCTCTGCAGTCGTCAGCGTCCTCCTCAAAATGATAAAGGAATAGTTATCCTGTGACATAGAGGATATTGCCAAGAAAACATCACCTGCACATTAAGCGCAATCTCGGCCCCAAATGCTTTGTTGTCTTTGCAAGCATTTTCCTTTACGGAAAGAATAGAATAACATCTGGAATCAGACAAGGAAACCATTTAATGAAAAGGACAGGCATAAGAGCAGCTCAAACTCCAGGTCACACCGTCACAGATTCTGCACTTCAGCAGAGCTGCCCATGCTGGCAAGGCACCCTTTCAAGGCCGGGGGACTCCTGGCTCAATCCACAGCAGCCGACAGCAAATGGTATAGCTAAATGGAAGGACATTCAGCTGCCAAACGACGGGATCACTGGATACACTGGCTGCATGTGGAGGACCACCATTTCTTTATTCCTCCATCACTCTCATCCTATTCACAATAGTATTGCTATCAACTGGAGAAAATCAACACTGTCAGAAAAAAATTGCATTTGATATCAAGAGAACTAAGCAGTAGCACCTTAAACAACATTAATCTGTGTGATCAGTTGACGTCAGTGAGCTATTTTTTACATGAGAAATGCCCAGAGAAAAAACCAAACATTATAATGGCAGTGCAGGTAGTGTTTTGCCTGCCAATCTGTTCAGGATTTCTGTGTCTCTCTTAGATACGGCTGAAATCCCATTTGAAGTCATTTTCCTAATCTGTTGCACCCATTTGAATTCTGATTATGAAGTTACCCCACAGAGCCCTTTGGACTAGATAGAGTTTTAGCATCCTTTTAGTTCTGCAGTTTGGCAACAGAGAGAGAGCTCCTGTTTCTATGCAAAAAATATGCAAATGCATTTTAAGGCTCCTGACAGAAACCCTGAGGGTTTGGCATCCCTTTCAAGCTGTTTGTCAGATATCAATGAATGGCTTTCTGAAAATTCATTCCCTTAATGTCAGGGAAGTTAACTAGCTTTTCCCCTGATTTGAGCATCAATGGTTTAGTGCCTGGCCCCTTTTTTACAATGCTCCAGTCAGGGTGATCAAATCCTATTATAACTTTGCTCTATTTTTAACAAAATAGATCTTACATACAACAAAGACGATGTATTAAATTTCCTTCAAAGAATGTCGCCAGAGCCCAGTTATATACTTTCATCCTGAATATATTACAGTCATGCCTGAGACCCCCAGACAGCTTACCAACCTGCAGACCGGCTGTTTACAATTTTAGCACAAATTGAACACCAAGGGTATGTAACCACCTTTCTCAGATGCCAGCAAGCTGGTAGTAAGCAAGGAGGCAAGTGTACTTATCACTCTGCTTGGCACTAACCACGGAGTTAACACTGTTCATTACTGGGAGCAAATTTCTAATAAATGCCATTCTGAGTGCCAAAAGGCATGCTCCACCAAGAGAGATAAAGGTAAACAGTAAAAAAGATTTACTCTTAACATTCTCGGGGGTGCAGATGACAGCCCAAGGCTTATGCATGACCTAATCTCCAGCCTGGGAGAAGGCACTGGTCACTGAGGAGCACGTTTTGTACTGAAGCAATTAAATGCCCTGTGTGTGGGAGAAGGAACACATAGGAACAAACACACTGAATGTTGAGTAAGTGTAGAAGTAACTTTCATAGCAGGGCAACTGCCTGGGGCTACCTTGTTCAAAGGAGATATATAATCTTAGATCAATATTTATTTGTTTGGCCCAGTTTATTGTCATGGTTTTAAAAGGGGAGAGAGAGTCCTCTCACTCCAGAAGAGCTTAGCACACACGCTAGCATAGGTTCTTGCACCAGGACCTTGCACAGAGAGCACCCGCCTGAACTCCCAATACTCAGAGAAAATTCTCATTTCTTTGAGATACTGAAGAAAGGAGCTGGCTCCTCATGGCATGACTTTTAATGAAACAGAGTGTTCTATTTCAAGATGTCCGTTTTCCCCAGGTGCATTAAACATGCCTCAGAGTCCCCTCTTAGGCTTGGAAATGCAGTTACTTCCACTTACACACCAGACCCACCACGATGGCAGCTCCCCAGGCCTGTGCACATGCAGCACTGGCTTCTGGGGACTGCTTTGAGGGACATCACCATCTACTGGCTTGGCACACAGCACCTTAGATGCCCACAGCGCACATGCAGAGCTACCCCTACCATCAGGATAGGTAAAATCAAAAGAGTCTGGGTATCCTAGGATGTGATTCCACTTTTCCTAAAGCAGATGTTTAAAAGCAGCTAAAAGTAAGCATGCCCCAAAGTCACCAATTCCTCTTTAATGATGATAAAGGGCCCTGGGTGATCTACATTAAGTTCTAGAAATCTCCATTGTAAATGCCTCAGATAGGGTGAGAAGAATCCTGTCCTTATGCTCACAGCAGTTCCTTTTAGCTTGTCAGCGTATGAAACAAGATATTTGAAAGACAATTTACATTAATCTTAAAACAATAATGATGTTTGTGCAAACTTTTCTGCTGTACAGAACATATGCCAAACTACTCCAACAAGCTCATTCCCACAGGTAGCAACATCTCACAACTATTTCATTTGTGGTAGCAGTAAGCATAAAAACGTGCAAACAACAGCATTTTATCCTCGACTGGACTAAAAGCCATGCAAGTACTCTAACAGGTACAAGCCAGTTTTACTACAGCTTTATAAGCAACAAGGTCTTTATCAATGATCAATATCACAGTATGTGAGGAGACTTCTTTTCAAAGCATTTATATGAGCACTTAACAGCAGAAACAGTCATAGGTATCTAAAAAGGTTTACTTGAATTTCAGTACCACTAAGTTGATACTTGTTAGAGTAATAAAACCAGAAGAACAGGTACAAAAAGTTGCAAGACATGCACATAGGTTGGACTAAATACAGGAAAAAATAAGCCCAGAATGTCCAATGTATAACAAATAAAACTAAAAGACAATCACAACAGTGCACACTTTTGAAGTAGAAGAAGTAAACAATATATAAGACCTCCCTTCTGTTCAAGCCTGTTCTTTATATTTCCTAGAATAGCATTTTGCCTGTATGCCTTCACCAAGCTCATCTAAAAAGCAACCTAAGTTTCCAAATCTGGTAGGACATAAAAAAAGCCTACAAATTTTACTTATCTTTTTGGTGTTTGCGGGATTTTTACATGCTGTTCATTCAGTAGGCTGCACTAGAGCAGAAATTTTCCAGAAAGAGTAGAAATTTGACCCCTCATGAGACTTGAGGTCTTTCCTGTGTTGTCCTTTTCGTTATTATCTCCATTGCAATTACCAAAGGGGTTCATTAAATACTGTTACATATGGCATTAGTCATCCTCTATAACTACTTCTAAATAATTGATTCATTAATATACTTCTGTAAAATAAATAGGCAGCATCTAGTATTTAGAGATGCTGTACATGTATTATTCATATATGCCTTCATAAATAGCCAGTTACTGGAGTCCAAAACTGCAAAATGTATTCGTGCGAAATGCAAAGGATGTTCCACAATAAAATATATTACTCAGTGATTTTGGTTTTAAAGAATGGGTTTAAAGAGTGGGAGTACTATTACTATTGAAACTCTCACATATGAAGTGTTCCACTGGAAAAAAAATTATTCATTTCTATAATGTACAATATTTATCTCTACTTGGTACAAATTAGCATCTTTCCTACAGTTAGGAATACTATGTATTTTTACAATAGAAAAAAACTCCCATGAGATCTACCTATGACTTCTACAACTGTAAAGCGTGCATGCAAAGTATGAAACTGTACAAAGCAGATAAATGTCCTCGGTCTGCAAGAAACCAGAGGGAGTTGCTCCCCCAGTATAAATGCAGTCTAATACATCGCATTCATTTGAAAATAATGTTTGAAACACACTTCAAATGGGCAAGAGGGGCTAGAAGCATCTCAACAGCAATTTTTAAATAAACATGAGTGCCTCTTTTCATCATGCATCAGAATCTGCACTTGACTTCAGTCGAATAACATAAATAATTTTGCTAAATGGGCACATCAATGTTTACGAGATCACAACAATGAGCAAATATTTGCAGCTGCAAAATCTTAGCATTTGCAGAATTTAAAGGAATCTCCTGTGTGTGATGAATTCAGGAAAACACTAAGTAAAATTGGAGAGACTAAGTATTTTTTCTACATAACCTTGAGGCAAAATAGTCAGACTTTTTATACTGCATCTGTGTATTTATCTATAAATAAAAATGGTTGTCAAGTGTTACATTTCAGGGAGTGTACCATTTTTATCCTTCAGCTTCTGAACATTTCTACCAGATGGGCAAAGGTCTTGTACTTTGCTCTGTAAAGGTTTACAAATCACAAGCACCCAGAGATTTAGTTCTGTGCTTCCTCCTGGTTGCTATGCAACAGGTCAGCACATCTCTAGCCTATTTATTTTAATGCTGACAAAGTATAAGATATGTACCCACAAATGCTCAGTTCCACATCCCTTACAATCTATTACCATTAAATCTTTTCACTCTTGTTCTTCCAGAATGGCCCTACTACAAAATTAACTCGGTTTCAGCAGAATTGTAGGGTCCCCACAAAGCAGCATGGGAGCAGAACTCTACTACTGCCCATTCTTCCAGCACCAGGAGTAGTGTCAATGGAGCAACACCTTCTTGCCATCCCTTTCTCTCATGCCCCTTTAGTCTCTTAAATTTACCGTGATCTTTTCAATCCCAACAAACCTAGTGCCATGGAAGAGCCATCAAGTTTGAAGGGAAGAAGCTGCTGGCAACAACTCGCTGGAGAGGTGCAAGAAACACACAACATTCCAGCAAGGAGTATAATGAACTCGAGGACTACTTACTAACATGTCACTCTAGCAAAACTGCTGCACATCTTGTGCCAAATACGCTCCCTTTATATTGAGTTCCACAGAACCGATTGCATGCATCATCCCAAAGAACACTGGATTTTAAATAGGTCTTTTCAAGTGTCTTGGATTTTCTCTCAATAAGCTTTAATGAGCATAATTATAACCGCACAGCGATCTCGGATGTGTTGCTGCGAGATGGTCCTCAATGAAGCAGCAGCCAATACTGATTTGTACTTTCCAGGAATGTGACTCAGGAATTGTGCCCCAGTTACAAAGAAAAGATGTTTTAACAAAACAACCACTTGCATGCTTGACAACTTTTGATCTTGTAATATAGAAGATTCCTAAGCATTCTTGGTCACTTCCCTCTCTATCAGCTTCTGTCTCTGTTATCTTTTACTGCTTGGCTGCAGTAACACGCAGCGCTCCATACGTGGCTCTGTGTACGGCTGGAAACGGACATAGCGAAATTCCAAATTTTGTGACTCTACATTCCCCATACATTAACTGGTCTTCCTCATTGCACTGTGTTATTTTCTGTGAATTTCCCAGCTTGCTCCAGAGAGGAACTGCAGGATGAACAGATCAAGAGCAGCCCTGCTGAGAAGGACTCGGGGACGCTGGCAGATGAGAGGCTGGACATGACCCAGCAATGTGCGCTCACAACCCAGAAAGCCAAACATGTCCTGGGCTGCACCAAAAGCAGTGTGGCCATCAAGGTGAGGGAGGGGATTCTGCCCCTCTACTGTGCTCCAGTGAGACCCCACCTGGAGCACTGCATCCAGCTCTGGGGTCCCAGCACAGGAAGGACAAGGACCTGTTGAAGTAAGTCCAGTGGAGGCCACCAAGTTGATTAGAGAGATGGAATACATCACCTGTGAGGAAAGGCTGAGAGATTTGGATTTGTTCAGCCTGGAAAAGAAAGGGCTTTGGGGTGACCTAATTACAGTTCTCCACTACCTGAAAGGAGCCTACAAGAAAGAGGGAGAGACTTTTTATAACAAGATGAAGTGACAGGACAAGGGGAAAGGGATTCACACCGAAAAAGAGTAGGTTTAGAAGGGATATTAGGAAAAAAGCTTTCACTGTGAGGGTGGTGAGGCACTGGAACAGGTTGCCCAGAGAAGCTGTGGATGCACCATACCTGGAACTGTTTAAAGGCCAGGTTGGATGGAGCTCTGAGTGAAAGGTGTCTCTATCCACTGAAGGGGGCTTTGAATTAGACAATCTCAAAGGTCCCTTTCAACCCCAACTTGCTCTATGATTCGGTGACCTAGCAGAATAATTTAAAGATGTTTTCTGACAGTAAAAGACAATCAAATGCAAGCTGTAAATTGGTAAGATTTTAGAGATGGATAACGTGAGAGAGGTAACAATCTAAACCTCAAGCTGCAGGTCACTTATCTAGAAAAATAAGAGCCTTGTATTTCATGGTTTTGATTTCAATTTCTTTTGTATGTGTTTCTTATACAATGCTCAGATGTCAATGATATCTGCTGCTATGATTGATATGACCACTTCTTCAAAACCTATATAAAATATCTTGTTCATCATAACAGTACCAAAGTGCCTCCCAGGGGTAAATTTAATGACTTACTAAAACCTAACATAGAATTTTGCTTCAAGATGTCTACTAGTCTCTCCTGAAGTGGAACAAAGACTCATTTTCTCCGTCCTGAAAATATTTCAGACATTAAAACATGTACTTTCATTCCATATAGGGGGTAAAACTGACCCCTCTGACTTCGCCACCCTCCTCCTGAGATAACCCTAGTGGCCAGCAAAGTGATATGTAAAGCCATTTACCTGAACATGAAAAATGCATGCTCTAGTGTCTGCTTCTTAACCCAGTTATGACAACTGCCAGAGAGACATCAAAGAACAAGCTATGCTGCCATTGCACAGGTTTTGCTGGAAGACTTACCCAGATATCATTTTTTTCTTATAACAAAATATGCTTTGCTTTGCTGCTGATGTCTGTAAGGATGTAACTTGGTTAAAAATACTACGCATTGATTTTATCTCTGAAGTCAAGACAGCTAAAGATTTAAAAAGCAGGAAAGAGCCCAGGCTGTAAGAAATATACAGAAAGTTCTCAAAAAGTAGAATAAACAACACTACCATTCCCTTTGTACTTCCCAGGGCTTATCTGGCCGTACTAACTAAGCAAGATGAATGCTCAGAGCCTGCCTTAGTCAATCGTGCCTGTTGATCAACAGAAGAGAAAAAAGGTATATCCAGATAACAAGGCAAGATGATAAATGCAGATGTCTAACAGCATAATTTAAAGGACATCTGCAAAGAATGTGAGTATGAGAGAGGACTAAGAACCAAGAAGTCTATGTCTTCCATTTATTTTTTTCTGTGGTTAAAGCATTCCACCCAAATAGGAGGAACATGTTTTGCGGTTTGTTGGTTTGTTTGTTTGTGGATTTTGGGGGGGGTTGGACTTTTTTTGTCTTGAGAAGACTGAAACCCACATTCCTAGGGTGACTGACTGTTGGTTAATGGGTGAGAAGGACTGAAGGAATGGAGATTGCATTTTTAACCATTGAAACTATTTTCTATTAATTTCTTCTCTGCAAAGATTCATTGGACCAGAAGAAGCAGATGCAAGAGAGCGAACATTAATCCCTAACAGAGGCCCCTGGGTTCTAGTCTTTGTTTCAGGGTTAGTTTATATTATGCGCAGTGACTGTTTAGTTTACAATACAATGCTGTATTTAGTATCTGGAGCCAAAGACTCCTCTTTCTTCCTGAGCATTTGAAGCAAGGTGCTGAAGAGTCCTTTCTCTTTCTCCCACATGCTCTGTTGCACCCAAAGAAACCTTAATACTTTAGACTTACGTGGAGCAGCTTCAGTGGGAAAGACTGGGAAGGTACCTACTGCAGAAGACACATAGGTTGTTGGTCAGAGCACGGATGAAGGCAAATATCTCTTTAAGCAAAGGCAAAAATTACCTGAGACTCCTTTTACTTCAGGTGAGACCCATTAAAAGCAGGGTCCACTGAAAGCAGGAGTGGGTGCTGTCAGCTGCAGCTCAGCATGGAGCACACAGTCTGGCAGACGGGCTCCAGGAATGTGAACTAGATGGAGTGGCCTCGGAGAGACAGAGAGCAGACACCCAGGCTGCTGAGTCTGTGGGTTCGAGGGTAAGAACACATCAGAAAAGGGCGAAAAAGGTGAAAAAGTGAGTTTTTAGAGACGGCCTCTGCTTCTGGAGCTAGGTGACAGCCATGCTGATTCTTGAGGACAGCCATTTTAGTTGCTGTTTCCACACCATTTTGTCAGTTTAGATGCACCTGAGCTTCCCAGGCACCGTAAGAACTTCCAGTTTGGGGAACTCAAGTATGCAACCCAGGTTTAAGATGTGGGCATGCTCTGCACTTTAAGCACAGCCTCCTACAAAGGCAAGGCTGGCTGCACATGAGCTCTTCTCTCCCACACGCGCACGTATCTCTCAAATGCCCTGGCTTCCACTGAGAACAGGCTTGGCAAAGGGGCTGACTGAGAGCAAAAGCAAACAAGTCCCCAGCCTAAATGGTGGGGCAATCACATCCCTGGAGCACACTGCAGGACTCCTCCAAAAGCAAGCCTCAGTGCATGGCCCACTACACCAGGACCTTGGCTCCAGAATTTGAGACCAAGACATTAGTTCTAGACCACCAGTTCTCTTCAAATGGGGAATGCAATATAGGTAGTTTTGAAAAACGTATCAATATTTACTAGTAGCTGTCAAAATACTGGAGCACTGAAGGTCCAATCAGAAATGATCCATGTCTGGTTTTCAGCCACATCAAACTGTTAAACTGTTTCCAACAGGTAGTCTTGAGGATTAAGAGCAGAACATAGTTTAAAAACTCTACAAATCATTGCAGTATCACAAGAGAGAACTAGAGAGAACCCAGGAGTAATTGGGTAATAGTTAAAAGTTAATCCTTTAGCAGAAGTGGACATTATGTAAAATGAGAAAGCACAGCAGTCTTACTGACACACATATATATATATGCATACACACTACCTCAAGAAAAATAACACAAAAAGTGGGAGGCCACCAACTTCGATCACACTTACTCCTAATTTATCACTCAATTCAATGAGATCAGAAACTTTCTGGGGAAAAAATTAAACTTAATTAAACTTTACTGAATGAACACCGAGGAGGCATGATCTCCATTTAAAGACTTCAAAATCAATACTAGTAGTAATTAATATTACTGCTGCATTTTATTATAATTTTGTTCAAAAAGACTCATATGTTTGTCAATGTGGAAGTCTAGAGTTTTTTACTTCTCTGTCCCCTGAGTCATTGACAAGTAAACAATAAAACCCGGTAAGTGTTATGTACATGAAGGCTGCTGTAAAAAGTGTGGACAGCACCAGTAGTAAGGCTGAAACATGTGGCTTTTTCCATCTTAGCCCCTTACAGAAAATATAATTTACTGTCATCTTTTCAGATCTATGCTTTAAACATATGGGAAAAATCCTAAAGCTCTTTAATTTGTAATTATCAGGCAAAGTACTGAATTTGCACAAGGTGTTTTTAATATATTTGCAGAGGCCCCTAAAGGCTGAGAAACTAGGCTTTCCTGCATTTTCTTGCTGTTCAACTTTCTGTGAAAAAGAAAATATTGTGGGAAATAAAGGGACAGTTTTCCCACGGGCTCTTTCAGTACAAAGAGAGAATGGCATCGCTGGTTTTTTTTACTTTGTCTCCAGTACAATAGCCTCCTATCCCATCAGCACAATTTTTGTTGTATTATTATTACTACTGTGGAGACAGTGAAAGGCAAGAATACAACATTCACAGGCTTTGCCAAGTGCAGCAGATTATGTACATGAATAGCTAACTGCACACTAGGGGGTATGATTTAGGTCAAATTTCTTGTTTCATTCCAAAAGGTTATAGATTTTTAAGCCATTCATTGTTCAGTGCACCACACAGTTTACAGTCATAAGTGCATATAACCTGAACTATCTTTTCCCTGGTTTTTGCAGAGTAATTTGTGTTCCTAGGCAATGAAGACCGGCAGAGGTTGATAGTCTGTAACAAAGTGCTATAAGCGTGTGACAAAGCTCCACGAGCAGTTAGAGCTAAAACGGACAAAGAATTAATTCATTTAAGGGCAAGCTAAGATCTGAAATACTTCAGAATTACGATACAAACCACCTTCTGGTTCAGCAATTGCTCAACATGTAACGAGAAACAAACTGATGAAAGAAACAACAATGTCATATGACTTTGAATAGTGAGATTAACAAAAATGGCAAATCTTTTATATTACTTAAAGAGAAGATAAACATGTATTATGAAACAAGTCACATGAGTTTAGATAGTCCCCCAACTTTGTGCTGTGAGAATCTGAGAAGAAATTCTTTTAAAAGCTCAGTGTCAGTGGAACAGTCCGTAAACCAGGACAGAAAAGTTCAAATACAAGAAAACATTAGAAACAGTCAGGGTTGGTTTGGGCTTTTTTCCTGTAACCCTGTTTTATTAAATATTTTAATTTCTGGAAATATACAATAGCACACATTTGAAATGTCTTTGCCCCAATTACCAAGTGACCTGGTAACCACTCTGATCCTAACAGTGGTGGCCTAATGTGCAAAACACGAAACAAGGGCATGCCTTGAATAGTAGGGATTTAATACAGCTGTCTATGCCCTTTAAAAGCTAAGATCTGTGTTAATGGATACAAAACGGAAGGGCTGAATAGTTTAAGGCAAGAGAAATCCATCTTTTCCCTGCATGTGATCTAAGACCTACAGTACTAACACAGCATAGTTTCAGTACTAACATACCATAGCTTTTTCTGTCAAATTCAGCCTGAAAATATTAGAATCAAGGAAGGTTTGATAAAATGTGATTTAAATAGATAAGAAATATATCCTCCATTATACTTATTTATATTTAATCTTACTAGGCAGTTTTGTGTCTTTGCCTTCCTGTAACTCCCCATTGTTTGAACACAAAACACACTGCATCTTTCTGCTGGGCTGAAGTGAAAAATTAATAACTGGGGAGCAGGATTTGGAATTATTTGTACCACATCACAGACGGAGGGAGAAAAGAACAAGGAACTAATATAATTTCTCTGCTAGGCAGAGAAAACAAAGGGGAGGGGAAGGGAAGGCCAGCAAGCAGGGAATGTGATGTTAAGACTATTGAGGAAAAGAGAAAAGGGCAAGCCTCAAAGAACGATAACAAGAGGGAAAGGAAATGTGAAGAAAAGATACCACTGTGAACAAAAAGTTACGTCTTTAAAAGATTCCCTCTGTAATTGCTTTCTGCGGAGTGGCAATAAATGAGCCTTCTCCTTTTATCAAATTATTCATTAATTATTCTAGGGCCAAGCAGAGACAGTCAGCCAGCACCTGGGGAACACACAGGGTAGACCTGCACCACTCCAGAAGGGCTCCCAGGAGGTCTGTTCCTCAGGTTGATGTAACTTGTCTCTCCAGATCAGGTAAGCTGATTCACATGCATGAGAGCAGTGTTAAATATAAAACATGTACTTTTACTCTAAGATTAAGAGCCAAGAATCACAGGAGACATCTAAGCAGCTATTACTCATCAGGTAACACAGGTATCTGTACACAGGTCAGTGCAGCAGTTAGACAGGGACTCATACAAACTCTGTTATGTCAGTGCAAACTCTCATTTCCTTCAATAGTGTTTGGAGAAGTATCGTGGCTTTCAAACACTGATGGCAGCTGACTTCTGCCATCACTCTAGAGGCTAGGTTCACCACCAGAGAAGTCAGAGAAAAACTTCTATTATTGTCAGTAGTGATAGGGCTAAGACCTCTGTCCTTAAACTTGAGCATGGAGTTACAGTGTGCTGCCCACAAAAGGCTTCAAGAAAGTGTCACTCCTGCTCCATGCCTTCTCCATGCTGCACTGCACTCCCAGATACTCATCAGAATGGTTTTGCCTCAAAAGGTACAACAAAAAGTGCTGAAGAAGCACAGTAAAAAAAGAAGGGGTATAGTTTTAAGCTCAGGAAGAGTTGGTACATCACCTGTCACAGATGATCAGAAGTGTCTTGTGTCTATAAGATCTAGTGGCTCACACATTAGTCTGCTTCACAGCTTCCTGCAGCTCCTGCCATCTGCCTGGAAGTAGCCATTTTCCCAGAAAGGCTGGCAAGATGATGCCACATAAAATGAACAGTATTGGGGGAGCAAGCTCATGTATACTGCCTTATTTTGAGTGCTTGCAGATGGCCAAGCAAACAACAGCTCCCAATGTCATCCCTAAGAAAACAGAGCTAGCACAGTTTTAGATGGATTATTACCAAGTAGCAAAAGGGACATATTGCATCTATCTGAGGTTTAGACTGTCAGGGTCTCTTTGTTATGCAGTATCATTCCTGCATTACCATTTCTGCCTGCTTACAAACAGCTGAGGAGAAGACCATTCGAGCCCTCATCTGGAAAGCAAGCCCCCATATGGACACATGAACGTGTACTCACCTGCAGGACTTGTGTTGCTCTAATGAACAGAAATAAGCTGCACTGGCAAAAGCACAGTTTTAGTAACACAAGTTTCAGCCGTACTGAGGGCACTTTGCCAGCATATTCCATCAGTATTTCGGCTGGAAAACGTCCCTTTTAAACACAGGGTACATCTAGAGTCATTATGGTTCGTTTCATTTAAGGTTTCTAAAATAAAAATCTGTAAGTATCAGATGAGTATTGCGCTGAGAGGTCACTATGTCCGACTACGGCTGCAGAATGCCTGAGACCGTATCTCTGCAGGTATGAATCACCCCATGCACCTCAGTGAGAACTTCAGTGTTACTTCAAATTAAAGCCCATGGATAGGACAAAGAGGATCCTTCTGTTAACATCCCGCCACCACCTCCAAGCAGAAACTCCTTTTGGCACTAGGTGTTGGTAACTCTGAAAGATTCCTAATTACTACTTCTGCTGCTGGTCAAACCAAGCCAAAGGAGCTCAACAGGGCACTCTAGGCACAGCCCTGGTTAAGAAGCCTGAGTAGTCCCAGAGAGTGACCACGAATAAGTTTAAAAGCTCTGTGAGAAGTTAAGTTTGAGGAATTGAAAGACACCACATGGTTACCTGAATCATTAGCAGGAGTAAGTGAAGCTTTGAAAAACAACACTGCCTTTCTATACCCTTATATTTTTTCTATTTCAATCCCTTATCTTTTTCCCTTCCAGCCCATTTCACATCATTGTTCAATATCCTGCAATGGTGGGGCCTCTAACACAACCCATTGCAACCCAGCTCTATCCAGTATTCCCCCTCTCTCTTCTTGCAGGCAGGAAAACAGACGGCAGCCAGGAATGCTTCTTGAAACCTGTCTTACAAAAGTAAAGAAGACCAAGAGACTTGATCTGTTAATTTATTTGAAAATAAGGCAGGTAAGTTCTTGCTGCATCATTTAGAGTACCTACACTGAAGACAGCTGCTAAAGCAAAGCTTTTATCTACAGGAGGCATAACAGGAACCAGAAACCTGAAGATGGAAAAATACACTGGAAAACAAATGCATTTTCATTTCAATAATGAAAAAAATAGCCACTGAAGGACATCACAAAGGAGGGCAGCTCACTCCCCTTCCTTCTATAGAAAGAGCTGGAAGGTCAGCTCCTTAATTTAAGATCTGCAGGGTACAAAAGAATATTTCCCTGACTATTCTTTGAGTAGCCAGATTTCCAAACTTCCAATAATTACTGCATGTGATGGGTGTGGTTTATTGCTGCTCTTTTAAAGATTCCTCCCTTAAACTGGGGATAAGGCAGCACTACAGTTAGTGCATTTTTATGGTAGACTAATTTGAGGCAGAGGTGTTTAGAGCTCGGAGAAATCTAGCCAATCCAATTCTAAACAATCTTTTGGATCTCCACATACCTGGCCCTCAGAAGTCTCGCTTATTAAGGAAGACGCTGGCAAGTCCCAATCTTCAAAACAGACTGTTCATAGAGAAGGTACAGAAGGGACAACACATTCTGTATTTTTATGGACTATAAATGGATGATTTTGGGAAAAGAAAGCAAAGCAGAGGATGGTTATCAGAGTGAGCACTCCCATGGGGAGAAGACCTGGATGCAGCCCCAAGGTTTGTGTTGAAGAAACCCACTCTTGCAGAAAAATGCTGCAGAGAAATTATAAATGGAATTTTATCTGCCTTCATTAACTG
Organism: Mohoua ochrocephala; assembly: GCA_013398855.1. Classification (NCBI taxonomy): domain Eukaryota; kingdom Metazoa; phylum Chordata; class Aves; order Passeriformes; family Acanthizidae; genus Mohoua; species Mohoua ochrocephala. The sequence goes on from VZTA01027664.1 coordinate 215,474, forward strand.
TGGAGAATGTTACTAGAAATGCCATCTCAAAGGAAAATAAAAACCGAAAAGAAAGAGCTTAAAAGAATCAGAATAGCAATCGTGTAACTTTTCCCCATTAACTTAGCAAGAACAAACGAGGCACTTCAACAAAGCACACTGGTAGTAACAGAAGTTAAATTCCCCAGCTGCTCTGATAACACCATCTATCAGGAGACAAGCAGTCCTGGGACTTGGGATTTCCATTCTGAAACAGGTTTTGCAGTCCTGCGCTTCATGAAGTTTAGTGCAATTTCCAATGTAATTTAAAGTCCTCATGCAGGAGTGAAGCACTGACAAAACCCTGTATGTCAGGATAAATTGCCAGGTGCAAGAGCCAAAGTCATGTGTCAACTTCATGTCAGGTCCTTCCATCTCATCCCCTATATATCAGCAGGTTAGATTGCTTGCTCTGCCAAGAAGCCTAATGTTATATGCATTTATAGCTCAAATCTGTACTTTCTGTCAATGGCAATATTGACAGAAAAACAAACTTTGTTCCAGTCTATAAAACGGGGGCTTTGTCTAGGAAATCTGGGGCCTTATGTTCTCTGCTAACTAGGGGGGATTCCCGGAATGATGTAACTGTAATAACATCCTTTTGAAAATCTATTTCAATGGACTACCAGTGAAAAAAAGGCGTCTGGCTGACTCCCTCCTTCTCTCACCCTTTTAGGTGAGAAAACCTTAGAAAGGTGAAAAGATCTATTCACTGTCCGCTGTCGTCCTGGACTTGAGTAAACCCACTACCACTCAGGCTGCGCGAAGAATTATAGATTAAAAACTTTTACCACCCCCTTTTGCTTTAAGCTGTTCGGCGCTCAGGCACCAGCCGGGAGCCTGCGGCCGCCAC
>VZTA01027664.1:217092-245292 GCA_013398855.1 Mohoua ochrocephala
CAGCAACTCCGGCCTGAAGTGCGCTCGCTCGGCTCCTCCGTGCTCTCCTCGCTGTCACCCCCACAGCGGCGCAGGCTTCACCCCAGGAGCAGCCGAGCCGGCAGCTGCGCGGCTGCCCGGCTGTCAGCACAACACTGGCTTCACCGTCAGCCCCACGGCAGCCTAGGCAGCATCCGTCGCCACCTCCACAGCATCCTTGACACCATCCCACGGCAGTAGCCGTCATCCCCGCGACAGCCGAGGCAGCATCCCCGCCACCATCCTCACGGCAGCAGCTGGTAGCCTCACAACGGCTTAGCCATCACCCTCTAAGCTGCCTAGGATATCCCCCCCGGGCCAGCCTTGCCATCACCCCACGGCAGCCTGGCCATCAGCCCCGTAGCAGCCTGGTCAGCTGTCATGAGGGCACCAGGCTCCTGCTTAGTCCTGTCCCTTTCTGGAAGAACAGGGAGAGCTCCAGCACAGATGAACGAGACCAAGCTTTCATGGTTAAAGAAGGACAAGACTGCCCAAAGGCAGAGGTTTTGGGTTGTCCCTGTTTCCTGACACCACTCATGTGGGGACAGGTACCAGACAGGAGGGCCAGGCTTCTAGCATTGCCCCTGCTTCTCTCCACACACCGACATACCCATTGCCTGGAGAAGAGGCACCAAGGAAGGCTGCTGGAGATAGTCCCTGTTCCTGCAAATAGCACCCACCTTCGGTGTAGATAACCCAGCTTCCCTCTTCCTTATTGCACACAGGTATGTTGCCCTGCACACGAGGAAAGCAAGTACCCTTTGGTACCATGGTTTGTCCTTTTAAAACGTGATGTTCTGGACATATGACTCACTGTTCTCCATCCCTCTGGTCCAAGAGAGCAGGAAAGGTACCCTTCAGAACCCTGTCCCTGGAGCCTAATCTCCTGTTTTCTTTTGGTGGGAAACACTAATTCCAGCCACTGTCATTCGAGGTCTAGGGCCTCTCCTGGGAAGAGTGAGGCATACCCAGCCCACTGAAAACCCATAAAGAACCAACATCACCTCCAGTTCCTGCCAGACCCAGCCAGACTGCACTTGGCCAGGAGACAAAAAATCCTGAAGAGGAACAAAAGGCTCCATTGCTGGTGAGGATACAGTGATGAAATAACAGTTTCTTAATTTAATTTGAGTTGAATCAGGAAAGATTCATCTTTTGCTTTCCTGAGAAAGTCCTTAAAGAGCAATATCTTCTGCTTCTGCAGGCTGGAGCATGTGGAAAAAAACCCTGTGATTTTAAATGGACAATTTGAAAAGTTTTGAGTTTGGAGCAGTTGGTTTGCAACTCTTTATTAAAATAAGGCCCTTTCAATATCAGACACTCAAAACTGAACTTCAGAAACTGTTTTTTGCTTTTGAAGGTGTTGGAGTGTTGGCCTTAGTCTCAGCTTTAATATAAATTCCACAGGGTTTATTTGGGTTCCTATGAATTGCGTGTCACTTGCGAATTTCCTGCAAACTCAGCAGATTGCTTTAAATTGTTCCTGACCTGAGAGGGCCTTGGAGTCATTTAGTATTCCTGAATCGACAGATGAGACTGGTTCTCCATGGGGCCTGATGAGATCCTGCTATTGTTAGCATGCTGTCCTGTCCATATAACCACGATTCCATGGTATCATACACATGCAACACGGTATCACAGACACACCGTGACATCACGTTGTACGATGATATCAGGCATATTAACATATGTCATAAGTAGGTTTCCAGAGCTTGTTAAGCCCTACATTTTTTGTTACAAAGTAGTGATATCTTGTGTTCTAGCAATAACTACATCAGATGTTTCTTAAAAAAAGCCTGTAAACCCCAGTTCAATGGGACACAATTTTGATATCTGTTATATTCACATTTGCCAGAGGTGATTCGGTCTTTCGAAAGTATAAAAATAAAGGATGGGAATGGATGTATCAAGGAAAAAAAGCTTTAAAATCCTCATCAAACATAATGACAGGTTTAGTAAAATTAGTATTAAAAAACGGGGAATAGTATACAGAGGAGTTCAGAAATAACTTCAGTGGCCAGGGTTTTATATAAAAACACCCACCTATTTCTCCTCATAATCAACTACTGTAAGGAAATTTGGAGAGAAGCAATCCTAAGTAGTATAGGTTAGGTGTTCCTACAAGTAACAACCTTTAGGAACGCAAGAAAAATTCACGAGCAGCCCAGTTAAGGAGTTCTCTGAAGGAAAAACAAATTTCCCTAAAAGTGATGCTCTGTCCTCTTTGACCTCAATCTCACCACTGTCTTCTCTGATCTTCCACAGCAAAAAGTCTCACCATTTTTTGTGGATTTCATGCAATTGTGTTGTCAGTAATTTTACAAGACAGGGATACAATCTTTATATGCCAATAATTATATTCATTTCTCAAAACAAAGTAATTATGATCAATAATGTCTTTGTAACTGCTTTTAATAAAAAATATCCAGTCATTTCAGTATACCCCAGGATATGCACTAATTTTACATTTTCCCATTAAACACAAATCCATAATATTATCCAACTCAATATAATCTGCTAGTAGGCATTATTTGATTATGTATGTCCTAATCAGCAGGTGAATGTGCAGTGGCACAGAGTTAAGATTATTTTCAAAACTTTTATGTTCTCATTCTGTGAGTTCAGAAGGTAGTTATTGCAGCCCCAGATTGCTTTATGAGAACAACACAGGGCAAACTGGTCGGCAATTACAGACGTCTGACAAGCTGCCTTCCCTGCAGCAGAGGTCAGCTGTACATGGACACACAGCCACCACGCTGTCATCTGAAGAGAAATCAAAGATTAAGGGAAAGTTTGAGGTCCATCACAGACCATGGATTGTGTAGAAAAAGGCTATTGTTAAAACTACAAAAATTCATTGTTTGCCTGTCTCCCCTCTTCTAGCTTACACACATGTAAAATGTAGAGGTTTCCGTGGACATTAATAAGTGCAATGTGTGGTTAATTGCTAGATTGGAAAAGTTCAAGGGAAAACAATTTGACATATTTTCTTCTTGAAGTTACTTTATATAGAGTTGTTCACATTTAAGTTATTAATGAAGATGGGCATAAGTTGCTCTGGCAAATGAATAACTGCTTATGATGCAACGTAAGACAAATAATTAGTAATAATTAGTAGTGCGTTGCATTTCCCTGCCTTAGGCACCAGCAACTCCTACATCACAGAGGGCATTAATAAATGAGCAAACCCTCTAGGAAGTTTGTGCCACTGGAAGATTAAAAATTAATTTCAAAACAGACATTTCTAAGGCTTAGTGGAAATGGCAGCACATTTTAGACACTTTGCATGGTAGGCATAACCTGGGCTTGGCAAATAACAGAGGATGTTGCAATATGCCTTCCAGCTTTTCAAAAGCAATGATTTAAACAAAGGATCAAAAGGCAGAATGAAAGCAAGCTTTGGAAAAAGTGAGGAATATCACTTCTGAAGTCAGGTTTATTGTTACAGCAGTAAAGTCACTATAAGGCACTATTCCACATGGCTTCAGAAATCTTTCCTTCACAAGTGAACTAGTTAGTTACTCGTGTAAGAAATGCATGCGTGATTGCTCAGTTATAAAAAAAGTTAAGCAGAAAGTATTGGGGAACTTTTTTTACTGTTGGCTGAAATCAGTTAGATCTCCAGGCAGATCTCTGAGTTGAAATTTCTGCAAGTCTGAATATCCACAATACATGCGAGAATACAAATGAAGATTTTGAATGTACCTGGTACACAGTCCCTAATTATTCCTCTGTCAATTGATTTCCCATTGGTAGATTGCCAGTTCCAAGGTCTTTGCCCAAACACATGTAAAAAGCTAAAAAACCCCACATATCTTAAAAAGGAGAAATTCTTTCTCATAAAAAACATCAAAAATAAGAGATGATGTATATGAGTAGAAGGTAAAGGGAGATTTGTGGCAGATGGGTGAGTCCCATGCTGCACTGGATTTGGGTTATTCTTCAAACATATTGCAACTGTGTGCTCTCAGAACAATTATTTTAGTGACAGGCTCTTTTCTAAGCCTCTTTTCTTGCTTTATTCTTCATTTTCCTACAACATTGTCACCAAAGAGTTGTTGTCCTAAAACTCAACAGTTCTGTACATCTGAAATAGAAATCATGAACTTGGCTTCACATCTGAGACTCTGCCTGTTAAAATGCATAATTGCCCAGGATTCTGATTGTGCACTTGTAACCAAGGTACAGAAATGGCCTACAAGAAAGAAAGGCTCCAGAAATTTTGTTACTGCATTTGTAGTAAATAGCAGGTGCTTGCCATGTAATGCAATGGGTTCCTTTCATTTGAAAAGATTCAGTGTACTGGGAAGGGCTTGGAAACATGTCAGCAAAGCAGCTAACCTGGGAAGGAAGTGGAATGTTGTGGGAGATACTTGCTGGCAATGGTCACACAGACTCAGCACCATATAGAGGACTTCAGGCTTGAAGGGGTTTACTGTGCTCGTGTTCTGAATTACTGAGGAAGCTGCAAATGGAGAGCGCCACAGCTTGAGTGGCAGCACCTGTAAGTGAAATGGGCTTGGGGCAGGACTGGACAGTTAAGGGAACGCAGACTCTGAAATGCTCTCTTAAAAACCAAACTACACAGGTGTCTCCATTCACCTCTGTTTCGAGTTCCTGAGAATTCAATAGCGTTGTTGAAGGGAGCAAAAGAGATGTCTGAGTTTACAGAATTACCAGCAGCACTCAGATGTCTTTACAATTATTGTGTCCTTTTTAAAAAACGTTGTCTCATTTCCCCACACCACCTTTGGTTTGAAATCCATACCTTTATGTTTGATTTAAAACAGCAACAATTTGCATTTTTGCAAACACCAAAGGATGCTACATTCCCTTACAAGACTCCTAAAACCTCCCAAATATTAACTTGAAGCTTAGCTTTACCAAAATTAAAATCAGCGGTACATAAAAGGTGATGCATGAATTTCATACATCATGAAAATGTATTAAAATGTATGAAAGCAGATAAGTGCTATTTTTGACAACAAATTGAACCTTATGGCAAATTATTCATACGATTGAAAGTAGAAATGCATTATGTAGAGAAGATTCTAAAGGAAAGTATTTATCTAAAATGTCTCTTTGAAATGCCCCTTATTATTCATACCCTGTTCTGCCCAAGACAGTCATCTTTGCTCACCTTACCATTATGCCTTAACCATGAACTGGATGGAATAATTGGTGTAAATTAATAGAAAATTCTGGGCTTAATGTCCCATCTACAGACACAACAACAGTAGGTGCTGATTACAGCAATGATCTGGCTCTTCGTAGAAGTGGCTATCAACATGTCAGTGCACAACAAAAGTTTTCAAGCAGTGTCCTAGCTCTGAGTTTATGCTGCAGTGTTAGAAAACCACTTACCTGGGGCCTGACACAGCCAGCCCTGGCCCTGGCTTCCATTTTTGAACCATGCTCTTCTCCTATATACCCACTGCTTATTGACAAATACATCTGTAATTTTTCTTTTCTCTCACCCTCATTTTTCCTGACTGAAAGTCTCCAGATGAGGATAAGCAGCTATGTTTGCCTGGAGGCCTGGATGACACTCACAGAGGGAAGATGAAAGCAGCAGCAGAAAAATATAGCAGTTTAATCTTCTTAAAAGGGGATAGCTGATAAAGCAGTTCTGGGGTGGGCTTGTTCCACTGCTTCAAAGTGCTGTTTGGTTAAGGCAATTTATTGTTGCAGTGTGTGAGCATGATTATTTCAGCATTGCTTCTGATCCCAAATAGCTGTCATTGCCTAGAGTTGTAGATGGGTATTTTTTTTTCTCATTGAAATCTAAAAATAAATACTGGAGGAGTTGGGGAAAATTTCTGCTGAATGCTATGAGCTTTCAGACATGGCAACCATCGTAGAAAGGAAGCCTAAGGGAAAAGATATGGCAGCACAGACTGTTCCACCAAGACAAGGCAAATTAAAATTCAGCAGACAAGTGGCCTTCATACCCAGGCTTTTGGAAAATCAAATCAATTATACATTTCAGTCCAGAGGTAGGAGGCTGCTTCCACGCAGCCAAAATGAATAGGACTGCTTAGCATGACATGAACAGGGCTATCTGTCCTCACTTCATGGTGGAATAGAGTGCGGAGTGTCTGACTTACAGCAGGTAAGGTGATTTGGAATCCCTCAACTCACAGGTCACTGAGATTATGACTTGGAACTGAAAGTAGGCAGGCACCCAGTGTCAGTTTAGACATTGTGGCGCATGACAATGATTCACCTTGACTTCCCCACAATTTTTAACACACCCATGTCCTGAATGGAATGTCTGTGCTTGGTAGGCAGCACAATTCTGACGTTTTTGCTTCGAGGGATGTCTGTGTCACTCTCATGTACACGCTAACTAACACATCTCCACTAAGCCTTGTTATGTAGACATTTCATGCCCTGTGCCATTCTCAAGGACTGCCTGCCTGCTCTCTCCAGTCGTGACAGAACTATGTCTGCACCAAAAGGCATCTCTAGAATGAAGTGCCAGGGATAAGACTGAATCTTATCCACTGGCAATAAAATCTCCTGCCCCACTCTTCTTAACTTAGAGGTCAGTGAAGACTGAAGAAGAGATGGAGGCAGAAGGCTTACTTAGGAAATTGTACACTGGATGGTTATAAAGCCACTGACAATTAGAGCAAATAGGGATTAGGGAGAGTTAGGGCCTGGGATGAACTTTAGGTCTGGACAGGGTCAGAACAAGCAGCTCTGCAAGATATAGGCAAGGGTCCAAGAGCTAGAGGCCTAAAGAACTAGGAGGGTCTGAAAGTGATTGTGGCACCTACCTTGTCTACTTGGATTGTGGTGGAGGAACTCACCCCTAAGGCTTTTGAGGAGGAAAGGTCTGGTACCTGCTGCAGAGGCTGAGGTGACAGTAGCTCCAGGGGTGGTTCTCCGTGAATAAATGACAGCAGTCACAGCACAATCATTCCCTGAGTGGTGAAGGGAGAGGTGGTGAATGTCAAAGATGTTGCTACTGTGATGTCAAGTTTGGATGTCAATCTAGCACCGCCCAGATGATGTTGAGACAGCAATGGAAGGAGGAAAGATGCTACGACTGTACTTCCACCCAAAAAAAAAGGAGGTATCTGCCTGAAATTCATGGTCCCAAGCAGTGGCAACTTGTCTTGCCTTGGGGGCTGTGATCATCAAGTACAGCAGGGGCTCACTGGCTTTCCTTCTGCACATCAGCTTGACAGAGCTCATTATTTGGAAGGCTGGGATAGTAACTGATAGTGGGAAATATATCCATGACAAATTACATAGTTGCACCAGTGCTCTGCAGTGCCAAAGAGCCCCAGCAATTTGTTGTGGAATAGTTGCTGGCCTCTGTTTTCTAGAGCACATTGGACATCTTTAGAAAACAGCCCAAAATATGAAACCATGATTGAGAAGATAAGATCAAGGTCATGCTAGAAGAACAGTTCTTTTTCTGGAAAGCTGTACACTGGAAGCGATGAGCTACAGTGGAGACTAGGGAGAGAAGGGGAGTATTAGGGAGGTCAAGGTTGGTGTTCCTAAGTCTCTCTTACCTCTTGAACTGTTAAAAGGGGTCAGACTCTGTGGTGGCCAAATCATCTAAGTGCCCATCCACACGCCATAGTCCCACGTAACCCGTGAGACATCTGACAAAGGTCTGCAGAAAGAAAGGAAAAACATATAGTCTGGTCAGAAGTACTGTGCATTGGCTTGGTGGTGTCTCAGTGGTGAGAAATCAGCAGTGTCATTAGTAGTCACCTTGTGTCTGCATTGATATCTTACTGCCAGTCATGCTGGAAGCAGAGAGTTGTATTAAATGACTTGTTTCTTGCCCTATGAACCTACTCCCTCACTGCAGCAACGCTGTCACATCCCAGATTTGTCTGTGTGCAGGCAGCTGCAGAGTGGAGCATCAGTCAGGTGCCACAGTAGGAAACCCATGGACTCACATTCCTCATGGGACCATGTGAGCACAGTGCAGGGCATGTGACAATCCCCAAACTGTCTGTTTGTTCATGATGCCCAATGTGAAGGAGAAAAGGGAGTTCTTGCCAGAGTTATGTCATCTCAGAGGCCCCACATGACACTGCTGACCTCTTGGAAAAGGTTGTTTCCTTGTGGAGGAGGGAGAAGTCATGCTTTGGAGTAGCTAAGACAGGCACTGATTTCATATGAGCGCACTGTTTGACCTGCTTACAGCAGAGCTGTTTAGCATCATCCATCAGGGCTGGTGCAGAGCGGCCTTGAGTCTAATTGGCTGTATGGTGCCAAGAGTCTGGGGAAAGCATGAAAGAAGGACCTCTTAACACAAAGTGAGGATCATATTTTTTTCCATGAAATTTTGTCTATCAGCAAACAAATCTGTCAGTGTTGTCTTCACTCTTGCGCAGTATTTGCCCAAGGAACTGCTGTGCCTTGCTGCGAGTCTGTCCTACTCCAGCCATTCCCAAGACAAGGTATTTCTTTTTGACGTATGCATTATCGACAGAAGACAGTGACTGGCTAAGGGGTGGGAATCCTCCACTTGAGGCTGGAGATCTCCTGTCCCTGGTAGTGCTGCTGCCCTCCAGCCCTGCAGTGATGCTGGCACTTCTGGGACCTTGTGTTACAAGGGGAGGGTCTCACTGTTGGGAAATAACATGGGCTTCCAAGATCTTTTTGCTGCAGGAGACCTATGTATGGTACATGGGAGAGGGGTCTCTCAGTAGCTGCCCTTCAGCCGCCTCGGCAAGCAGCTCAGGGATGCTGGAGCACAGAACAGCTCCACCTGGAGCCTTCAGTGCCCCCAGGCTTCCCTCTGAATAAGCAGGGGAGCGAGGTACCTGCTGCATGACTGATCGCAGGCCACAGCTTTGGGAGATGCCTGTAGCCTAAATGTGGATGACATCTTTTAGTCAGATGAGCTACACATCAGCTAGACCCATCGGTTGTAAAATATCATGTAAGTGCACATTGTGAGAGATTCACTTTTTGTCATAGCCTGCTCCTGCGCAGTCACAGCTAATGGCAAGGCAGAGGCTTTGCTGCAGCCTTGGGACTGTGTATTTCACATGGCGTGCCACCAGCTTACATCTCAGCAACCCTTCCCATTTCTGTGTCAGTGGCTAGTGTTGCCCCTTCTTCCCTGGGCTGGACCTGCTGTGCAGTGTTTTCTTTGATACCTTCCTTTACATAATTGCCTGACAGCTGCCTGCAGTCCATATCTGCTTCCTGCATCTCACCATTTCCCAGCAGCACAGCTGCCAGGTCTGGCACATATTGCTAATGCCTCTCCAAAAGCATCCAGGAGTAGCAACTCATTAGCAGGAATTAGTTTTTGAAAATTAACTGTCAGGCTTTGCGGTGCAGTACCGATGTAAAATCCTCCTCACTACCAGCAGCTTTTATTAATGTGCTATAAATACAACTATAGCAAGAAAAAAATATGCTTATGTGAAATGATGTTGAAAGCATTGTAAGCAGCTTAGGAATAAAAAGTTTACGAAGGTGCTGCAATTGTACCCCCATTGTATTACAGGTCCAAAAAATTCTGTTCCAGGGTTATGCAGAAAAAGAAAACACAACAGATCTCATAAAGATCTAGAAGGGCACTGCTGACTTTACGCTGCATTAGTATGATGATGTTTTGTGTTTGTAACCACTAATTAGAGTAGATGAATTTAAAAAGGCATACTGCTTTTCAACCTATCCCCTAAAATAACCAATCCATGTGGTACTACTATAAAGGTGTCACAGAGTTAATAGAAAAGTAAGTATCTGTGAAAAATGTCAAACTGAGCCAGAGGAGCCATTACCTATGTCACACTCTACACCAGGAAGATGAATGTATCCTTACCTCAGCATGGTTTTCTCACTATGACTACGATGAAAATAAAAATAGTTCTGTGCATGTTTCTAGACAATTTAGATACAACTCTGTCCAGTAAATAGAAATATTTTTTGGAGCACAACAGATACTCTGCTTTCCACTGGTTCATCCTATATACATATTTTTTTTAACGACTATCACAAAGACAGCTAATGTTCTACTTTTTAATAAAGGTTTTATCTTCCCTGTTTACCTGAAGAACATTTTTCTATGTGTAACAGGAAACTTCATTTCAATGAATTTCAATGCATGCTAAGATAGTTCTATTGTTTAATTCTATGCAGCTTGATTTTTGTGGGTTTTCTTAGTATTTGGGACTATTCTATCCTTGTCCCAAAATCTCTAAAACGCACATAAGCTGTGAAACAAATTGTGCAAAAAGTTTCAATGAGCTCTATGAGACATGTAAGTATGCAACATTCCAGTGACAAGCCCGAGGCTCATGTCTTTGTACAGGAGCCAATGATGACTGCATGGAAGTCAGAGCCAAAATCCCCCTTGCTCAGGGTGCATGTAGTGTGCATCGTGCAAAACTTAACACTGAACAGATATGGAGCATCACCATCTGGTGTCATGTTGAGGGAGAAGCTTTTGCATTACATACCACTGCCATGCCTCTGCAATTATTTCAGACCACCACCCTCCTTCAAGAGAAGCTGAGTTATGCACAAAGCGACTCTTGAGCTGTAAGATCAGTTTGGCATGGCCACTGACACAGTAAGAGAGAGGCCTGCATTTGGGAACCTCATAAATGGATCCTTAGGTTTGTGCCATTGATATCAGTCCCATGTTCTGCCACCCAAAACTACAGCCTCTTTCATGTTTTGCGATCTCTCCCCACAGAGATGCTCACTGTAAGTCTTCCACTGTAAGTGCTTTTCCCACCTCTGTCTAAATAGTACATTTTCATAGTCTAAACAGTACATTTTCATAATCATCTTCAGATAAGTCAGGGTCAATCGAGTTGGTTGATAGGAAGCACTTGGATATTCAGTCTCCAGATGAAGTGGCTGGGATCTTTCAGAAGAGTGAGCTGCTCCACAACACCAGTCTCTGAAAAGCCAACATCTCATCCACTTAATGATCCTGCTCTTCATCACACAAACCATAGATTCTGTTCCTGTATACTTAGATTATGAATACTTCTTTAGTCCATGAACCCATCCCTTTACTTCTTATTGCAAAAATCATTTCACTATACATTGCTTTTTTAATGATCAAACTTTTCAGGAAGATATGATGGGTGAATGAAAGGGTAGGGGTATGTTTCATGGCAGAACATATACATGATATAACAGAGTGATTGGGACAGCCACCATTCATTTTTAATTTTTTCCCATTTAAATACTTATTAAATAACTCTTATGTCTAAATTAGAAGAGATAAGAAAATCAGCCCCAGTAAGTCATTACTTATTACAAGAACACCTCTTTTGTTTCCTCACTCACCTCTGTATTTTGAATTTGTTCAAATACTCGTGTTTGATACACTGCTAGTAAAATACAGTTATTCAGTATTCTCAATCCTCCTATTTATTCAGGCTTCTCATTATATATCAGAACTTCCATTAAGACTTTAGACATTGATTGATTGATGCTTGATCTTCCATTAGTACAAAGGGGGTTAATACATAAAAAAGGAAAATAAAGCACCTCATTAAAGTGTGAGCATCATAATAAAGCAAGTATCACAGACTCAATTACGGCTACACAGTGTCATGTTGCCACTAGGTGTCAGGGACACAATTCACTCCACCCCGGCAGCAGGACCGCAGGCTCAGCTATGGCTCACGTCCCCCAAGGACTGAGGGATAACTTTGTCTACTCTCTTATGCTTCTCAGTTAAAGGCTTTAAAACCCCGGTGGAACTGGTCCTCTCTTTGAGAAGATCACTGTTTCGAAAACTCTATGTACTGGTGCACTTAGCTCTGCCGCCGTGGTAGCCATAGTGAGGGAGTTACAAATAGAAATAAGAGGCAAAGTATAAAGAAAGTACAAAGACAAGGGCGGAGAGGCAGATATTGTCTACTTGGACTGCTGTGAGGCCTTTGACACTGCCTCTCATAAGAACCTCACCGAGAACCCAGTGAAGCATGGCCTGGATATACAGACAGTGAGGTACTGAAAATTGCCTGAACATCTGAGGCACAGAGTCTAGCCGGAGGCCAGGAACTAGCAGTGTACCTCAGGGGTCAGGGCTGGGTCTAATTCTGTTCAACATCTTCATCAATGGTCTGGATGATGGGGCAGAGTGTACCCTCTGCAAGTTTGCAGATGACACAAATCTGGGAGCTGGGCAGAGTGGCTGATATACCAGAGGGTCATGCTGCCATCCAGAGGGACCATGACAGGAATGCGTGAGCAGGAACCTTAGGAAGTTCAGTAAGGGAAAGGGCAAGTCCTGAACCTGGGGAGGAACAGCCCCATTTACCCGTATATGCTGGGGGCCACCCAGCTGGAAAGCATGTTTGCAGAAGATCTGGGGTCCTGGTAGATGCAAAATTGAACATAAGCCAAAGATGTGCCTGTGTAGCAAGGAAGGCTGCAGGGATCCTGGGCTGCATTAGGAGGAGTGTTGCCATCAGGTCAAGGGAAGTGATTCTTCCACTCTACTCAGCAGTGCTGAGGCCACACCCGGAGTACCATATCCAGTTCTGAGGTCCCAGTAGAAGACAGACAGAAGAAAGTCCAGCAAAGATATCATGCCTCTGATCACCACCTCCTGGGCCTGGCCATTCAGCTGGATTTCAACCCACTTCGCTGCGCATCCAAGCTCATATATCAACAGCTTGTTTATAAGGATCTTATGGGAGCCAGTGCCAAAGGCCTTACTGAAGTCCAGGTAAACAATATTCACTCCTCTCCCCTCATCTACCAAGCCAGTCACTTCAACATACAAGTTTCTCAAGCTGGTCAAGCCCTTCTCTTAGTCAAGCCATGCTGACTACTCCTGGTGATCTTTTTCTGATTGTTCACGTGCCTGGGATTGGTTTCCAGGATTAGTTGTTCCACCACCCTCCCAGGGATCAGGGTGTGGCTGACCAGCCTGTCATTCCCTGGGTCTTCCTTCTTGCCCTTCTGAATGATAGAATTAACGTTTACGTTCCTCCAGTCTTCAGGTACTTCTCCCAGTCATCATGAACAATCAAAGATCGTTGAACGATTACAGAAAGTGGCCTCACAATGACATCTGCCAGCTCCCTCAGCATCCCGTCAGGGCCCATGGATTCATGTATGTCCAGTTTGCTTAAGTATTCCCTGATCTGATCCTCTCTCACCAAGGGTACATGTTCCTTGATCCAGTCTTTCCTCCTGGTCTTTGGGACCTGGGATTCCTGAAGGCTGGTGTTGCTAGTAAAGATGGAAGCAAAGAAGGCATTCAGTACCTCAACCTTTTCCATGCCCTGTGTAGCCAGATGCCCCATCTCATTAAGCAAGGTGCCCACATTTTCCCTAGTCTTCCTTTTGTCACCTATGTACTCATACAAGCCCTTCTTGTTGTCTCCATCACCCCTGGTCAGATTCAAATCCAGTTGGGTTTCAGCTTTCCAAGCTTCATCTCTAAATGTTCAAACAATGATTCTGCATTCCACACAGGTTACCCATCCTTGCATCCTTTTTGTGTTTGAGTATGGCCAGGAGCAACTTGTTTATCCACATGGCCCTCCTGAAATTTTTGTCTGAGTTCTTACTCATTGGGATGGAACAATCTTGAGTTTGTAGGAGGTAGCCTTTTAATATTAATCATCTTTCTTAGCCCCACCTTTCCTCCAGGGCCTTATCCCACAGCATTTTTTCAAGATCTTTGAAGAGGCTTTCCTGATGTCCAGGGTTCTGACCTTGTTTTTCCACCCCTCCCTGCCCTTGGGATCCTGAATTCCACCATCTCATAGTCACAGCAGGCTGACCTGCACACAAGGCTGTCTTTGATCTTCACATCCCCAACAAGCCCCTCCTTGGTGAGGATGTGGTCCAGCAGTGCACTTCTCCTCATTGGCTTCTCTATCACTTGGAGGCTTGTAGGAAGAAGTTATCATAAATGCCCTCCAGGAACCTCCTGGCTTGTTATGTCCTACAGTGTTGTTATCACTGATATTCTGCAGGTAGTACTATCTAAATCTGTGCCGTATATTGAACTTGTTATGCAATATGTTTTACTCTATTGACATGAGCTGACTTCCGTGGCTTTGGCAGTCCTTTGCGTAGGATCCGCAGAACTACCCAAGATTCCTTTTGCCATGTCATCTGAGGATCTCTTTGTGTGTAGGGACTGGTCTTGGGACTGGACCCTGTCTACTATGTTTTATTATGTGTGCTGTAGATAAGATTCCTGTTTCATTTTTAGCCATCACTGCCACCATCAGAAACATGAGATGCCCTGCAAATAATAGAGAAAACAGTGGGAAAAATGTTCAGGAAAAAGAAAGACTATTTTTCTGGAATTTTCAATAAAGTAACCTCCAAAGTACTTACAGATTTATTACACCCTGTAGAACTGTCTGTTGGTAATATATAATAACACTGCGACAGGCTGTTTTTTGTTTATTTGGTGACAGATATGTACTGCAGGAATGTAAAACATAAGGTACCTTTAAAGTAACCTCGAGACTTTTCTTGGAAAATTGTAATTTTTGCTCAGAAATCTTCAATTTCGATTCAAAGTAACCCACCTAAATAATTCTTTAGCTAATACCAAATACATTCAAATGACCAACTATAAACACTGAAAACAAATAAAAATAAAAAATAAAAATAAAAATAAAAATAAAAAAAATTAAAATAAAAATTAAAAAAAATTAAAATAAAAATAAAAATAAGTAAATAAGAGTCTTAAGTATGACTTTGCAACCAGGCAAAAGAAAGGATAAGCATTATAAGAAGAAAACATTTCAGGATCTCAGCAGGCAACATCCTTGAGCTCAGACAGTGCCACACAGGCAAATCTAACCCAGGCTGGGTTAGTTGTCATGACATCCTGCATTGCCACAGAAATCTGCTGGGGCGCAATGTCTCAAGGAACACAGAATTCATCAAATTCAATAACGTCTACTGCCCATATCAAAACCTTTTGCTTCCTAGACAAAATAACTCTGGTTTTACAAAATTTTGCTTTCTTTTTTTGTCATTTATTAGAATATAATTAACTTAGGAAGTTTTCTCTCTGATTATGTACCTTGAATGGCTACAACACACTTTTCTTCTAACGGCTACATAAATTATGTTTGCACAGTGCACAGCAAGATTCTCCCCATTTCAGGAGCAAACTCTAGTTAAAAGCACTTAGCAGAAACTTACTTTTTCTGGGCCAGGAGAACGAGCCTTCTGTTTTGCAACAGCTTCCCTAGCAGATACTTTCACTATGCCAAGGACTGCAGATACAGTAGTGTCTGTCCACTCAGTGTCAGTCTGGAAGTCAACTTTCTGAAAGAACAATTACTGGTCCATTTAAGATGTTTTGAGCTGGACTCCCAGAAACCTGGGCACATAAAAGGCATTTGTCAATTCTAAAATCATTCCCTTTATTTAATTTTAGATAGAAAACTTGAATGTATAGAATAATATCAGAAGAATTATTTTCAATTCCTATGAAAATTTTAATTTTCAACTCTATAGCATTTTCCTCCAGAATATTACAGAATGTCTGTGTTAAATGAGAAAATAGGTTTAGCCCTACCAGAGGCCTAGATTAGATCTGACTACTTGTTTAGAATCCTAAATACCCAGTCTATTTCTGTACACCTATATCATGTTTTCCCTTACCACCTCTGCTCAGAGCCAAAACACAAACCCTGCTGCATGTGGATACTTGGTCACATGTAGGCATGCCAAGCTCTCAGACAAATGCCAGTGAATGAGGAATTGCTTCTTTCCACAGTGGGGAAAAAAAAATTATGTGTTATGGAAATGTTGACATTTCACAAATGAGAAAAATAATGTGTCTTCAATGAATTCAGCCATAAGGATGAGAAAAGGTCCGTAGAATAGTAAATATTGTGTTAAGCTGCAAGATGATATTTAAGTACTGTCTGCCAGAGTAAAAGAGGAATGCCATACTGTTGCATCGCTGCCTAGTTTTCATAAACAGGCTGTTTCTAATGTACCATAACTACAACTGCCATGGTTCTGACAGAAACTAAGTTGTCTGAACTATGTTTATATCTCTTTTGTATCTTCCTTAAACTAACAAATTTCTGTTTATGTGAGCTAGTAGCTTTGGGTTTATGCCATGCAGCAGATGTAATCCAGGCTCTAATTATGTCTAGACTTAGTTCAAATGCTCACAACCTGTTTGCTTGGAAAGTAGATGACAATAATATATAAATACACTATCGTGTTCATTCTCCTACACACTTTGTATCTTTAGTGCAGAATTGTACAGAAGTTTCTTGCGGAACCAGGGTCAGTTCTCACCAGTATTTTGCCAAGGAAAAGAAGTCATGTGAGTTTATACTTACGGAAAATTGACATCCTCAAAAATCTTACTGTTCACTTTGGGACTAAAGTTTTCACAGAAATCAGTAACGAACCACTGCCCTGTATGGATATCAAACCTCATCTGAACTCCAAATTATATATGCAGTATAAAACCACTCTGTGTTTCTTTCTGTCCCTAAACATAAATCTGAAAAAATACTTGAAGTAAAAATAGCAAAGTGACCAGTGCCCACAAGAAAATACATGACCTGAGTACATTGATGAAAATGTCTAAGTGCACTGTCAACACCAGACCTGCCCATGTCCAAGCAGATCCCACAGGACATGATGGTATCTAGCTTCTCTCAATTTTCTTTTTACTCTCCCCTTTCCTAGCTGTAACTCTTACCCTAATTCTAACACCACTATCCATCCTAATATAAAGCACAGGATAGTGGCTCTGAACACAATGCTGAACACTGCCCAAAGGCAGCGAGACCTGGGACTGAGGATTTTGTGCCCACCTGAGACCCACCAGCCTTTCACACTCAGCCCAACCCCACCCCAATTTGTAAGGCCCTGGACACAGGGGTTCACAAAAAAGCATGCCTTCAGCGCCTTCCAAGTGCAGCGCTTACTTCAGCCATGCCTGCTGTTGTCTCTTCACAGCTGAGCAGAGCTCTCCCATCCCTCAATATCCTCTGTGCCAAATGGGAAGCTTCTGTGCAGCTGACTGAAAAATGACTTTCCTAAAGGATAAGGCACAAGGTCTTCCATTCAGACATCCTCATCCTCTACCCCAAATCAACTCTCTTCCCTGCTCTACTCAGAAGTGCATAAATGTGCCAAACCTGAATCAAAAATCAAGGGGTGGGCATTGGCCTGTATGGATGCCAACCCTCATAATATCCCAGGGACCATTCCTAAGTTAGCACAAAGAGGGAGGTCAGCTATGCCTGGGTCCTCTCCTCTAATCATTTTAAAGAGGCAGTCAAACCATCTTAGATTCTTTTTTTTTTTTTTTTTGTGATTATTTGCTCAGACTACTTTTTCCTTGTAAAAAATCTTCAGCTTCTGTTCATTTTGGATACCACTCTACAGTGAGAGATGCCTTCACTGACTTGGATCTTCAGGCTTGATGTCTGCAGGCAGCAGCAAATGGTAGCTGTGTATTGTTCCTTCTAGATGTTGACTAACTGGGCAGAAAGCTGACTGTCAACTAAAACCTTTCAAAGAATTTTGTTTAGCTTAGAGTAGAGACTTGCTATAGGACACATAATTTATGCAATTCCTTGAAGGGCCTTGGGGACATTTCCCATGTTTCATGAGGTCTTACTGTCTGGATTGAAGCAGCGGCCGGTACCTGACTCCCTGCTGTACTCGGTTTCAGAATTTAGGCTAATGTAGACAACAGAGTTACACCTGTAAAAAATCTAGGGAGTTTCTAAACAAATATACATCACTGAGTCATGAAAAAAAACCAAACCACTGTTCATCCAGATAGCCAGAACATCTATCCAAAGTCTGGAGGAGAAAGGAAAACAAAGATGTTCTGACCAGAACAAAACAGAAGGCTTGTGTGCCCTGCTAGGAGTAAAGTGTGCAGCAACTTACGATCCATGTCTCATCTTTTGACTGGTCTTGTTTTGAATATGGGTATTAAGTCCACTTTTTCTTTTACTTCCCTACCCCCCTCGAATACCAAAAACACCAGCAAGATCATCTCTTCTCAGTCATTAGCTATGGGGTCCTTTAGCGTAATAGTAACAGCTAATCAGAGGCCTATATGTGGTGGTATGAATGCTAAAAAGGCCTTGATGGGACCACTCTGTGGCATATCCATCCTAGGAGTCTCCACTGTATGGACATGGGTGGGATGGCTCAGTGAAGCTCCCTAACATGTCATGCATGCCTAGTCTGGGAAGCTCACAAGAGCTGTCTGACAGAATGCGGTGGCCCCAACAACTGACTGAAATAGCAGGAGGCTCTTTTCACTGAGATCCTGCATAAAGCAACATTCAATTGGTCAAAAATTTCCACGCAGAGCTCCATCTCACCTTTCTAATATTTTCTTACTACATCTGGAGAAGAGACAGGCAGTTCCAGGGTTAGGTGTCCCTCGCTTCTCTCCTGATCACAGAGTGCACTCAGATGTTGGTCCTCACATGGGGGAACTGTCAGTTCCTCCTCCTTTCCTGCCTCCTGGTTCCTGGCACCAGATCTCCCCGATGGTCTCTCTCAATTCAGATATCCCATGTTTCCTCTGACAGTCCATGAGCAATGATGGACATGACATTGGCAGAGCACTTTTAAAACGGAAGTACTGCTTATTTTAGCCAGAAAGAACAAAGCACACAGAGAAAAGGATTTCAAAACAAGAACATGAATGTCTGGTTTATTTTTCCTTGCTACAAAGGTGGCCCAGGTTACTGACTTCCTCAAGTTAGACAGCCATAAGAAAAAAAATTTCAACTCATAGAACTAATCTATGCATACTGTAGGAAACTGAACAAGGGGCAAATCAGACTTTAAAAAACACTTTTCTGTAAGTCTTTAAAAACTATTGAAAAATTAAAATATGAACCCTAAAACTGACTTTTTCCTTTCACTGTGCCTTTTACTATCTCCAGTCTTACAGAGAGACGTTTGATCCAGTTCCCACTTAAGACTGCAGTTGAAATGACTGGAAACAAACTGAATGCAGTGGACATTGAATTAGGACTTCATTCACAGTCATTCACACACTATCCACTAACCGGAAATAACACATGTACAACTTCCCTCTTGCTGAGAAGTTAACCCATCACTTCAAGGATGTCCCAGCAATCCCCTCTAATATCTCACACTGCAGTAGCTATGCATAGCACTTAATATGTGCAGCTGGCAAGAACATTTCCCACGATCCTGCTGAAAATCATCCACTTAACTCATGTAACAACTCATGAGTTACTATCTGAACTCTGAGTACAGAACATTACAGCCAGCTCTTCAGCAATGCAGCAGTTAGTGGGCATACCAAGCTTGTCCTTTCCTATAAACAACCTCTCCTTAATGTATTTTCAGACACAGCTGTCAGATCCCCAAATACTTTAAAAAGCATTTGAAAATCTGGGTTGCACCCTGCTGGTGACAGCCCAGTGTCCCAGTCATGACACAGCATAAATCTGTTCTGCAAGCACCAAGGCTTTCTCTTAGGCCACATCAAGGTTATGTACAAATACACACAGCAGTTGGGATCAGACAGTCCATACACTTCTACTAGAACTGGGACACACATCCTTTTGACCATGCTGTAAACAGTGTATCAGCCATAAAATTAAATTTTTAAAAATGCAAATGTTAATAACTTTCTTAATTAAAAAAAAAGAAAAAAGGATGAATAAGGCAATTGCATATCTCAATGCCAGTCGTGTTGCTCAATATACTTCTGGAAAACATGGTTATTAAAATGAAAAGAGTGAGACGGGACAGGATCAGACAGGATCCCTTTCCAAAGGGAGCTGTGGAACAAATAATTCAGCTGATGTGATTACTGGGGAATTGTTAGGGAATATTTACATCAAGGAAAGCAATGCTATTCTGGCTCTGGTCTGGGGCCCCTTCAGCACGTCCCAGCATCCAGCACACTCAGGCAATGTCTGTGTCATAGGGCATACCCAGTGTCATGCTACTGCCTTTTTGGTCCCTTATCGAGATGACGAGAGACACTTAAAATGCCACCCTCAGACTATTGTGGTAACTGGCACGCTGAGTCAGGACAACTGTGAGATGCTCTTAAAGAGAGTTAAAAGGTCATTTGCACAGCTAATGCACTAGGAGTGTTAGCTGCTACATATTGCTGTAATGCCAGCAACTGTGACGTTAAGGCGTTCACCATATCCTGCAAGCTGATCAATACCAGCACAAATTTCGTAAAGCTGCCAGGAGTTTAGATTATGTTAACACAAACAGCAAAGGAAGAACAGCCAGAAAAGATACTGAGAAGTAGGAAAGATAGTGAGGCACAAAGTCCTTATCATAGCACTGAGAAAAGAATCAGCACAAACAGCTTTGGATGGTGTGCATGTGTACATCTATTCCTTTGAAATCCTGGGATATGTTTCTTTACCATAGAGGGGGAAGTTAATGGAAGAGAGTGAATGGATGGAAATACCATGAAGTGATTTATGTTCAGGTGAGAGTGGAGACTCTCAACTCCCTTGAGCAGCAGCATTTAGTCTCTAAAGTACATAAATTATATACTTGGAAAACTGCAAGTTGCAGGTTGTAGCCTTGTTTTATTTGGCTGTCCTAACTTTAACTGGGGTTCAATAGATCCAATTTTTCAATTTCAGACCATTAGAGAGAAGAAGGAAAGGAGGTTGTAATTTTTTTGTCTTTACTACCTTGTGATCTTTTCAGCACATAAAGGTCACCTACAGCAGATGTCAATAATCACACTCTTTACAGTTTCCTTAACGTTCATAATTTTACAGAACTATTTCACAGGTTACTAAACCAAACCAAATTACTTCTCAGCAAGAGTGAATTGGTGCCCTTCCTATATAATTTTATGAGTTCCCTCTGGGTCTTCTCTACTCCAAGGCATGTGAGCGTTTGGCACAAGATTTGAAACACGAACTGACTGTAAAGGACTGGAATTATCTGGATGATCCAAAGGTACAATATTAGATACTTTTCTCCAGGAATGGTTAAATAGAGACACCCTTTTTATTTGAAAGAGAAAATTCTTGGAGTCAAAATGCTCTAACTGTTCTCTTTGAGTGCCTTCAGATGGAAATTTAGCCCATGTTTTCAACAGTACAGTTCAATTCAGCATGTAGGTCACACCTAGCACCTAATTTCTCAAGGTGCTATGGGTTCATAACTCTGGCTGAAATCCCTCAGACCTGCAAGGTCTTGCAGCCTTTATTGAGCAGACAGAAGTGCTCACACAAAACTACAGACTGCTTCTCAAAATGCAGTCCAAGACTTTTTTTGAGTCTTTCTCATGGAAAGGGCAAATACCATATCCGTTTACTGTATCTCACAAAAAGAGGAAAAATGTAACGAGGGTTTGACTGAGCCATATGTGATAGAAATGTGTTTACTTGTTTAATTTTACTGAATCTCTGATTTTTTCTCCAAGGCCTTGAAAAAAGGTAATTTTCAGCAAAAATTACATCCTAACTAGGATTCTTGGCATTGATTTGATTTGACTTCTTTTAACTGAAATGCCTGGAATTTAAAAACTGTTTCCATGAGAGGTGATAAGCATGTACATAATTTGATGTGCATGCTGTAAGCCCAAAATACCAATAAAAATAAATACGGATACATGCTTGTTTACTTCAGCATGGCAACACACCCATGCAATATCCATTTCAGTATCTTACTCCAATTAAATCCCACATTGTTTCTTTCATTACATTCTTATCTCTTTCTTAAGCTTCAGCATATAGAGAGTTGCAAACAAGGAGCTGGTTTTCAGGATTCCATGTAGCATATCTGGAACAAAAAGCAGAAGGAAAATTGGTCCTCCAACACCTAACGCAGGGGAAAGCACTTCCCTCCCTCTCAGCACTTGCTGAAAGCTAGCAAGGGCTCTTGTGATTATCAAGTTTTATTTTGTCTAGAGTATCTTCTGGTTGTTTACATTTACCTTGGATTTATTTCTTGATCTGAATATTAAAGTTTCAAAACATTTCTCCAGTACTGAATGAAACAGAGAATAAGTAAGCTGTTCTTTCTTTCTGGGAATGAGGAAATGCCCAAATATTCAACCTTACTTAAATAGGTATTCATAATGAGTATCCACAAAATGGAAGGCTTAACAATTCTCACTTCAACAGTAGTTGTGTGAGTGTGTAAGAAGAAATTACACTGCTTCTTATCTGGTACAAATGGAGATCTTACACATTTTAGTGAATCTGGTTTTCTGCAGTGAAAATATGTCTTGTAAATAACATATTTTTTTCAAACTAGATTTGTAATTCAATTGGTCTCACAACAGACAAAGATATTTTTCATCTCTATTTCACAGACTGTATCCTCCTGTGAGTAGGTTAAAATATTTTCTTTCAAAGGCGGCTTTTTGAAACCAATGCCTGCAAACTTACTGCTGATTATTTGTATGATAAGCAATAATGAACCCAGGTATTATGCCCCAGATAATAGAGAATCAAGACTTGTATTTGCACATATTTTTAATTTTTAAATAGGAAAATATGACAGTACTTTCTTCCTTCAGTATTTTTGGATATCTAGGGGTCTCTTCCCATATAGAAACGAAATGAAATCTATGTTCATTAATGCCTGCATATAAATGTATCCACCACAGTAAATTTAGAATATTGGTGTAGTTTCAGTAAATAAAATTAAGAAATAGTAGTGTGGGTTTTTATGTCACTTTAGATAGACAGAAATCTCGGAAATCAAGTACCACCATAGCTCTGATGATTTTGTTTTTCATTTCAGTAACTATTAGATAAGCACTACATTGAAAATTGAACTTGAAAATACCAAAGTGGATAAAGTAATAAATAATATTAAAAGAATTACAGTAACAAGAAAACATACTTAATGCTGCGTAGCAAAACTGTGGATTTTGTCTAATAAACCACGAGATTGAAACAGTGCCACAACAAATGGAGAGAGGGAGAGTTCCCTTGTTTAGACTGTTCTTAATGTTCCAGCAATGTTGCACTGGTGATTTACTCATAATTAGACACCTGCTAGTCATGACACAAAAATATTTTGCACTTACTCGGACCCAAAGGCAAAGCATTTTAATTGTGCAGTGCAACATTTTTTATTGCACTGGCTCTTTATCAGGACTATTTTAATACACAAGCTACATTTTCATATTTAACTGTAGTTATCACACCTTAGCCTGTGGCTATACATTTCATCAAATAAGAAACTCCCATACACCTACTGTGTAGATATCTCCCACAGAGTATGTTATGGAAATTCAGTCTTTATGAGAACAACTGATTAGTATCTGTGAATTCACACTTCGGCGATAACAGTCAGGATGTTGCAAACAAAAAACAAACTTCCCTTGGGTAATCCAAAGCACTAAGGAGAAGCGGCATTCCAGAGATACCGTGAGCCTTTTGAAAGAGTGGCCAGGTAACACCATAGAGAGCCCTTTTCTAGATGATGTCTTGGCCTACTATTTCCTAGACTAAACTTCTCAATCAAGGTCCTATGATTTGGACACTAAAAGAAAATAAACCCTTTCATATCTGATGGAGGAAATGCTGAGAGGGAACAACTGGGAATGCTAAGATCAGCCTCAGACAAAATAACCTGGAGTAACAGTTCAAGGCTCCAGTTCGGAGCAGAAACTCAAGCCACCACTTTACCAATTGTCCTGCTACAGTCAACAGTACCAAGCGCATCTGACAGAAGGCTTAGCAAAAACATCTCCTCTTCACCCAGAGTGATCTACTCTGAAAAACAAAAGCAGTATGTGTACCAGTTCAAAGCCTCTGATCCACGTAAGGGTTACAGGTGAAGCTAGAACTCCTTCTTCTCAGGGTGAGGTGTTTCCTAAAATGTCTAATCCAAAACTTCTGAGATATCCTCGTCCACTAACCCCATTCCCATATTCCTACAGAAAAATATAACTGTTCAGCTGAAACATATTTAGACCTTAAAAGATGTATTCTTTTGGTAACATTAACGTTTTCCCCGACTTTTCACAAGGTGCCCACTTTTTCCCAGGTGACCTTCTCCAGAGCAGGGCTGTTCACAGTAAAGGCAGCCGTGGCCCAAAGTGGCAGCTGTCCTGATGATACCTTTCCTCTTTATTTTCCTCTGCACCTGCAGCTCTCATGGAGGATGCCACATGCTCATCCACAAAAAGTGCTACGGTACTCAGCTGAGGCTGGAAAAAGACATTATTCCATGTTAAGCTATGTACTTCAGATCAGTGCCAGCCCACCCTGAAAGTCTACCTTTATTTCCTCTGCTCTGGTGGACTTGTCTGAAGATTACTATTCCCCTATTAGTAAGCAGACTCCTGAATTGTGACAAGCATTTCAAGATAAACACTTTTGAGTCCTATTTTTATCACAGTTTGAGTCCTAGCTTTATTTCCTGAATGGTACAGCTATACTCCAACACAGTTTTTTCCCTCTCTGCTATCTCTACTCTCCCAGTTTCAACACCCACAGTTAATCTCGTGCAAGCCTCTAGCTATTTTTTGGAAAAGCAATTTTGAAACCAGCAATCCAATCTCATTTTCCGTGATTTTAAAGGAGTTAACAGATAATTTCAGACACGGGTAACAAAGGCAGGGAATGAGGAAAAAGGGTGTTCCTGTTCAGGGCTGCTGAGTTGCCATGTTTACAGCTCCAAGCAGGCTGCTGACCGGCCACAGCTCCACCGGTAAAATGATCCAGCTACTGTACTCCTGACTTTTGCAAGTTATGAGCAGCCGGGGGAGATTGTGTAAGTGCTCGAGCAGCTGCAGAACCTTTTCCTCACTGAACTACTGAAGAGGCATGCCAGCTTGTTTGTGTGCTTCTCCACAACCTTTCACCTACTTGGGCTCTTTTGGCTGCACTGGGAGCCCCCAGCAGCTTGACAGCTCGTGCGGCAGCAGCGTCGGGTAACGGAAAGATGAGAACGGGAAGATATGACCCTTGTTTGTAATGCTATTTCTGTCTTTTTTTCCATGTAAAGGGCCACATAAATATTTAGAAAACAAATGTATTAGTAGGTTAAAGTATCAATCCAGTTCCATAAATGCAGACCCCTCTGCAGGCAGAGGGTGAGCGATTTGTCCTTGGTACCGTTGGAAACTTCACGAAGGTCTGCAAATACGACTCATGCTCTTGTCACCAGACTACTCCTTCCGCTTACATTCAAAACTTCCCAGTGCTACCATTAATTTCCACCCAGACTTACTGCTCCTCCTGGGTTATCATTCACCCTTCCTTACAAAAGCTGAATTAGAAGTTGCCTTTGTCCCTAGCAGAAAATGTTAGTCTGGTTCCATAAGGGAAAAAGCTTTGGTAATGTTGCCTGTTCACCTGTTTGCCAAACCTCCTAAGCCTTTTAACCAAATTTGAATAGATAATCAACTCCCTACAAACTTTGTACAAACTAGCAGGTGGTTTAGGGAGGAGAGATTAAAATTTTGCTCCACACTGAATGAAAGGGTGGGGAAACTGAGCCAGACTCATTCTACTAGAGAGCAGCAACCACACCAGTAGTCGTGCCACATGTTCCAGCTGGTCAGGAGATGGCACTCATCCCAGCACATCCTATTAGGTCTCCAGCACTTGTTGGGTTAGGAAAAAAACCCTTAAATTTTTGTCTCCACATAGAAAAAGGTAGGGCAAAAGCAACCATGATACCTTTTATTAGACATCAGCAACGTGGTCAGTCATTACACACGCTGGCTGACCAGGAACACGGCTCTGACCTAAGTACAGCACGTAGTGTCTCCGGCAGGGGCGAGGATACAAGAAACATGAGGCGAGAGACAGCTGATTGCAATGGAGAGCTATTAGGAGACAAATGGACAGGAATCCAGGCTTCATTCATTCCACTCTTCTGGACCCATCTGTTGCGGAAAAAAGCAGAATGTTAACACAGCTCCATTTTCTTAAGCATAGTCAGCAAAATATTACTGTGACCAAGCAACTGCAAGCGTTGTTACTGCCTCTTCAAAACTTGCCCCAGGGCAGTTCAAAAGAGGAAAGTTAAAATATCTAAGCAGCAGAAATGAGACTCCCTCTTACAAATACTGCAGTTCAGAATTTGGCACTGTCCTTCACGATCAAAATATTGTTCTCTGACACCCACACTTAAAACTGTCACGTGTTTCAGAAGGAGGGTGAAATGGTGGTTTGGAGAGGAAACACAGTGAGAACACTGCTAAAGACGGGACAGACGGAGGCATTATTTGAAGTGGTTACAATTTTCACAGCCTAGTTCACCTGCAGCTCGGCTGATCACGACTCCTCATTTATTGTTACATTTGTGCCTAAAACTTAGTTGTCTTGCTCAACATTCAGGACATCCATAACCATTATTTCACAGATCTATCGTTTATATATGCAAGAATGGAAATTTATATAGTTCAGAACCTCCTGTAACACATAACCATCATACAATGAGCGAGAAGCAAATCTGAATTATGAAGGAGACACGCTTCTTTTAGAAGCTCATCTGAGTAAAAAACCACAGTTCTTGTGCTGCTGATGTGTAAAGTTCTTGTGGAAGTTTGTTCTGATTTGAAAAACATCCAGGTTTTGAGTTACTGGAGCCTTGCCCTTTTAACAAATGGGGAAGGCAACACGCTTCCTGTACTTCCTGCTACTTCAATTTTACCTTTGTTCAGAGCTAAACTGAATATGCAAGATATTTGTTCATACCTTACTGCATATAACTACCAGGAAAACAATGAGAAAACAAGTTGTAGAGAAAATGAATGCAAACAACAGAAATTATTCTTAGTAGATATTCTCCCTATTCAGAACATGACTACTCACAAAGGATATTCGAGTTACTTATATTAAGCAGGCTCAGCACACCAACAGATTAAATAAAGTATCTCATGGGAATAGAAATAGTGACCTTATAGATTGGAATAACTGCCTAGTGCAGAGAACTTTCCTGACCCAGATTTTATTGCAAAGTGTTAATTTTGAGGTTCCTGCTTGTCACCGATTAGTGGCTTCAGGAAGAAAATGGAGCAAAACAAAAGCTATCTTATACATGTTTCATGGTTTAAACAAATTTGTATGATATTTTCACTTCTGTGAGTCATCTGCAACTTGCAGGCAAACCAAGCTGAAATAGTCAAAACCAAATCCCAAATTCTTGAATTTTTAACTTCTGGCAAGGACAGGAAAAATCAAAGTGATTACATTTGCTGCTATTAGATGTCTACATTTTGCTTCATTTCACATTTCCTTTGCCAACATTCAATCACTGTGGTAAACCAGAATATATCTGATGGAAAAATAACAGAGTAACTCTCCCAATAAAATAATAAAACAGGGAGCAATAAAATAATAAGACATAAAGTGCAGTGGGAGTAGAACCATAAGCAGGGATAACAGATATAATGACTAGGAAGACAAAAATGCGATGAAGTTAAAAAAACAGTCTAATGACAAGTTAAAGTATTCTCCTCTATCTATTAAACTAAGTGCAAGAATTTCTTGTTAGGAATGTTATATTCCTTCCCTTGAAAAAGTTTACATGTTTGTGTGTGTAAATATATGCGTATAAAATTGGACTGGGGAGTTGTATGCAAATATTAGGGCACCATTATTTTGTATTATTTTACTGCCACATGCTTCTGCTGTTACAGACCAAGTTTTCAGATGTCAGGAAGCCCTCTGTTGCCATTAACTCCATTCTTCAATGCATTATGCAAACCCTGCCCTCAGTGAAGTGGACTTGGCATGTTGGGAAAGGCCCAGGCAACACGAGAGATCCAAGCTCCTTCTCCAGCGAAGAGGAAAGGCGAAGGGGCTTTTCCTAGACCGACTGTGAGCCTGGAAGATGAGCTGTCCCTGAGAGCACTGTGTCAGCCCCTTCTTAGGTCAGCTCTAGTGACCGTAAATAAAGGCCACATGCCGATCCGGGGCCAGTGCGTCACCAGCACAGCTGTCTTCGGGTATTTGGTCACTATTAACCCAGGTCACAGCCATGACCTACATGTCAGCAGCCTCAACCCTGCGGCTGGGATGTGATTTTGCTCCCTTTGCCTTCCATGCAGCCTCTGTGCCGACGCTAGAGTTACCCTGTCAGTACCAGCACGGCCAGCACCCCCCTGTCTGAGTCCGAACACACAGCTTCCTCCGGACATCGTCGCGCCCCTCACGCCGGGCCATAGCGCCGTGTCAGCGCCGCCCGCTCCCCCCGCAGCCCTGGCGCCCACGGGTGCCTGTGCACGGCCTGTGCACGGCCGGGGCC
>VZTA01027664.1:245446-298503 GCA_013398855.1 Mohoua ochrocephala
GGGAACCCCGCCAGCGCTGTCACGAGGCGCCCGGCGGGGGCGCGGCCTGCCGGAGCCCCGCCCCGCTGCGATTGTAAATAGAGGCGCCACGTGAAGCCGCCCGCCACAGGCGAGGGGACGGCGACAGTCCCGGAACCGCTGGAGCACTCGCTCACTCACTGATCGCTTACGTGCCACGCACCCACCGCCCCGGCAGCGATGAAGGCCGCCCGGATCGCCCTGCGCAGTGCCGCCCCACTGGCAGGGGCCAGTGCCGGCAGCAGCAGCAGCGGCCGGTTGCCGATGGAGGTGGAGCAGTTTTCCCGCTTCTCCCCCTCCCCGCTCTCCATCAAGCAGTTGCTGGACTTTGGTGAGAGTGGGGAGGAGCAGGGGGAGGTCGGGGCCAGCGGGCAGCCCAAGCCCGGGGCTCGGAGGCTCGTTTCCCCGCGGAGGGGCGAGCCCGGGGGCTGCCGCGGGAGGGGGTGCGGGAGCGGCGCTGTGCGGGACAGAGGAGGCGGCGATCCCCGCCCGGAGGGGTCCGAGCTCAGCCGGCGCTGAAGTCGCTGCCGACCGGCAGCCGGCTCTGCTGCCCAGCGCCAGGGCGGAGGAGGGGAGCGGCCCCCGCCTGGTGTTCCCAGTCCCGCTGGGAATCTGCCGGCCCCCGGGTGGTGGCGGCGACGGGGAGGTCGCCTCGGGTGGGCATCCCCGGCCGCAGTTACCCCCCGGCCAGGTGCCAGGCGCTGGAGACGTGCGAGTGCCGCCAGCAGAGCTGAAGATGCGCTACAGCGCTGTTTCGGCGGTGTTCGTAGGGTGCGGGCTCTGAGAGGTCCATGGGCCGCGGGGCGTGTTCGTGCTCCGCGCACACGGGGTCGGGAGGAGCCATCAGGCGGAGCGAACGCGCTGTTCCCCGATCCCATTATCGCTTTGGCAGCTCTGGCGCCCGTGCGCACATGATGCTGCCAGACGTCACCCCGAAGAACCTCCTGTTTACAGAGGCTGGAGTGCTTCTAAGGGGATTGCAATTAAGTCTCATGTCTAAGTGGGAGCTGTACAAGTATTCCGTCTCGGAACACGCTGTGTCTTACTGTCATGTAAACAGCGTTCAGCACAAACATATATGTACGCTTAGGGGAGCTGGCCGGTAAAAGCCTCATGATTGCAGAGGAATAGAGTCCTGAAGTTTGTGGAAAGTCAGCAATCTGCAGTTACATCTTGAAACTTCCCTAAACAAAAACTTTGTTTTGGATTTATTCATAGGCTCGACTAATGGATGTGAGAGAACTTCTTTCTCGTTTTTGCGACAAGAGCTTCCTGTGAGGTTTGCAAACATCCTGAAAGAAATTGATCTTCTTCCTGATAAATTATTAGGCACTCCATCAGTAAAATTAGTAAAAAGCTGGTAAGTATGAACTGCTTGAGTTCAGCATGCAAAGTAACACAGCTTTGTTGTTACAGACTTTTTTGAATAGTAGAAAGCATAACAAAATACAGTAGAAATGCAGTTCCTTCATCAAAGCTGAATTGCAAGCTGTTACACACTGTCCTTTTCTAGCATACTAAAATTAAATTGAAAACCAATATGGTTTTATTGTTATCTTTAAATCGGGGGGCTGGGGGGGGGGGGGTTAACAGTTTGAAATAGCTAATAGAGCAAATCTCACGTCATATTCTTCAAGAAGGGAGAAAAGACAACGTGTTCTGTTTCCACACAGCATTACAGACTCTCAGACCCAAACAAAACGGGAAAGCAGGCTATGTACCTGTTTTTATCTCTCACTGATGCAGTTACTAACAGAGCTTCTCTTCCGAAGTATATTGCCGTGGCATGTGCAACAAGTGTTTGAAATTCAATTAACGTAATCTCTGCAGTTGACACAGTGGTTGAATCTGATTTAACCTTGTTTACTGGCACAGTTGCAGCATTTGCCAGGATGGCTGACACAAAGAGTTGAAGTATTAGAGTGAGGTCTTGAAACTGTTCTTAATATAGCAAACAGTTGTGCCTTTGCCGTATGCGTCAAGACTGTCAGATGTTAGTGAAAGAGGCTCAGCTACTTAGCTCCTGCCAAAGCTGATCAGATTTGGAAAAATTTTGCTTAAGTATCTTCCTGATCGTCATGGTCATTTGGACCTTCTTTTGAAATACATCTCTTCTCGAGAATTATAGGGGGATCCTACATACCTTAAGTGAGGGTTTAGATTCCTCTCTGGTAGTAGGCAGAAGAAAAGACTTAAAACTTCTGGGGTTCAGGCAGTGAAGAAGTGTTCATCTGTCATTCCGTTGTTGGTTGTAACTTTGCTATTTCAGAGGTACTTAAAACTCCTAGCTGAGTTGTTAGTACTAATGATGTGCACAAGACAAAGTATTTTTCAAGTTGATAGATTAATAAAAATCAAATCAATAGCAAATATTTCTTTTTCAATAGGTACATCCAAAGCCTAAAGGAGCTGGTTGAGTTCCATCAGAAAAGCCCAGATGACCAAAAAGTCTTATCTGAGTAAGCTTTTCATTTGTTTCTTTGAACTTTTTAGTTCACATTCTACTTTTCACAATATATTCACTTTAGGCTGACAGCCATCATGAGCTGAATTTGATAATCTGGCAGGAAGAGTTGAACATAGACCAAGCTGGTCTAAATCTCTGATCATGTTTAGCAGTATTGCAAATAAAGGTGACCCGTTGCAGCCTAATTTCAAGGTCATATTGCCTCTTGAGCTGTCATGACAGAGAAATATTTTTAAAATTATCTGTGAAGTCACATTTCTGCTTCTTTCCAAGATGCCAGCTTGGGATCTTTTCCCCTTTCTTACATTTTCCTCTGCTCAAATAAATGATTAAACAGGCAGTGAATTTGATGTGGCTCATTATATCTTCTGTTTTAAAAATGCCAAACTCTTCTGGGTTAGGTCAGTGAGGAATTGCTTTTAAAAAAGAGTGAAAGAAACAGACTGTATTTTAACAGGCTCTTAAGCACTTAACTGTGCTGGTGCTGGATTAGATAATTACGTTATACAAAGCTTGCATCAGTGTAGTCTGAGAATAATGTTCTAAAAAGATCTCTTTTTGACCTAGCTTCATAGATACTCTAATTAGAGTCCGAAACAGACATCATGACGTGGTTCCTACAATGGCACAAGGAATAATTGAGTACAAAGACACTTTTAAAGTAGATCCTGTCACCAATCAAAACATCCAGTATTTTTTGGATCGTTTTTACATGAGCCGTATTTCCACCCGGATGCTAATGAACCAACACAGTGAGTAGAAATTTTTACCTGAGAAAAAACTTAAACCTAATGAGTAACATGTTAATGTAAACACTTCTGAAAACTGATGGAGAGCTGCTTCACGTGATTTTGTGTGACATTGAAAAGTTAGAAACTGAATCTATCACTTAAGAAAGTAATGGGAAAACTTGTTTTCTAGACTACAGAATAATTGAAATAACTCTTTTGTGGAATATGTAGGCATATCCTCAATGTCTGAAAAACCTTTAGATGTGAAATACAGAAAAGCCAACATAGTTTGCTGACAGTAGATAGCATTTTAACTCATAAAAGGCATAAACAACATTCTGTATTTTATGTGATTAGATGTTGTGATTGCACTGTATTAGTCTCAATTTTTAGGCTTTTTTTTATAAAACGGTATTTGGGGTTAAATATTGTATTGTTCTCATCTCAAACAGCTCTTCTTTTTGATGATAAATCTGGCTCGGGGCACCCAAGGCACATTGGAAGTATTGATCCTTGCTGTGATGTTGCTGAAGTAGTGAATGGTGCGTATTCTCAGAGCCTTAACTTTTCTCTTCCTGATCAGTATCTATATTTGATTGCGAGCAGTTTGAGTACCAACTTGTGTTGTAGAGGATGCTGACAGGCTTTAATTGAAATAGCTGAAAGCAGTCTTTCCAAAGCATGAGCTTTTAGAGGACAGAATTTAAAATACAAAGTAACAGTAAAAAAACATGTTGGAGTAAGTCCTAGCAAGTGACAGATGAGGTAGGAGTTGAAGTTGTCTGAGGTGTTGAGATTGGTCTTAACTACTGGTAGATAACAGATGCATCAGTTCCATACAGTTATCAAACTGTACAAAGATTTGCTCATGCTGCTGTAATTGCCCATTGTTCTCAATTTTTAGTGAACACAGTGGATGCAATGTTATCATTATTCCCTTGAGACACATTCCCTTGTCTATGTCTTAGACTCTGTAACACCTTAGCAGCTAATGCAGGTAAAAGCTGTATTCTGCCATGCATTGGAATTAATTTCTATGTTGCTTGATATTATACTTTACATCATTTATTTAAATAATTATTTCAGATGCTTATGAAAGTTCCAAGATGTTGTGTGACCAGTATTACTTAACATCTCCAGAACTGAAACTTACTCAAGTGAATGGTAAGAAGAGAGCTTCATATTGATAGGCAAACTGCTGCTTTGACTGGCTCAAAAGGCTCCCGGTTCTGTAGCCTTAATGCACATACCAGTTGATCTGACTTGGGCTAGTTCCTCTTCATTTTCTATTACAGGCACCTCATTTAACCTCATGTGTTAGAACTCAAATGTCAGTGTATCTTAAACACTAAATTTTTGAGGTACCATTTATGAATTTGACAAAAGTCAGACAAACTTGTACATAAAGTAACATGAGAAGTTGCTAGAGAGGACCTCCGTATCTGGGGTGAGGAAGTGGGGCTGCTGACTGAAATGCTAGGTCTGGTCTGAGCTGCCTGCATGTGTCTGATGTCAGCAGTCTGCTTAATGTTTAAAATCCTTTATTTATAAAGGGGAATATACTTGATTTTTTTACTTCTTTATTTGAAAAGAAGCTGTTATTAAACAAGTGGCAATTACAATCTAAACACTGTTATGAATGCATAAAGCTGTTTGCCAGTTTTGGAGGGGGGAAAACCAAAAATGAAGCTTGATTTATTTTTTTGTTTGTTTTGGCAATTTGCTCATTGTAAAATTTGGATACAATATAGAAAAATGGCATCAGCCTTTTAAATCTTTTGTATTTTTCCTTTCCTCTAGGAAAAGCTCCAGGAGAACCAATTAACATTGTATATGTTCCATCTCATCTTTTCCACATGCTTTTTGAGCTCTTTAAGGTATGTCATTATAAACTGAGAGAGTGAAGTGGGATGTGGGGTTGTGACCACCACTAGCCTTCTGCTTTTAGAGATTACATCTGCAGGTTTGCCCTGGTGCCTTTTCTGTGGAGTGGACAAAGTATTTAGGAGTAGTAAATGGGGCTGAACTTCAGTGCTGCCAACACGAGGTGCAGAAATCTGGCAGCCTTTAGCAACTGCTGAACTTTGCTCTTCTCCAGAAACCTGTTGACTTTATGGGAGTTATGTTATTTAATTTACAGTGCCTGAGTTATGTTGGGCAAGAAGTCGTAACCTTTCACTCAGAAGAGTCTTGGCTATGCTTCGACACTTCTAGCTGTGACACCTCCTCTGCTCCCATTGTGCCAAAATGCTAAATGTGTCCCTTGGAAACTAGGCACGGATAGGAATAGAGGGTGATTTTGCCTCTATGTAACAGGGGTATGGTTTGAAGTGCATGGATTCAACACTCTCTGATCATGGTAACCTTCTTTTCCACAGAATTCAATGAGAGCAACTGTTGAATTCCAAGAAAACAGTCCTACCCTTTCTCCGATTGAAGTGATTGTTGTTCTAGGGAAAGAAGACCTGGCAATCAAGGTATTTTGTTGGCCTACTACACTATGGACTTAGTGTAATCTTTGTTATTATACATGCTTAGCTGATTCTATTAAAAGATCTTCTGGCCTCTGAGAAAAGATCAAAGATAGTGTGCATGAGCACATGAGCATTCTCTTGATGACATGGGCTTCCATGTAGCACAATTATCTAATTGAAAAAAAGACACTGCAAAACAAATGTTTGCATTTATGACTGTTGGAAAGGTGTGTTCAAATAACAGCATTCTAAATACCATTCTTAGTGCATGCTTGTTGTTAACTTCATTCTCTCTTAAATCAGATCTCAGACCGAGGAGGTGGTGTTCCAGTAAGGAAAATTGAGCAGCTGTTTAGCTACATGTATTCCACTGCACCGAGGCCAAATATGGGTGATGGTCGAAATACTCCTCTTGTAAGATACTTTCAATACTCATGTTGCAATTAGGTTGTTTTAAGTGTTGGCGGGTTAATAGTGAAGCATTGTGTCCATCCTGCTGCTTTGTGGGATGTGCAAAGATTACCCAGCCCCATAAATATGAATTTACACTTTCTGAAACAGAATTTTAATATTTAGCTTAGTGGACAAAAATATGCTTTTAAAGGTATAAACAAAGAAGAACATTGCAACCTGGACCTAACCCCTTTCTTTTTTTTTTTTTCTTCTTACATTCCAATGATACTAATTTACTTTGTCTTCACTCTCCACTCAGTCCTCAAACTTATTGTAAATCAAGATGTCTTTCTGGAGGCAAGCACAACTAGAACAGGCTTTTAGACTATTTTAATCTCCCAGTAGCAAGTTCCTTTTACTAATCAAGCTGTACTAGCAAAAACAAGGGAGGGAAAAATACTAAAATGTAATATGTAAAAGTGGGACATGTATATAGACCCCTCCACTTCCATGGAGATCTTTTTTTTTTGTGGTTTTGGGTTTTTTAATGGTCAGTTTCAGCATTCTCTATGAAACTGATTAGAGATTTGTGTTTTCTTCTAAGAGAGGAGGAAATGCAAAGGATTTTTTAACAGCTTAAAAATCTCTGAAGACTTTCCAGCTATTTAACTTTAAGCCATAAGAGCTAGTAAAAAAAATTAATTAATTTTATATTGTACTTTATTTTTAGGCTGGCTTTGGGTATGGCTTGCCAATTTCTCGTCTGTATGCTAAATACTTTCAAGGAGATCTAAATCTTTACTCCATATGTGGTTATGGAACAGATGCTATCATCTACTTGAAGGTATGTATTTAAATTTAGTTAAATAAAAGATAACTACCGTTAAAGCAGTGGGATAACTACTCGTTACCATTTTAAGGTAAACAAATTCTCTGCTCATGAGTAGCTCTTGTTTTTTCTTGAGAAATGACAGATTTAGTAACTGGTTTTTAACTGGTATTGAAAAAGTCACTTGGCTTTAACTGGTTTACTCGAACAGCTGCTAGTGAGAGCCCTGTTGGTTTTCAGCTTGTGTTAAGATGTTACCTGCTTGTTCATGGAATACAAAGTACTTGAAGGGAATGAAGTAAAGGTGTGAGCAACAGATCTGGTTTGTTTACTCTGAAAACTAGAAAATCCGTGTAAACTAAATCCTTAAGGAGTCAAGGTGCTATTCAGCATTTGCCGTATAGCAAGCTATGGGATTCAGGTACCAGTAATTTTGAACACTGGGCATATAACATGCACTGCTGTTTCTGTAAGAAACCTGCAAACAGCACCACATGTTCTTTTCTACTTTCTGTGCTTAATCATGGGAAAAACTTACTTTGAATTTCTTTTGCTAAACTGAAAACACTGAAGCACAATCAGAGCAGAAGTACAAAAGGAAGAGACAGTTCAGCTATATATATGTAACATTTCTATTAAAACATTGTCACTGTAATTTTGCAAACGAAAGCCCTTTTCCATGCATTCCTGGACTATCTTGACAACATGTTAGAGGGTACTGCTTAAGGCCTGTTAAAAATGCATAAATAGGATGTGATGTTACTGCATTTGTCCTACCAAATTATCCAAAGCAATCATAGATTCCGAAGCACATAAACTACCACATCTATTGTAGAAACATTTGTGTGAATAGCTTCATTATGTAGTGTCACTGGCTTAACACTTTAGGCATGTTGAATGAATTTTTGCTAAGCGGCATTATTGAGAGATAGAAACCAAGTAACTTGTTCCTTCTTGACTTTTAGGCCTTATCAACAGAATCAGTAGAAAAACTCCCAGTTTTTAACAAATCAGCTTCCAAGCATTACCAGGCTACCTCAGAGGCAGATGACTGGTGTGTCCCAAGTAAAGACCCAAAGAATTTGGCAAAACAGAGTGCAGCTTTCTAAAGAGAAGTTGGTATCCAGACACCCAAGGGGATCAAGCTGGCTTCAAGAGCAGCGTTTGGAAGTATTCATCTACCTCCAAACAAGCAAGTTTCAGGACTGGCAGAGGAGAAAGAAGATAAGAATATTATAAACCTAGGCTGTATGTGCTGAATCTGAAACCTTGCTGTGGACTTCAGGATGACAAAAATAGGAGCACATATGTCTTTAAAGAAGAGCTGAGTATAGAGGAAAATCAGGCCATTTTTTTACTATGATCAAAGACTTGGTGTGGTAGAGGTGTGCAATTTTTAAATCCTGTTTAATGCTTGAATTCTGAATACTGATAAACATGAGTTGTGCTGATGCATATTTTTCTGTTAGAATAGTTATCAGCAGTTTATCTTATTACAGAACTTCTCAGGTAGATAGATAACATCTGTACTTTAAAGCTGTATTTATAACATTTGGAAAAGATTCACTTAACATGGCAGTCTTGTAGCAAGATACAAACAGCCTTTGAATACAGCCTGACTGGAAGGGAGGGAGCCCTGGGAGGTAGGGAGAAAGTGTTTTCCCTATGTAAGGAAGTCCCATTTGAAAAAAAAAGGTATTCCAGGAATAATTCTTCTGTGATGCCTGGCCCTGTGAGTCATGTTGCTAGATATTTTACGTTAAGCTGTTAATGGGAAATCAGCCAAGTAAGGCTTCCATGCATAAGGTAATGAAGAAGAAAATCAGGGTATTTTTAAAAGCTGCTGGAAAGAAATGGAAATATAAACAGCTCTAACGTTAGGGTACATCCCTGTATTCTGGAGAATGTGTGCCAAGTAAGTCAGTTAGGATTTTCCAAGAACTGAAGTCAGACATGCAAGTTGAACAGAAAGGTTTTGGTGGTATGCATTGTATAAGCGTGTTGTGAAAAGCAGCATGTTTAAAACACAGTCCCGTGGTTTGTTTCTGTTGTGCTGTTAGGAGATATTTAGTGGCTTAGTACACTAAACCAAAATCTGCCAATTGTCTTTTCCAAATTTGTATTGGACCACAGCAGCTCAAAGAGGTGCATGGGGAATCTATACCCTGAAAGCTGTGGTGAGCACTGAGCATCTGTTGGAAAGGT
This sequence comes from Mohoua ochrocephala, assembly GCA_013398855.1. Classification (NCBI taxonomy): domain Eukaryota; kingdom Metazoa; phylum Chordata; class Aves; order Passeriformes; family Acanthizidae; genus Mohoua; species Mohoua ochrocephala. The sequence goes on from VZTA01027664.1 coordinate 254,564, forward strand.
TTTCAGGAGTGGTGTTGGAACTATAAAAATTTGTTATAAGAACTGTTCATTACAATGGAAAGGGCTTAGGAAGTGTTTCAAAATATAAATAACACTGAAAACTACAGACTAGCTTTTTTGAACAGCAAAACGGGGAATTCCCACAGGAACAGTGCCAGTGGGAGAGAGTTGTTCAGAAAGTATTCCATTCTGGATAAGCTTCTTCCTTGCCCATCTTCTTTGTGTGTTTTCACTTTTGTAAGCAAGGTAAACTTGACAGATGCTAAACTATTGGACGTTGCCAAGCTGGCCAGTCAGAAGTTCATCAGGGCTGTATAATATTACTTGAATTTTTTTACTAATTATCCTATTATCTAATGTGACCCTTTGCAAGAAGTTGCAAACACAGTAAAGCATCCCGCTCAGTTATGACAGTTTTCTATTAGAGATTTCTATTTGTTGGATGGAAAATCACTTCGTACTCCACTGTGAATCTAAAATGGTTTTTAATAGGAAACTACCTTGTGTTCTAGAAGTCCTGTTGAGCTTTATTTGTCATTGAAAATAAAATAGTATTTTGATATGCCTCATTTATTTTAAAAACTCATTTTAGATGTATTAATGATAACTGCTGAGTATGACAACGTTAGTACTGCATCTGGGCTGTTTTTATCCTGGTGAATAAGATGCAGTCACCAAAGGTCACCAGATCATGCATCTGAGCTCAGCTCAGTGAATGAAATGGCTAGTAAAAAGGAAATACCTTTGTCTAGAATATACAAGTGTGAAAAAGCTGCTTTCACTGTCATAAGATAATTGAGTATTTGTTGATTTTTGTATTGAATACAAGGTCACAAACACATACCTAGGTAGTCAGTGTTGTCGAGTAAACACAATTTATATCTTTCTGTCTGCACCCAGTAATGCTTGAACCTGAGTTGTGATCTGATGGTACATCTGTAACACAGCTGCAGCCGCTCCAGTTAGGAGCTGTAATTTCTGTTTCAAAGCAGCTGATGTGCATGGGTGCTGCAAAAATGTTTGTGATGCTGCTTGCAGAGAGAAGCTGTGGAACATTCATGATGCAGGCAGAGGTTGTGTAGCACTTAAGGAATCCATGTGAAATCTCTGTAGTATTACAAACTATGGCTATCTACCTAGACAATACAGCACCTTTTCCAGCATTCACTGACTTTTTATTCTAAAAGTAGAGCTGTAGTTTTAAGTCTTTTACTTGGATGTAGATGTTGAAATAGTTTTATAATAAAATCTTTTAAATAGTTGTCTGTATCTTTGTTTTTTTAAGAAGTCTAGCGCAAGCAAGGGCTTTTTATTTTAAGTCTTATCAAATGGAGTTGAGAAAAACAACACTCCTACCATGTCAGGTACAGCAGGGGGAAGAAACACTGGCAGAATTATCTGCTTGTGCTTAATGTTGCATTGGTTGAGAGGTTACACGGTACCTAAAATCAGTGCATTACCTTATGCACCTCCTCACCTCCTTACTCTTTATAATTAGGACAGTCTTCATTTTGAGATGAGAATTGGGAATCTTCCATCAGAGTGTGTTCTACGCTCTAAAATAGTTGTCTTTTGTTCAGTGTTAAAGAATATGAAAATGGACTAAGAAAAAAAGACATCCATCATTGGGTCTATATCTAACAAAAAGGTTTTCTGCAGACTAAATGGATGGCTGTCTTTCAGCTCTGAAGCAATGGGACAGCTGGCTTTTCAGACCTGGTGTGGAAGAAAATGGTAGTGATCAGCTGGATCAGATGGCGTCATGATCCAACAGTCCTGTACAACCGGTGCTTTTGCAGACTTGTGTTGGCCTGGGGCCATCCTGCATCTCCCTTAATTTTAAGAAGACAGAGTAACTGTAAAAATACACATAGATACTTTACCTGAAGGAGGAGAGGTGAAAACCAGCCAGACTCCAGGTGTCTGGCAGCAAGCCTACAAGTGACAGCCTTGTGTACTGAGTTTACCCTCCTTAACAGTGTGGGTTTCACCTTCTTCAGGGTTTTTACTTGTAATGCCAGGGAAGCAGATCACATGGCATCCCCTTTTTGCATTTTGCAGTCACAGAAATGTACCACTCTGACATATACCAGTGTGCCAGGCGTGTTGGGAGAAACAACCCAGAACTAAGTGCACCAGGGACTTCAATAAACTACTACAGAAAACAAAAGGAAACCAGCAACACCAACACCCACTGTGTTTTCCCATCATTTTAACTGTCCTGCAGTCTCTCTAGACAGGACTTGCATGTTTCCTGTCAGGTTTTTCCAAGCAGAAATACACATGCATGCATTCTATACCTTGTCCATGGCAGGCTTGGGAGCAGGGATGCCGAAGGGCAGCAGGATGGACTCAAGCTGCTGTGCAGCCCCCCCTGTGGAGCACGTGGGCCCAGCAGACCCAGGTCTCTCTGCAGCACGCTGCGCACAGACCATCAGTCCCAGCCAAGCTTCCGCAGTCTAGAAGGCAAAATGTGGGTCTTATTTCCTTCCCCTGTGCAAGCCCAGTGGGTAAGAGAGGCCATGCACCAGCTCCTGGTCACAGTGTGGGGCTGGCTTGCTGCTGGCAAGTCGGGGGGCACTGACATCAGCACGCTTACCCATGGCTGAAGAGTGTTCTGGTTTCACAGGAGATAAGCAGGTGTTGCACTTTCGCCCTTTGCCCCCGATCAGGACCTTACGCAGCCAGGTTCCTGATGTCAACAGAAACCACGCCAAAGCACCCTGTGTTTTCTCTTCCAGATCATTAGCTAAAAAGTGTACACTGATTACTGGGTAGTGTTACTGGTGCCTTGGGCACATATCCAGATAAATCTCCCTGGAGCCTTGATACACAGTTGTTCATTATCATCATTTCCCTATCACTTAACCAAGTTTTTAAATCCACCAGACTTTGCCCTTAACATGCAATAATGTCCTTCCCAAAGCAGTATTACAAAACAAGCTTTGCTACCTTTGATAAGAAACACTACTGGACTGGAAAAACTGTTGGGTTTTTTTCTCCTTATGGTAGCAATGACAATTGGAGAGGATCAGGTATAACACCCAAGAATTTTCTGCCCTTAAGTTCTTTAGCAGTTTCAGCAAATGGAAGGTAGAACATGGCAGTTTATGATCCCTCAGCTCAGCTAATTTTTGGGGGTGGGGATGGTGAAGAAGAAGGGGCACACTTCTCGGTTAACATCTTTGGGTTTGTATTTCCCAAGAACTGACAACATATTTTTAAATGACGATGTCCTGACCCTGTGTTACAGGCCCTAAGGTGGCTTTGCACATCTGTGCTGTCATACACATTCAAGACAGAATGACTGACTCAGTACCTGGCTAGATGCTGCCACTCCTCACAGTCAGCAAAGAGAAAGGACACGTTGGTAGGCAGCTCCAGTCAGTCCTGCTGCTCTCCACTCACCTCACAGGGAGGAAAGGGCAGAAATACCCACAGGCAGTCTTAATTCTTCCCTGCAATCTCGAATGTTGGGTGTCAAAGCAAGTAGCTGGAACACAGTCCTGGGTCTTCAGAATATCCTGAGGCCTCTTAATAATGTAAGATTTTTATAGAAACAGAAAAATATGTATGGGATATCAGGAGCTGCTCCTCATCAACTCTCCTCAATATTCCTTCTGCAGCTATGAAAGAAAATCAAAGCAGAGTGCAACAAATAGGCCCATGTAAAATTAACAAAGATTTCCTAGTGTCACTTTCTTGCTTTGCAGTTCCTAACAGGAAGGGGAAAGAAAGGAAAGGATCAATCTGATTTCCTGCTGTGTCAGGGGCACAGCCTCGAGGAATGAGATTCACTGCCTTCCTGCAGTCATGTCCAGTTTAAAGTCCAGACAGAACTGTGATGCAGGAAACACAGCAAGAGGAATGACGATCAATCCCACTATTTTGAGCTGCCAAACATTCTCCTGGAAGGTGACAGAGAGTTTCTAGTTTAGAACAGGCATGCTTTAAGTTACATTATTGTGATACCGCCCTGTCTGCAAGGCTGAAATAAGAAAATCAAGGAAAAAAACCAAAACAAACACTTATTTTCATTATTGTTATAGGTTGGGCTTTCTGTACTTTGTCACATCACTGGACTGGGCCTGAAAGCTGAGAACCTTGGCGTGGGATTCGGCACACCAAGTACGACACCTTATCATGACACTGTGTACATGTCTCTGTGTGCGTGTGCTGAGGTGTGAGTTGGATATCTCAGCTGCCTCTCATGGCCAGTGTCAGTGTATCCAGAGGACTCCAGAAAGCTTCTTCTGAAGCAGACACCTAGTTCTGGTGCCTGAATAGTGATCCTGTCTCCAGTGGCAGAGTTCAACTGACTCTAACGGGATCCCAGACACTGGGGGCACCTCTAGGCACCTGCATTTAGATGCTTCAGCTGTGAGCTGGCTCCCAGCTCATCCAGTTACCTAAAAATAGACACCCGGTCCTATATGAGGAAGGCTGGAGTATTCTTCCTGTCTCTCATCTGTCACTCTGGAAGACAGAGATCTTCCACAAGTCCGTTGTCATGCCTGCCAGTCCCATGCAAATACCTTGTATGGACAGTCCCGGCTTTCTAAAGTAGCAGTGAATATTTATGTTTAGGTAAATGACTCAAGTCCTCTTGCTAGTTCTGCGTGGTTGTGGGAAACTGGAAATACACAGCTCAAAATTGTATCGCTGCTGTGTCATTGCTGGCCAGGGTGGATAGATGATGGAAAATCCCAGACAATATTTATTCTGCAGCAAATGCCAATGGGATCATTGCAGATGAGCTGGCTGCTGGCACAAACTGTGTCAGCCTGGAGCTGCCTCTGCCCAGCTTGTCATCACTGACATTGCTGATCTGTCTGGGTTTGGGACTGGTCCTAGTGCCACATGATCACAGGAGACAGCATGAGGCTCATCACTCTGCACCCCACAGGCAGCAGTGCTGCAGACAGCTCTGAGCCATGCCTGCCACTCCTGGGACAACCAAATATCATTTGCTGAGCAGACCTTTAACAGAAACTTAGGAGCTAACTGCAGCTGATGCTGATTGTCTAGTGCCATGAGGCATACTGAGAAATCAGATGCATTGAAAGCTCTTTTTTATAGTGTTTATTCCTTAGAATGATTTTCTCTTCCTAGCAGCTTTACTGCCCATAACACTCGGGGTTGATTTTTAACAAATTAACTGGCAAACAGATTTGAGTACCTGCCAGGGCTACTTGTCATCTCCTCCAATCACTGTGGCATGCAGCAGAGGTAGTAACATGCATTGCAAAGACTATTGGTGACCCAGAGTCACTCCCCTGCTTACAAAGGGTATTATAGGTGGAATTCAGCCTTCACATAGGGGTGGATCAGATGGTTTGGACCAGTCTTGCTGTTACTAGGTATGTGTCATTGCCTCAGAGACCACAGGAAGCTGTTTGCTCAGGCATAAAACTATGTTTGTGTTGACACAGAAGCTCTTGTTTCTGCTTAGTTAGGGCCTGTTATAAAACCTTCTGATCTCACAACTTTCCCTCGCTTCTAATCAGCTTTGCCTCAGGTTTTACATAAGTACACAATGAAGAAAGCTTCATTTCCAAGCTCTGGCCAGGGACACCTGAAGCTTTCATTATTCATGTTATTCATGGAGATGCCCAGAAGTCTTCTGCTGGTATAAATTCCTTCATGTGCTTCTTCTCCATGGCCTTACCCTCTTGTTCCTGTGTTCTTCCTACTCCTGCTACTGATGCCTGGCTCTGCATGCTCCGAGCCTATCTTCTGTAGCCAAAGGACGGGAACAGTCCTTTGGAGATACGTCACACTTCCAAAAGCTTTTGATGATTTTTCAAGGACACTGGATGATCAGTTCACTTGAGGAGAAAAAAATTGTAACACCTTCTGCATATTCCCAGGCTTCTGTCTTTTGAATGGCAACATCCATGGAAGAACAGCTGAAACAATGGCAAAATTATTCACTAGAGTGCCATAAATTGATGCAGACAGACCTTGGAAATTATATTACAGTACTCAGGACTTCCTGAAAGAGATGTTACCATCCTTCTCCAACAAATTGTTCTTGCCTTTTCCTTTGCAGCAGAATGATATTTCTCACCTCTGAGCATTGATCTTAAGGGAGAGGATGTGTCTTGACTTTAAGTCTGAACTATAGTAGTCAAACAAAGCAGAGAAGAACTGGGCATCCTCCCAGTTCTTCCCAGGAATAAACATATCCACTGCCTTAGGAAATGGGAGTTTTGGAGGGAAAAGGTCTACCCTGAACAGGGGGCTGTTTCAGAAGAGGGCAGTTTCTTTTCATGAGAGCAGAAGATTCCAGCAAAGCTGTTGACAATGAAAGGGTAAAATAAATATTTTTCAGCATTTCTTTAAAGTATATTTACACTGTAAAGTTTGGGGCTTTTAAATACTGTAAACATTTTGAGAAGAATAACAGTATATTGCTGGAAACGATGGTAAACATTCACTTAAGGAAGTATTTTTTTATAATAGATTCAGAAGCAGGTATTCAGTTGTTCTTACTTTAATAGTGTATGAGTATGGAATACAGAATATGGGTGATGGATCAATGGGTTGTCTATAAGCCTGTCTGAGAACTGCTGATGTAATTCACTGTTCTTTTCTGTAATGTTTCTAACATGTGCTAACTCTTTTCCAATTAATAAAAGACTGTAATATAATGTGGGATCAACATATTAAACAATGCAAATGATAGATATTAGAGTAGTAATAATTCATCTTTAGACTTCACACCATGTCTACTGAAATGTGTGACAAGATTCCTGTTGACACCAGTGAGTTGTGGACAAAGCTGAAATGCTTTAAGCTGTTGATCTGTAAAGAGACACATACACCCCTAAAGGTCTGTAGAAAACATTAAGCAAATGAATTTCTAACCCCTTCAGAGTGCAAGACCAGCCAAGAGGTCGGCCTCACTGTGTTACCTACCATGAGTTGTGCAAGGTGGCACTCATTGTGTGGGAGGAATTTAAAATCAAGAGCCATATCTAGGAGAGGAAGAGAAGTATATGACTGACACTTAGACCTTCAAGATGTGTTGAACAGAAATGTGTATATGCACTTTTGGCCAATTTAAATGCACTGAACTGGATGACAGCTCTTGCTTCAGCCCATCCTCCTTACTTAATGCAGTACAACCCTGGAGAAGCTTGGGATCCAAACACCCCTGACTAGAGGGAAGTCAGCTCTCAGTCTTTCTGTTCAAGCCAGGTGAGACCAAAAGCCTGGATCCATGCTGCAGGAGTCTGGGTGCAGTGGTGCCATTGTGTCCGAGGAATAAGCATGTCCCTGTTCCACAAAGTGGGCAGTTTGTCCTTGCGTCCCCAGCCACCAAGAGCCCCACTGAGATAAAGGGGTTTTGCCCCTGCCTGGAGACAGAAGGACAGAACTCTTTAACAGTACACGACAGTGACTGGCCACAGCTTGCACTCATTTCACACAGCTGAGGCTTTTTTAAAAAAGGATTAAGAGTGTCCAAACCCCAAACAATGTGAGGGCCTGCTTCAATACGGCTGGAAGATTATTCCAGCTGTTTGGGGCCGGGAGCCTAAAAAAGCAAAGCTTGCCTCCCATAGTTAGTGAAGCTCCAGACACTTGGACATGAATAGCTTGGTTTAAGCAGAGGGCAGACTGGTAGCTGGTGCTAGATAAAAGGATACAAAACAGCACTGTAAATAAGAAGCGAACAATTATAAACCTTAAAAATAACCTTCAGGAAACGCATGGCTGCTGTTCTGCTGCTAGCTGCTGGATCTTTTGTTCTGCTTACAGCTTTCCATCCTTTTATTTTCTCTTGAGTTTTTTTTCTTGTGAGGACAAACACTGGCTGCATATACAGCACAGCCTGCTCCAGCCAGCACCGGAGGCCACGGGAAGCAGTGGTGCCTCTGGCCGCTGTTCTGGCAGCCGCCAGAGGCAGGGAACCCACGGGGACACTGTGTTCCCTGCTGGCTGCACTGGAAGCTTCAAAACATGTTTATGTCGAGTCAGCAAGAACCGCCCAGATTGGTCATGCCGCTGCTCTCTCTCCCTTTCCAGGCTGCTGGAAGGAGCTGCGTCAAAGTCCAAGCCCACATTTAAGCCTGTTTCAGGCACTGTCTGCAGATGGATCCTGCCTGCCCAGAGTCACTTACTCGCCATTTCACCAATGCACCCAGGTCACCTGAAAGCGAAGGGCAGACAGGGCTGCCTCTCTGCCCCTCTCCCTGCTCCGTGTTGGAAAGGGCAGCTCTCCCTGTGCTCAAGTGAGTTCCAACAACTGGGCAGAACTCAGTGCCATTTGATATCAAACTCTCCCACACACAGCACGGCCAGGCAACAGCAGGCAGTGTGTCCTGGTCAGCTGGAAAAGGAGTCCTTCTCCTTGATCTTCTACAGGCGGGATGCACCCTGTCAAAGGCTTAAATGGACACCGAGTGCATAACTCAAGTACATCTCTAAAGCACGGAGGTGCTGTGTGGCCCTGCAAGAGAGGACCATGACAACCACAGCACAGCATGTCAAGTACTTGGTGGACTTTCAACCAGCTGGAAAGAAAAGCAGGAGAGTTGGGTTACAGAGACCTCCAGCATCCAGCTCTCCGCAGCTGTGTCGGGGTCTCTTGGATGCCTCCATCCAGGCTTGCTAATGCCACCTGTCTGCCAGGGATGGGGTTATGTATGTGTCTGCCCATTTTTAAGGTTCTCTAAAGTGCAGGAGAAAATACTTGGGTTTGCCTTGAGCTTGCAGTCACTGCAGTGGAAAGCTGCTCTCCACAGAGGGGCTGAAGCCCACACTGGTGGCTTTTGAGTCCTTGGTACCAGGGACAGGCCTTTGGGTGTGCCTGAGGGGTAAGAGCACACAGGAACCTTGTGACCAAATGGAGTCTTGTGTTCATAATAACTCTGTCAGCTTCAAGTACCACAAGTCATAGTTCACAGCCCTCAAAATGTGGATTTACACTGTTAAGCAAACAATGTTTAATCCTCTTGTTTAACATTAGATTTCTTTTTTTGTTATTCTAATTGCTGTTGAACTTTACCTCCAAATGTGCATGCCAGCTCTCCCAGGTTTATTGAGACACTCAGCGTTCACCATGGGAAAATCTACAGTATCAGTTGTAATTCTAATGCCAGTTCTCCCCTTTCTCTCTCAGTTCTTGCCCCTACACCAGGTGGATAAACTGAGCTCCTACCTCTCCTCTGCACAGCTCCCTGCCACATCTGCCCGTTTCCATCCACCAGGCTGAACTGTCTTGACCAGGGAAGAGTGCAGCTGCTGCTCCAGCAGCACAAAAAGAAGCTGCCAGAGATAAATGGCTTTGTGAACAGAGGCTTTGCTGGTAGATTTCAGATCTTTAGAGCATCCTGGTGTCATTAGAAGCCAAGGTCACTGGTTTGTATTTCCTCCCGCACCACTGGAGGATGCAGAATTTGATTTCGTGGTAAGCTGGCAGAACAAGGAGTCTCTGCCATGTTTCTGATTGCAGCGTAGAAACCTCCTGCTATGCTGGCAGGTGAAATGCGTGAGCACAGCTCAGTTCAGCTCGTGCTCAGCAAGGCAAAGCACACTGCCTGCCCCACAAAATCCACCCAGCATTTGGGTTTCATCCACCCACCATAGGAGTGAGGGGCATCTGAGAGAAAATTTTGTTCCAGCAGACTGAGTAAATGAGTGAGTTGCTGTGGGTTAGGAAATCCAGGTGTGGTGGAGGACAGCACAAACCTGCAGAGCCACCGGGGTGTAGAGGGGCAGTGGCTCTGTTGCCCCTGTTAGAAAAAGGGGTAGTGAAAGAGTTGCAGTGGGGGTCAGGCCCTATGTCATGTGCCAGAGGTTACATAGCCAGGAAGGGGAAAGGAAAGGAAAGGGAAAGACAGACAGAAAGAAGGAAAAGAAATCAGTGAAATTCTGTGGATTTATGGTGAAGGGAAGGACAGGACTGTGGAAGAAATGGACCCATAGACAAACTAAAGTCTGAATTTCCAGCAAGGTGCAGTTCAGAGCTGCTGCCACAACAAGGTGTGCTCACCATGGATACAGGCTGACAGCGTCCCCTTGAGTTCAGGACAGCCACGCACCTTTCCGTAGCAGGGAACTTGGAAACAGCAGGATAGACTCACCTGAGGGTTGGCTCAGCCTTTGGGAGGTAGGTGTAATTCAGTGGACTTTGTTGCCACTGGGGCGTTTGGGCCGGTTTTACTCTGCATGAATATAAAATACCTACATTACTTTTTGCCATGAAATGGCTTTGCCCTGAATGCAGTGATGTCACTTCGCCTGTGCTTTCCAGCACGCTGTGTGCTCGTAGCCAGCTCAGGCACTGCCCTGCTGTTCAGCAATGCCTGTGTTTTCAAACTGTATGAACCAATGGCCATATATTTATAAGGCACACAATTCTGTCCCCTCTCTTACAGCATGTTGTTATAAAGTAGACTTTCTGTGAGTATTCTTGCTCTTTTGTTCTTGCACTTTTCTTCCTCAGACCTTGGCAGCTGTTTATCCTTACTTCCTAACCATCTAGTGACTTTTGTAGGGTTACCAGGAAGAGGTAAAGATCCTTGTCCTTTACCAGATCTGTCTGGATTCAACCCCCTTCCTTCTCACAAACAGACAGCAAGCTTATGGCTATACTGGGGCAGTGCAACTCCACACTGACAGTTACTGCTGACATAAAATAATTCGGTGCTGATTGCAGTACCAGCAGCCTGAGCAGCCACATCAGTTGCCCTGTTACAAAGCTGAAGTGCAGTGACTCGGGCGCTAGGCAGAAGGCTGCTACCAGCATCCCTAGTCAGCCTCAGCTTGAAAGAACAGAACTGAATGGATCGTCGGTGGTATAAAAATCATCACATGCCCACTGTCCTAGTTCCAAATGCCTTAATTGTAGTTTAGCAGCACTCCACAGGGTGCCTGTGCGAGGTGAAGGGCAACACACAGCCGCCACATACTAAAAAAACCTTAATTGTGTATTAAAATCAAACAGGTCATTGGAATGCATGAGATCCATTGTCACTTCTACACTTTGTGTCCTATGAAGCTTAAGATGTATTTGGAGAAATAGTCAGAAACAAATTTCTGAGCAGCCAATTGATTTCATCTGACAGTTGCTGCATACAGCAATCTTTTCTGACCCACTCGTCTGCTGTGCCAGAGGTCCCTGCCTTTCTGCAAAGAGACACTGTGGTAGATCTTTCCACTACTTTAATATAACTCTTGGGGAGGTTAAGGTGTCAGACACTAGCTAGGCTTTGGCATCTCTGCTAATAGTATGTTCTGTCATTTAGTAGAAGAGCAAACCCTAGGGATTACAGGGAAATTCTACTGACATACCCTGAAAGTAAATGGAATATTGCTATCTCTGACCCATGTGTATCTTGAAGTGTTTCAGAAAAACAACAGCAGCCCTTCAAGAGCCCTGCAAACCTTCCAGCACACTGAAAACCTGGCATGCCTCTTTATCCTCTCAGAGTTTAATAAGGTATATAATAGCACAGACCACCCCAGACTATTTCAATCTTCCTTTCAATCTCAAAGACTGAACTCTTGTATGTTTAATTTAAAGGTATTTGTCCCATGAGCAAAATCTGCTGCCAGAAGCATTAGTGCGTTTTCAAAGGACGTTCCTTAAATATGAATGAGCTGAGCCCCTGTGATCATTTTAATTGATCCAGCAGTGCTTGCAGCTAAAAGTAAAGCTGCCACCTTTCATGGCAGACCAGACCTTTTCCCCTGCTGCCTAATATTTGTATTCCTCGTATTTTACAAAAACAGTCAGCCTTGCTCAGCCTGGGAGACTTCTATAAATTCATGATCACAGCAGTTAACTTGATTCTGTCAAAACTGGTGTATAGACTGTAAGATATTGCCCCGTTGCTTCTCATCAGAGAAGGATGAGAAATGTTTCTTTTCAAGATGGTGAGCGGTTTTGCATAAATAAGATGTCATTGATGCCAAAACACTTGTGGGAACTTACTGGTTTCAGCTCTGATACCCTGATTTGAGTTGAAAACTCCAACTGAAACCAGGTCAAAGATTTTTGGCTGGGATCCCTGCGCGGGTCTCCTCACACACGCACAGTGTGCTGATGCACACAGACCCACACAGAGCTGCCAGAATCAAAATGGGCATGTCAACACCATTCTGCTTTCGTGTAGTTATGAGGTTTGGTCCTCAACCTTACAAGATGATGCAGACAACCTTGTTATCCTCCACACAGCCCTAGAGACCATTGTCTCATGTGACAGCATGAAAAGGGGTGCAGACAAACCCTCCCCTTCCTCTGCCAGCTTTTGGAATGCTAAGGGCAGAAAGACTTGGAGTCCTGGCTGTCTGTGCCAGGGGCACCAAGCCCCTGTATTCTGGTTTCGGCTTTGAACCTTTTCCTCTCTTCAATGCAAACTCAAATGAATGCAGTCCATTATGAGAAGAGCAAGGGATGTGGAAACAGCATCCCCTTGTGCTAAAGGTCCTGAGGCTGAGTATTGCTGCCACTCAGCCAAGCAATGGGCTCTCATCAGGGAGCTTGTTTTTGGAGCAGACATGGGTGACAGTGTTGAGCATGATCTTAAAGTACCAGAAATGAGCACGTTACAAAACACGTCACATTCTAGGACCAGTTTGTGTGCAGACAATTGTCTTTACCTAATCAAAGCCCCCTTTGTGGAAAGAAGACCTTCCTTAGCAGATCTCTCAGCCTTGTGCAACCCTCCTGCTCTTGATATCAGTGCATCAAGTAGGAGGCAGCTAAGAATATATCCTTCCCCTCCTGCCGCCAGCAGCACTGGGAAAATAGCCTGTCTCAAGGACAAACCATGGAAGTTTTAAAAACATTAGATGGAGGCTGAGCACTGTCAGTAAATGGTCAACGTGTACTGCTTCCTCTTTCAATGACCTAAGTTGATGCTTCACAGTCTCTGTCTTCTCTTCTTGGCATTATGATATCAGGACAGGCAGCAATGTTGGAGAGCTAAACCAGCCAGGCTCTTTTAGACTCCTTGTCCTAGTGTCTAAAAGCTGACCAAATATGAATAGACTTTTAAAGCTTTTGCAGGGAAATACAGTCCTGAACACTGTTAGACTTCGGTTTCACCTACGGACTCTCCACGGATAAGTTATTGGAGTTTTGAGTCAAGCTGCCCCAATCAGACATCAGAGGCTAAGTTTAAAATTATTGCAAGAGCACTTTACAGAGAGGATGCCCATATGTCCATGAACAGCTGCATTGGTCCCCAAACACATGCAGAGTGTGCCCGTGGTCATAGAATGGGTAACTTCTTTTGTCCACAATGCATGTGGCTTAAGAACATCTCTTTATATACAACTCCTAAAAAGCACGAGGACCAAAACCTTGAATCTCACTGTTACCCACTGAGGAGTCATTAAGGGAGCTCTGGGAAAGGGCTGCCAATGGAAATGGGAAAGGATGGTTCATTCTTTGTGCCTGTCTGTGCCTTAAATATTTTAACAGGCCATGGAATGCGGTGGAAATGTTTCAAACATGTCTACATCTCTATTAAGAAGCCAAAAGGCAAAAAGCAACTTATTTCACAGAGGACAGCAAACAACTCTGAAAACAATTTTCTGTCATTTTAGGTCATGATTGTGCTCAGACTTGTGGGGTAGAGGTCTCTCTTCCATGTGGAGTCATCCAATCTGGTGCATCTTTGAAAATACAAAAGCGTGATCAGGAATTATATGACAGTATGAAATTTCAAGACATCTCACAGAATCACAGAATATGCTGAGTTGGAAGGACCCACAGGGATCATTGAGTCCAACTCCTGGCCCTGCACAGGACCGTTTCCAAGAATTACACCATGAGCCTGTGAGCATTGTCCAAACAAATGCTCCTTGAACTCTGGCAGCCTTGGTGCTGTGACCACTTCCCTGGGGAGCCTGTTCCAGTGCCCAACCACCCTCTGGGTGAAGAACCTTTGTCTGATATCCAACCTAAACCTCCCCTGACACAACTTCAGGCCATTCCCTTGGGTTCTGTCACTGGTCACCACAGAAAAGAGATCAGTGCCTGCCCCTCCTTTGTGCATCCCATGAATTTAATAAATGATGATGTTATTATCAGGTACTCCCACACCCCACGTGAGTGTGTCCCATCCAGTGTGTCCCATCCAGTGTGTGGGAATAGAGTGCAGTAAGAGAGGAAAAAAGTGCTAAAAAGGAACAAATACTAAGGTTTGCTTACTCTTGGTCTTTCTAACTTCAACAGCAGAAGCAATTAAAGTGCATCAATCAGGTCTTTTTTTCTGTGATAGTGATGTTCTCTAGTGTTTTTAACAGCTTGCAAATTCCTATGACTATAATCAGCCTGATCCCACTGTGCTCCCTGTCAGATACCACAATGGCTATAATCTGGCACCTGCTTGGTACAAAGCTTGGAAGTGAGCCTGGGTGCCCACAGAATAAAAATTAAGCGTGTTCACTGCAGAGGGGGAGGATCAGAGGGAATTTAGGAACACTGGTGACAGCCTTTATTCTTCTCTCTCAGCAAGAGAGTCCTGGCTACGACAGGTCAGAAAACGCTGCTATTGTTCTGCCTTAAACCTCTCTTTTCCAGATGCAGAATTTCACTTTCAGAAGCAGCCAGCGTAGGGATGTGTTTCCAGTAAAATCAGCTACCTCCATCTGTCTCTTCTGGACTGCCCAGCTTGCCCCATTGTCGGACTGTTCAGAAAGCAGCAAACGCTTCTTGCCTTGACCAGTTGGCAAATCCTCTTCCTCATGCCTGACTGAAAGAGATGCATCACCTAGAAAAGCAGTGGATTTAGATAACCTATGCTTTTTCATCCTTCCAAATTCACTGTTTTTCTGCAGTGCAGAATCCAGTAGGTCCCATTGACCTGGAGGTGCCTCAAGCAGATTTTTCTATAGAAAACCTTTCCCAGATGCTGATCGTTCTCCCTGGTAAATTACCATAGTATCTCTGATAGAGACATCTCTGCAGCTGCACGGAAATCTCTCATTGGTTTAGTGAAGTGCAGGAACCTATATTACAACTTTATTCACATAAGAAAGCACTTACTCATGGTCTGTGTTCGCTTTGAAATTCCTCATTGGAATGGGAAACTGCTAAATAGCAATCTTCATTGCTGTCTGGCTAAACATAAACAGACCCATGAATTGGATTCTTGTACCCAGCATACAAGCTTCAATTAATGAAAACTGAGATGAAAGGAAAGGGAAGCGATTTGTAACACTACATAATCTGCACATTTCTTCAAATGCTGTAGTTGCCACTTTGTGAGACACAGAGACACTTGAACAGCTTGGCTGATCCTGTTTGTCTGGGAAGAGCCTAGTGTGCTGTGGGCTGTCTTGCAAAGAGATAACAATAACGATAAGGACTGACAGCTTCACAGTCAGAGATGCAATGAGAAGTCAGGAGTTACTGGCTCCCAGTGGTGGGCATGGCTTACCTCTCTTTTCACAGAGCCCAGAATTGTCAGGATCGAAAAAAAGTGGAACAGCCCAGATGGGTTGCATCTAACTCAAAAAGGGAAGAAAATTAGGGTTTACCTGTAGGTCAGATCACACACTTGTGCTTGCTGTGGGATGCTTGCTGTGTGAACTGCCACTGCCCTGCATTTCACCTCCTGGACTGGAGAAAGTAGCTCAGTCAGAAGTAAAGGAAACCAATGCTGGCAGGCCCAAAAGCACAGGAATTGCAAATCAGGGGGCCTGGCAGGTCTGTAACAGCACAGCCAACACATCTTCATCTTGGAAACACCTTTTGGTAAATTCCTCTCACCTGCACTTAGCTGCCAAATATGAGGTGCATAGTCCCTGCTAGCAGGCTAGGTTCATTTTATAGTCAATGAAGAGAAGGGTCATATGCGTCCCAGATCGCATCCAACACCATTCTGAGAGATATAGGGATGGGTATAAGTACAGCTGTGCAGGTTTTGGGGGCGAGTGTTTTTTACCTTTCTTGACGCTGGGATATTAATTTATCATTGGTCACAGTGAGAGTGGAAACAGAGACAGCATATGCTAAAAGCTACCCAGCTTGAATATCAACGTACAAAAATTTCAGGGTTGCTTGTTTCTATCTTGTTTACCATACTGTGGTTGATAAAGGAAAACAAATTCTTACAATTAAAAAGGATAATTATGACAAAGCTTTATAAGATACAGACAGGTAGTGAACAGTGAACTAACACTGAATTGGGAGTCAGTGCACAGGAAAACACAGAAACTGCTCAAGGCCTGTCTGTGGTCACAACTCAAAGCAGTTTGCCTATTTCTTTCTGGGAAAGCATTTCTGTGACTTATTTTTTGACAGTATCCTTTCTTTTACTCCCAAAATGACAGCTGAAGAAAATCATCGTGAAACAGTATGAAAGGTTGCTCAGATTTAATCTAATGCTATCTAGCAGGCAGTGGTATAAGTACTGAAGGAAGCAGCAGCATTGTTTAAGCTAGGCTGAACAAAGCAGTGTGTGCCCTGGGTGGGTGTGGAGCAGGGGCCTTTCCAGCTCTGCCTCCCCCGTGCAAACTGCAGCCTGCAGCTGTGATTTCTCAGCGTAGGGAAAGAGAGCAGCTCCGAGGAGAGCCAGTAAATGCCAGCCCAGCTTGCAGGCTGGCCAGCAAATGGGCACATGCACAGGGCTCTGTCAGGATTGTGCCTGGATCTCTGGCACCCCTCAGAGACATACGGATCCGGGCAGGGACATGCCGGTGCCTGCTCTGCGGTGGCTCAGTAGATGATTCCTTCTGGTTCCAGCAGCAAGTACTTCTTCATGGACAGAGGGATGGAGAGCAAGGGGACTTCTCGATGGCACCTTTCTGACAGTGTTGCCCGAATAGCACATCTGCATAAGTGCATCAGTGACCGTGGTGAATTGCTGCACACAGTGAACAAAGAGTCATAGAAATCCTGGTGCTGCTGTAAAAAAAACCACAAGCGTGTTTTAAGACAACAGGATATTTGGACTATGAGAATTCTTGAATTAAAGGGATAATTATGTCAAAGCATATAGTTTGTCCCACAATTTTGCCTTTTGACAACATATTTTCCTCTCTAATCTCTTTTTTTGCATTTAAATTCTCCCTTGCATTTGCAGCTAACTCATTCTGCTCACAGGAACCTGACCTATGCAACAGAACCTAGAGGTGCATGGTCATACCCGTGTAATATGGCACTTAAAAACTATCTGCAGACTTAAAAAAAAATATATATGCATACTGACAGATCTGAAGAAACACCAATCACAGCCAGAATCTTTCCACTTGCTGAGTGCAGGGACAGCTGAACTCCTGCTGTACCGCTGACAGGGGGTGCTCCAAAGGATAACGTTGCAATTAAAATATCTCAAAAATATGTCTTTTTTTCAGTGAGTGATATGCTTTTGTCAAATGAGAGATATTAAGTGGGGAAGTCCCCATCCTCTGAGATGTTCTTGTCTTTCAAAAGTGTTCTTTCTTTCTTATGGTTGGGTATGGGTTATGCAAATAATAAGCCTGGATTTTACTCAGTTATAACTCGTTGAGAGCTTACCTCCAAGACATCCTCAGGTATGGCTGCTTTCCACTTGGATGTTGATTTGATGTGTTCATAGGAGTTGACGACTACCTCCACAGCTCTGGGGTGGGAATGACAGGCTTGTAGCACCTGCAGGCAGGATGCATGGAGACCATGAGCACCCCCAGGAAGCTGGGGCTAGCCTGGGTGCTTGGCACTGCGCAACAGCACGCTGAGACAGACACAGCCAAACAATAATGAGAGGATAAGGCTGGAGATGCAAGAGACACAAGGCCCCTCCACACTACTCCATGCAAGCACAGCAAGAAAGCCCAGGCTCATCCCCAGATTAACACCCTACAGAACTGCTGGCTTAGATCTCCACAGCAGTCTGGATGGGGTGGGCTTTATCACTCAAATCTAGAGACAGCTTGTTCATAGCTGGGTTGAGTGACTCAACACCAGGCAAAGCCATGCACAAAAATTCTTGCTTCAGCTCATGCAGCTCAGGAACAGAAAAAAAATCCCATCATATGAGTCAAAAATGCATTGTTACAGAAAAATTTAACATATGACCAGGAGGAAAGACAGCTCAGAAGTAAGGCTTTCAAGCCACACAAGGCCCCTGAAACAACTGTTCTTCAGCTCAATAGGAAAAAAACCCAGTCTATTGTCACTTATATGCAGGGGATAACATTGTGTTCACCCAATTTTGTCCCATACAGTCACCAGGTTTCACAAACAAAACTCTGGGATAAATATCATCCTACATTTTTACAGATGGGCAAATTATGGTTTGGAAGAGAGACCCACTTCATGCAATAGGAGGCAGGAAGAGGAGAGTCCAGATCTTGCTCTCAAATACCCTCTGGGAGACTAAGCATTGTTCTGCTACAGACAGAACCTGTTCATCCTGAGCTCAAGAGGGCACAACTAAAATTTTGGCATTTTATTCAAAGGCTTCTGTTTGCTTGGCTTGTTAAAACTTTACATGTACAGTGGGGGAACTGTAAAATGTTGCTCAGGGCAGTGGATGAGAGAAAATGAGTCCTGACTTCAGCAAGCTTACTTGGTTGTCTGATATAACAAGTCTCTCAGGTACTCCTGTCAGTGTCTTTGGCTTTGCAGGTGTTTAAGAATTTTTCAGGAAGGATCCTGCAATTCTTTTTCTTTCTTTTTTTTTGGGCATCGGCTATGAGCCCAGGCTCAGCACTTCCCCTTAATTCTCACATTTCCTGGGAATACTCCAAAGCTTTACTGAGATGCATTTCATTTTTAATAGATTTGAATGTATTTTTAAAGGTCGGATGTGACAAATTGAATCAAGTGGTCTCATCTCTAATCTTCCATGGAGACCATGAAATATGCCCTTTATACAACTCAGTTAAGCCTGTGTGAAGCCAGGTTTGACAAAGGGATGTGGGTTCTCTGAAATGAGAAAGTGAATCCGCTCTGAAAAATTAGGCCTCAACCAGCATTTAGAGTTTGGCATTTCAGGTTGGTTAAGAGGAAAAATTAAATCTGGATCTGTTTTCTGGTATGGGCAACTGTCACTTCACTTCAGTTAAATGATACCACTCTTACAGTAGGTCATCTCACAATGTTTTGGGCATTCTGGGCCCACACTGACAGGACTCCAGCAAATACATATACCACTAAATCCCGAAGTTTGGATCTCACATGCCATTCCTGTTCAAGACACCACTCCTCTCCATATCCCTAGTGTACGAAGACATCCTTAACCTTGTGGAATTGCAGAGGATATATCCTAGCTGCGCCATGATTCAGTAGCAGCTGGTAGCAGATGTCTGGCTGAGCAGCTGGCCGCACAGATGTCACTTTTATGATATACTGTAGAGGTGCACAGCCGTTGACATCCATGATGTTTGCTTCTGCTCCTGCCTCCAGCAGCATATGCAGCAGGACATGATCACAGTTCCAGGCAGCTTTGTGGAGTGGTGATTTGAAATCCTCATCACGAGCATTCACTTCAGCGTTATAGTCTAGGAGCATCCGACAGATGAGGTGGTGATCCTGGCTGTATATCTGATCCTTATAGTGAAGGGCCCAATAGGCTGCACAGGCCAGGGGAGTCTCCATGTAGGCATTGAGAGCGTCCACCTGTGCTCCGTGTTCCACGTAAAAGGCCACGAGCTCTGGGACACCCAAACGTGCGACGACGTGCAGGGGAGTCTCCTCATCTTTGTTGTTTGTTCTTATGTTCACGTTTGCTCCTGCCAAAGAAAGATGATGGGGAAAAATGAAGGCAATGAAACACTTGTTTGGCCATCTCTCTGCTTGGGCCCTTCTTCCTAAGGAAAAGGTCAGGGTGGGCAACTGGCATGAAAGACACATATGTAAATGCAAATAGCATGGATCCTGCGTTACTTAAGTCTCCAGGGAAACTCCCAGAAACTTAAGATTCTTGGATTCAGATGTGATATGTTGGCCCCAAGCTGGAAGACCTTATCGGAACATTCTATTTCAGAGCAGCGTGCAAGCCCAAGTTTCTGTGTAAAATGCTTTTTCCTATAAATGGAGAACTAGCGGAGGAAGGAGAGCATTGCTCCTACTCCGGAGAACAGCTCTGCTCTGCTCTGCACCCTGAGAACATTCCCTGCAGCACCTCGTTAACGCGAGCCTGGATGAAAGGACATTTTATGACAGATCCGGGGACGATATTAAAGAACGCATTGCCCGGGTCCCCGGCTGGGGGTCCGGATCCGGCTTTCCGAAGCGCCGGGGAGCGGGTCCGAGAGCGCCGTGCATGGGAGCGGCGGCCGCAGCTGAAGCAACAGCACCATCTGCCGAGCAGCGAGCCGGCCCCGGCCCTCGCACGGCAGCGGGGGCACAGATCGCGAGGGAGAGGAGCCAGAAACTGCCTCCGGGCTGGAAAACCCGAGCGCTAATGCTGTTAAGCCGTGTTGAGTGTTAGTTGTGTT
This sequence comes from Mohoua ochrocephala, assembly GCA_013398855.1. Classification (NCBI taxonomy): domain Eukaryota; kingdom Metazoa; phylum Chordata; class Aves; order Passeriformes; family Acanthizidae; genus Mohoua; species Mohoua ochrocephala. The sequence continues at coordinate 274,952 of VZTA01027664.1, forward strand.
CGATGGCCCTGAGACAGCGTCGGCAATCCAAGTTTGGAGGTGGTGACCGAACGTGGGATCAGCGCTGCCAGCGCTGTCGCCCCAGCCAGAGGGGGTTAAACTGCAATGACCGGGTGGATCCCAAGGGACGCCACTGAGTGGAGATGGCAGGTGGAAGATGTATCTTGGAAACTTTGGCGCAGGGACATTAACTGGCCCCCTGGCTTTAGCTCTTGGAGGGTGCTGCCCTGTGACTGTGCACACCTGACACGGTTTGCTCCAGACCTTTCCCATTCTATTTGGAGTCTCAGCATTCAGCTCATATGGAGATCAGAGTTTCACGAGTGCTTTGGGAGGAAGGGTGGCTTTTAAAGCACTATCATGCTGTTGTTGACGGGTGGGTGGAGAAAGACTGCAGAATACATCCTTTCACTTGCATTCATCCTATGCTGCGTTTCATAAGAGTACATTTGACTTTTAAGCTTTTCTATTGTAGCAAATTCAACTCCTGCTGTCAGGACTGTTTGCTTTGGGCAGGATACAACTGGCAGCATTTATTTTCCTTTCTACCAAACAAAATAATATTTATCTTTCCAGCAGAAGAAAAGCAATGTTGTTATTCATTTATGACTGCAGACTGCCTTGCCCACAAAGCATGGGCTTTGCACTAAGGGCTTTGCATCTCAGGAAAAGCCTTCAGTAACACCACATGTAACAAAACCAGCCCAAAATCATTTGTATTGTCATGGCACAGTGAGATAAATAGGGGAGTCTCTCTGTTGCTAACTAAAGACTTGAAGTGTGTTTCTTTTACTGTGTCCTGTGTCAGCACCCTTCTGTTCAGGAAATAGTGTGTGACAAATATATTTATGGAAGAATTACATCTATTCATAGCTTCATTTGTTACAGATGACCAGCAGCATAATGTACCTTTCTTTGGGAAAACAAAAATCTTAAACAATACCCTTTTTTTCCTCCAGTCCCTGCATAGATGCATGAGTTTGGCTGCATCCATGACAAATGAAAAGATGATATGAAAAACTGCATCCAATATTTCAAGGCCACATCTCAAAAAAACAAGTGGTTGGAAGAATTTTACTCAGGTCCAGGAAATTTGAACAAGAAAGAAGGTGAGGGGTGCCCTTTCATGTGAAAATAGCTCAGTGGTAAACCTAGATGAAAAAGACAGAAAAACCTCCCCAAGAGAAATAGAAACTCCCTGATTCAGTGGAGCTCTGCTGCTGATGGACTGATTGGGGAGTGGACTAGAGGCACTGAAATGGGAAACAATCTTGGAGCAAGGACTAGTGGCCAGGGAAAGGGAAAGATAGATGAGGTGAGGAAACAGAATGGGAAAAACTTCCTCTGATCAACGAGATGAGGACAAGGAGTCTGAGATGAAGACATGAGTCACCTGTGGATGGAAGGGATAAATACACATTTACTTTGAGAAATTGCCTCCTAAGAGAAAGCCCAGACCATGCCCACCATCTTTGTCCACGGCATGAGAGGTGCTCCAGAGCTTTACCTTACCTCTCCAAAGCAGCTGCTGGGCACAAGGCATGGAGGTTCGTGTCGTGCAGAAGTGCAGGGGCGCCTGCCCGCTCATGGAAAAGCAGTTCAGCTTAGCTCCGTGGTTGCAAAGGATCTTGAGACACTCAACATTTGCCATTTCACAGGCTATGTGGATCGCAGCTTTTCCATTGGGCCGGCAGTTGATTGTAGCTTTGTGATTGAGGAGGACCGAAAGACTCTCCAGATGTCCATACATGACAGCTAGATGAAGTCCAGTTGCCCAGGATATTTTTAATTTATAGCTAGGCAGCCAGTACCCTGTACAAAGTGAGAATGTGTTACCAGCCTTGGCAAAGACTTTTCTTTGGACTATCTACCTACTGAGAATAATTGAAGGGGAAGGCAAGGTTGGAGTTTTAATGTAATTTACTGTAATTTCACCAGCATAGTGCACACAAAGTTCTCTCAAGCGTAACTTCATTTTCATTAAGCACTGTTACTGTGTGTGCTGAATAACCTGCCTTTTGGAGAGATAATTCCCATGTAGATGCACTCTGAAAGAAGCTATTAGACTTTTTTGTGACTTGTGTAGATTAAATTAAAAAAAAAAAAAAATATGCTTAGAGAGTTTGATATGCCACCAGCAAAAAAATATGGGGGAAGTGGGATCTTTAGCCTGCCAATAGCTGAACAAAGGTGGCATTGGAATAAGATGGCAGCATATACTTAGGACAGTGACTCAACAGACAGCTCATCCTACTGTTTTTGTGTGGGAGATGGCAGGATCTTGCATGTCAGGAGCTGGATGCAGACCTCCAGGGATGATCCCTGGTAATGTGGCTGCAGCTGTGTCAGGGATCTCCTGCCAGCTACTACCCTGAGGAGCATGGAGTGAGGAGATTGGATGCTGATATAAGTTAGGTTGAAGAGTCAAATAGAAGCAGTGACACTTTAGCTTGAAATTTGGCTCCAAAATGTTTGGATTTTTCTCAGAAAATGTCACAATGAATTTTTTCTCTTTTTTTTTTTTTATTTTTTTATTTTACTTACAAACAGATGTAAGACCAAATAACACACAAATACTTGTTCTCGAAATAGGACTACATGCTTAATGACTGCACAGATACAGTCTCAGAAGTGATTACTATAATCATTTGTTTAAAAAAAGTAAAGCATTATAATAATGTGCAGAAGGGCAAGAGAAGTCTAAATTTTATTTTTTTTTTTAGACACAGCAGCTGCATCTTAGCTAGAATGTGACTGTAAAATTCTGTGGGTTTGATTTATCTATTTCTCCTTGGACCACTGCCTGGTCAAAATCTGTTATCATGTAAAAACCAGAAAAAATACTGAAGATGTATAGTAAGGTTAAATTAATTCAAACTTTCCTTTTTTAGTCTCTGGCTAATGTCACATATATACAGTTTTTGCAGTATTCATGAGGTACAAGAAGGAAGGAAACGAAATGCCGGTGGCAGGGAGAAATGGATTAAAATTTTTCTTCCCTCCTAAATAAATTACAAGTATATTTTCAGATAGGGGCAAGAAACTGCAGACCATGTCATCTACTCTAGATGACAAATTTTTGGGACTGCCAGACCCAGTCCTCAAGGAACTCACACTGTAAATGGCAAGAGCAGCAGCCCTGAGGCCCCGGAATGCCTGAGCAGGGTGACAGCCTCCTCTGAAGACACTCAGCCTGCTGACGGTGCAGGTTACTCTGGCAACTCTGTTAGGGCAACCTTCTCATCATATACCCTCAAAGCAGGCACAGAGAAGGTGGGCTCTATCCCAAAGCCACTGCACAGAGCAGAGCAAGCTTCTTAAATCCCCTCCCTATTCAACTCCACGTGTGGTGTTCCCCCTTGTCATCGGTGAGTTGTGATGCACTGCCAGCTTATCCCACATAGGGCTGGGTCTCCCATTCATGGCCAGATGTAAGCCATATTTTACATATTAACAGCAGGAAATTGATACTTAAAAGCCAAGCTACCACTTTTCATAGCCACCATTTTCCTGCCTGAGTCCACCATTTATTTCTGTTGCCTGTGCTGCTTGCAGGTGAGATGAGCTCAGACATCTCCAGGGAGCATCTCCCATGTCCTCTGCCCAAACCTGCAGACATCTCTGAGCTAAGAGGGACAGGGACAGACACTGAGCAGGAAGCAAATGTGGGCTCCATGGGAGACCTCATTCAGCTTACCTGTTGCTTTGGTTAGTAACATAAAAAAGCCATGGTGCAAGCAAGATCAGCATCTTTGAGAGCTCTCAGCCTCTTTGGAAGAGGAAGAAAAGTCACTTTGTCACCCATGACATCTCTTTTCCAATTCATCACTAAGGGCTATGGCAAAGCTCAGACTGTCACAATGGAGGGGTGGCGAATTTTTCTCCCCTCTTCATCCTCGAGGAAATCCCCCTTTCATATCACAGTTATCTAGCTTTCAGAACAAAAGTAACATTTACATAAGAGTTGATAGAAGTGCTTCCTGCCTTTCAGACAAAGTGAATACAATACTGTGATTTAGGCCATAAGGGTGCATTTTCCTGTCTCTCTACTTTTTGGAAAACAAAGAGAATAGTTCAAAAGAGACTAGTTAATGATTGCAGTCAAATGATCTATGATTAAAAATCTATGCATTAATCCTGTAGTCTCAAACCACAACCAGCTTGCATTTTGGCCTGCTGAGGACAGAAGATGTATTTTAAGATAAATCCAGCACTGTGTGGCTTAGTTCATGCACTGTCCCTAAGGGAAGTGCATCATGACTGCATCATCCTCACCCTGAAGAAATCAAAAGAGCAGGAACCAATCATTAAATAAGGGGTAAACAGAAAAAGAGAAGAGGTGAGATGGTCCCTTCTTTATGCCACAGAAGAGAAAGTGCATTCGCTGTGCTGCTGCTACTGGAGGTGTTTATCTCCACATATGATTAACTTCTGGCAGAGACTGATCATCACTGTTTTCTAAATACACACAAAGAGTCTGTTAGCAAGTAGGTCGTGAAGTATGTCGATTTTAGCAAAGAGCAAACTTGCTTTATTGCTTTAAGTTGTAAGGTTTTGGAAGCTCTTTCGGTGTCTGGCTGGGAACTGGTTTGGGTTTTCTACACTCCGAAACAGATGTTGTGTTGATTGTTCTGGTTGTGTTTTTCCGGATTATTTTTCTCTTTTGATAAACTAGCACATCCTCACTTCCTGTCATTTGGAAAAATAAATCTTCTCCCATCCAGCAACATCCAAGGTCCACAGGATTTCCTTAGTTCCCCTGAGCTAGGGAGAATCCACTTTACTTCCATTGAAAATGGAAGACAGGGAATATTTTATGTTTCTAAATAGTCTGTATATGTGAGTGGGGTCATGCAAGAAAAGTATATACCACATTTAGCCTGCATGTGTCTATTCCAGGCTTTGCACCCGAGTTCTCTGTGAGGAAATAGGAAGGACTCCTCTTTCTGGACTCCTCTTTCTGGACTCCCCTGCAGCTGCAGCAGGGAGGCTCAGGCTGGGCTCTGGCCTGCCCTTCACCAAGCCCATACAGCTGATAAGCTCCCCTATTACAGTGGCCCTGTCCACATGAGCCTGCTGAGATGGTACTGCCTATGGATTGGCTTATGCTGCAGCTTCAGGAGAGATAAAAGGCCACAGTTCCTTGAAAATCACTCAAACCCCTCTAGTTCCTGTGTGGTGAATGCTGCCACATTTACCTTGTTTGTAGGATGCCAGAATCAGGTTTTCATCTTCGACTTCAAACACTGTGTCCACGTCTATTTTCTTTTGGCTCAAGAGCTCTTCCAGTGTTTCAAAGTCATTGGACTTCAGGGCTTCAAGAAAAGCTTTTTTCACCAACTTTGCAGCTGCAGCTCGAGTAATTTTCCCCTCTGTATTCTCTCCCTCTTTGTATGACTCCTCCAAATCCATTTCCAAAGGTATCTGTTTGTGCTGTGAAGAGGGGCACACTGAGGTCCCTATAGCGCAGTTGCATGCTGAAGTTTCTGAAGACCAGAAGGTAATTTTATCACTCAGTCATGCTGATCCGCTTGTTCTATTTATATGAGGAGCATTTCGGGCATCGAAATGCCACTCTTAGATATCACCACACTCTTTTGATGAAAGCGAGGACAGACACACTAGCAATTAAAGCAAAATAAGAGTTATCTCCATGGGCTTCGTGCACATTAAGCTTCATTAACCACCCAATTACCTTCTGCTCCTGCCCATAGCACTTACCTTAAAGACACTAGTCCTGGGTGTCGTTTCTCAGCTGGGGAAGCACCCACACTTCTTTTCAGAGTTGCCATGGCTGATTTATTGGCTGCAATGGGATGTGACGCTCTGCCTGCAGATGCCTTTTAACTAGTGCAATTCAGAAAAAAAAAAAATCTAAAAAACCTCCAAGGCACTCTTTGTGTGGGAGGTAACTCACTCTTCTCCAGGACAGCATTCTGCTTGTTGGTGCTGGGTTCCGGGGCAGCAAGCAGTGCTCCTTGGAAGGAGAAATGCTGGGATGAGGGGGCTGCAGGGCTGTGCAACCATGTTATGGGGTGGGGGATCTCATGCACTGCAGGGGGTTTGTGTGTGAAGTGACTCAGCGGCAAGCACAGGAGGCTACCTGGGTCCATAGGCTCTTCTCCTTCCCCTGCTCATCCTTCATCTAAATTCAGAACTTCTCGCTCACAAGCCCATCAGCCACTGAACGCTGCCCCCTCCCTGCCTTTTCCTGCAGTCTTTGCCAGCCCCATCCCTGTATTGACAGCAGCTAGAGGATGAAAACCCACATGTAGCTAGCATGAGCTGCTGCCATGCATCACTTAGAAGTGGTTCACACCTGCACCCACTTGGGCTGCTGGATGAGACCATAGCTAGAAGGACACTATTTACCCTTGATTTAAATCACCCAGCAAAGCGGACACCACCACAACCATCATTATAAAGAAATCTTCATGTTTCTCCTTCCTGTGAGTCTGGCTGCCAAGTGGGCTGATGGAGAAACGTGAGCCAGCTGGCAGTGGAAGTCAGAGCAGCCTCTGCTTGAAGGGTTTCCAGAGGCCAGGTTCCTCAGGCAGCCCCATGAGGACCTGCAGGCCCCCTGTCCATGGGAATGCTCACCAGCTCTCTCCTACAACCAGTGCTCAGCAAAGGTGGTGCCGGACAGCAGTACGTATTTGTGAGTTCCTTCTACCTATGTACTTTTGAGTGAAAAATACTTTATAAAAACTGATTCCCCGAGGTAATGTACATAGTAATAGACACAGTGGGAAGGAAAACAGCTTGCCCTGGTGCTATAGATCCCAGGCAGCTCATCTGTGTCTTTTGAGGCCTAAGACCAGAGTCAGCATTAGGCTCTTCATACCTCTACATTCTCTCCTGCAGAACCACCTCCCACTTACTTTGTTACTTGCAGTAGTGGATGACTTCAGGCTTTAAAAAAAGTGTTGATGCTTGTCTGGTATGAGGAGAGGGACAAGACGTGAACTCCAGATCTTACAGGCTTCTTGTTACCTGCAACTTTATTTTTAAACCACTATGTTCCTGGAAAGTCATGGATGCACAAAGCACTGATATGTGGCTGCAATCAATTGTTCACCTCAGCTACACTTTCGATTTGGAGTGGACTAGCTTTTTATCTATCATCTTTCATAAATAGTATTCTATGACACGAGGACGTTCAATCTGGCTGAAAGGATTGTGCTCGGACATCTCTATGCCTCTCTGCTGCTCAAAGGCTGACATGCACAAGCACGTTGCTGTAACAGATTACTGCACATCTGCTGATCCATCGTGCTTGCTCTTGGTTGACAAGCAAGGTGAAGTAATTTGTGCTGGCTTGGCCCACAGTGAAAGAGAAAGCTGATTAAAATTACCTCACATTTGTCATGGTCCAAGAGCATGTGCAGGAAGGAGCAGCAACAGATGATGCATTACAACTTACCTTCAGCAATTTGTGTGGCCCTGCTCTGACGCTCACAGAAATCTTTCTTAACATCATTAAGTTTAAAAGAGAGAAAGGAAACAATTATAGATATGTATATAGCCTATATAGATACCTATATGGCCTTAGTAGTTAGTGTTTTCCTGTAAGCAGCACTTGGGTCTAATCTTGAAAAAATCTACTCATATATGTGGTTTAAGTAAAATTACACACAAGAATAAGGAAATGTTTCTGTTTTGAACTGACAATCACAAAAACTTAGATAGTCTTTTTAAAGCACGACATAAATATTTTTATTAATTTTCCTGAAATATAATCAAAACATATGTAAGAACACATAAGTACTGTAAGACATGGGGGGAACAAAAGGGACCGGTTTTTACTGTACATCTGTATTTTTGTTGTCTGTACGATTTCCTGCAGACTTTTCCCTCACCGTACCACAAGGTGGCAGTTTGATTTTGAAAGTTAGCACTGATGTCATCCAGTCCCCAGGTCTACCAAATATCCTGAACATTTTACTGTGAAACAATAGCTCATCCCGTGGTTAATATAAATGACAGTTACAATATTCACAATATTTATAAGTTAGACTTGAGGCCACGGTGATGCGTGCTGTGCATTCACACACTGTATCCACTGAAATAAACATGGTTTCCACATTTAGGATCAATTGTCTGAATTACAGAGCTAATGCAAAGGCACATTTTTGCCAGGGAGACAACTCCTGCCCCCAGCCATTCCTTCTGTTCCACGCAGTGCCACACAACACAGGAGGAGCCACAGGTACACGAGCACCTGCACCTCGGGGGACAGGCTGGATCTGCCCCTCAAAAGTGGTTACAGCAGGTCATAAGAAGCAGGTGTGAAGGTTACACAGTAAACAAGAGAAGAGCAGACAACCTCTTGAGGTGCACTCTGCTTCCCACTTCAGGCGATGGGACTGTTGTCCCTGGCTTTAGTTGGGTTGCTGGGGACTCTCTCCATCGGCATTATCACAGGCTTATTCTTAAGTCCACTGAAGTCAGGGGAAGTATTTCCACTGATTTCAGTGGGTCATGTCCTTTATTAGGTTGGGCACCAAGCAGCTGAGCTGAGCAGGGGAAAGCTGCCCAGAGGTGAGTGCATGAGCACCACCGGGGTGGTGTTATGAAAAGGGTGATGGGTGGCACATGATTGTGTATGAAAATCAGACTTGGGACTGCTCATAAGAAGACAAAGACAGGCTTAAGCAGAGAGTGAGAAAAGACATACTGGCAGGCTGTGCAGAGCATGATTCCTGAGGAGCCAGAGCCCCTGCATTGGCACTTGCTGATGTAGAGCAGTGATATATTGACAGCCACGTAACTCACAGCAGTGTCGGGAACAGCTTGAATGGAGTTTGGAGGTGAAAACCAACATCCTGAACTCTATGCTGGGGCAGGCAGGAAGCCAGAAAAAGGAGAAATGCTCCCAGAGAATGGTGGTGATGCAAGCAGAGCCATGGGGCTGCTCCAAGTTGTGACAGTGAACATCCTGACAGTCCCCTGGCTGTTGCTGGCCAGCTGGCTTTTTCTGCAGCAGCCCTGTTCCAGTGGCAGTGTGGTGGGGTGCAGAGAGCAGCAGAAGATGCAGGGTCACCTGCGCAGGTGGCATCTCAAATGTTCTCCTCCCCCCAGCTGCAGAGGGGCCTGCCTTGCAGCAGTGTCCCAGCACACCTGGCCAGGGAAGTTGGTGGCCGGCTAATGGGAGTCACTCCAACAGCAGGAACCCGCCTCCCTGTGAAGCAGTCTGTTCTGCTCTGAAGCCTTCACGCTAAGGAGGGAAATGTACTGAACCTCAGATCTGTGGGCCTGAAGCAAAAGACAGATCCTTGAGTTAATCCCCCACTTGGATCTCTTCTGAACAGCGCATGCTGGTAGAAATACTCTTGCAGGAGTGATCACACCCACCTCGCTCTGCCATGGCCCCTACAGCATCTGCAGCATCAGACCAAGTCTGCCGCGCTGCTGCCCACTCCGTGGGCAACATTACCTTGTATATCCCTTGTGTTGCCAAGTATATCCCTTGTTTCTTGACAGCTCAGTTCCCAAACTGGATTAAGCACAGCCCTCTCACTTATTCATTTAGCACATTTTTTTCCTAATATTAATATTGATTTTTTTTTCACTGCTGCACATCTTCCTCCCATCTTTAGCCATCGGTATATTTTATCTAATTTTCTTTTTCCAGGATGCTGACTCTGAGTGTGAAGGTTACATAAATCATCCCCATGCTTCTTGCTTTATTTCTTATTAGGAAAAAAGCTCTTTAGGTCTGCCAGGTGCAAACTATCTTCTCCAGGGGCTCAGCTGTAAACCATCTTTTGAGAAAAATCCTCTCTGTAAATTCATCCCTGTGGCTGGTTAACCTGAAACCTTCTTAGTATCATTATTTTTGAATCCTTCTCTTGTTCTTTGTTATATTATTTCACTTTTGTTCTCATTTGTGAAGGATGGAAACAGTCTCAGATACTCAAAGGCATTTAGACATAAACTTGCCAAGTCACTGAAGTACAGCTCCTAGGAACTGGGAACCTATGTGCCTAGGACACTTGGCACCCTGTAGGTTTGTTTTCAGTAAAGCAAGAATAATTTAGAAATAGGGAGCAAGTGACATGCTTAAGCCTTAAGGTACATACATGTTATGAAATCAAAAGTTGATGGCAATGATCCAGAATTTTGTTCTCATGGACCTTCTTGCCTTCATGGTGAAAGCTTAGCCCATTCTTCCACAGGTTTTGGTTTGGCTTTTATGCCTGCTATTTACATCTTCAGCCCCAGGGATCCATTTCCTTTATTCCTGCATGTTATTCCAGTTCCTGCTATCAGTGTATTTTATTAGTATGTTCAGAAGTTCAGGGTTGGATTATTGGAGTGTTAGCTGTTAAATATAGGGTATTTTAAAATGAGGAATAGTATTTCAAAAATTACTACTAAGATAATTATTAGTTTATTGTCCTGTAAAAAGTATGTGCAAAATGCACTTCCACCAAACCATTAAAAGAAATGCCATAGACACCAAGACAGAATGCTGGAAGGTTCTCTTTGATTCAAAGGGCACGGGTGCTGTAAACACGAAGCATGTACACAGAATTTAAAATCAACTGGACGGTATTTCTGAGGCACGGAGAAGACAAATCTTGCCAATCTATGCTTAGTGGAAAATTCTCCTCATAGTTTTTGCAGTTTGATGTCTGAGTATCTGACAGTATGTAGAACAGTGGGGCTTTGCAACCGAACTTAAACATGAATGTGAATCTTTACCACTTCTTTCCTCCTGATGCAGTGAGGCATGGACTATGGTTTCAATGAAGCCTGTGGAAAGCAGTTCTTTAAAGACAAGTATTCCTTCAGAGCAAAAATAATTCATTGCCCATAGAAAGTGCCTTGCAGGCAGCTGCATCTTCCCTGCCCACTCTGATGCGGGGCTGCTGCTGCTGCTTGGCCGGGCTCCCTGCTGGGGCTGAACCGTGACAGCAGCTGGCTGGAGATGAGAGTTTATCATCAGGATCTTCCCAACAACTTCTGCCTTGCCTGTTAAAGTGGGATTTGTGCAGAGCTGAGATGGTGTCTATGAGATGGTTACTATATATTAGATTATTTCCTTGATATTAAATATATATTGAATAAAGCGACAGGAGTTTTAGGACAGGCAAACAGCCAAAGTGTGAAAGGATGTCCAGTTCTGAAACTGCTCTAAAATGCCAGTCCTTTTGGATCAAAATGCTGATGTATGAAGGAATTCAGCAGCAGCAGTACTGGTATTCTTTAAACAGACACCAAAGGGCCAGCTCTTTGCTGGCCTGGGAATCTAACTGTTCTTGCTCTGAAGGACTGGATTTGAAGCAATGCCGAAATAAAGCATATGGAAGAATCTGCCGAAAGCGTGAGTGTGTGGAGAGGGAAGAGGAGATATCACAAATTAAGCAGTGCATCACAAACACGGCTGGAGGCAGCAGAGAGGCAGGGACAGTGCAGGTCTGATGTGGCTTCATAATCGTCCTACGCCCACGGGGTTGTGCCAGTGTTTTTGATTAATGTTTTCAATCTCCGCCGTTGCCTGTGTTTCCCACCCTTTGCTGATAAATCAGTCACTCGTACACCGTGGCTGCTTGCTACATTTCTAAGCAATGTAAGCTGTAAAGCTTGCTCACTCGGGGTGTTGCCCTCTCCCTTCCCCGAGCACAACAGATCAAGTTCAAAGGCGCAGAAGTGAAAATATAGCTGTGTTAGTCTAAACCAGGACGTGCACATCATCTTAGATGCTGGTTTTATTGGTAGTGGACAGGATAAATCTTGCTCCAGCTGCAGGAATTCCAGCTCTTGTTGACAGACATCCAAAATGTGCACGAATGATGCAAGGCTGGCTCGGCTTTGATGCCGTTGTGTGGGATGCGGAGCAAAGGGGGTGAGAAGTGAATCACCTCCAACAGTGTGGAGTGGAGGGTGTATGAACAAATTCTGGCATCGTGGAATGGAGGCTAATATGTTTGTTCACCAACCCGAGACCATTAGTATAAAAGCCAAGAAAATAAAAGCAAATATTTCTCATTTAAGCTTACAGTTGCCTTGATTTACACCAGTTATTAAAATATTCCCTGAGGAAAGAAAATAACTAATGCTACCATTTACCTCCTGAGCCTCTGAATGACTGAACCAGTAATATGGTAAAACCATCAACGTCTTACAGCTATTTATATTTTGATTTTCTGCGTGCTGCTCTTTCCAGCATTATATAGAATACGTGTTGTAAAATTATGTTCACTTTAATGAGTCTGAGCTAATTTACTAGATCTGTATAGAAAAATGTGCCTGCAGTATTAAAAGCATTTTATTTCCATTTAAAAATCTGTTGCCATAGTGACCAATCACAACTTTCTCAGTAGCTTTGTCTAGGCATTGGATGTAGGCTTTATTTTTGCTTCATTTTATTTTTTCTCCTGCATTCTCTGGGCCAAGTCCTCATTTAACTCATTTTTTTATTCTTTTTATAGTCTGTCCTTTTCCAACCATATTCTCAATTAAATCATTCTAACTAAGTTTAAAATAAAGATCATGACTTGGCTCTTCTTTTTAAGTCATTATGTAAGAAACAGGAAAGTACAGTGCTGCGCACTGTGGGCTTTCTTTGTCGTCAGCAGATTACCCAGACCTAACAGAAGAAGTAGTCCTGAAATATCAAAAGCCCCGGGGAGTCTGACACCTTTTAGTATCAATATAGTCATGTCAAAGACCTGGTGAATTGCATCTAAAACCGAAAAGCACTTGGAGAAAATTCTTGATGTTTCAAGAAGATTCTTTATAATCAAACCTTTTAAAAAATCAACCCACTTACCATTCTGTTGCAGCACAAATCTTGTCAGTAATGTACTTCCTTCTGGGAAATGGTAACTTAGAGTGGTGTTTTTATTCCTGCTTGAAATGTGTAACTTCTCCAAGAGAAGAACAGGCTAAAGAGCCTGCACATTGTGTATCCTCTCCACCTGAGGCTGGTGGAAGATTTTTTACACGGGGAGAGGCACAAGAACATTTCTGAAGCAAGGATAAGTGGAGAGAGGGGATCCAGTTACTCACTTTTGCCATCACCTTTCTCAAGGTGAGACTTTTGTTTCCTTGGTAGGCACAGATAAGCAAATAAAACTATTCAAAGACAGAACAAGCCAGAGTGAGATAGTTTGGAGGATTATGTGACTCTTACAGCATGCCAGTGCTCAGCTCAGACAAGAAAATATTTTTCCTCATTTGCCCAAACATTGATACCTACAGCATAAATATCTGACCCTTGAGTTTGTCACATTGTCTCCTGCAAGAGTTTGTGGAAACACTTGTAGGGTGCATTTTCACTTGTCTGAAGACGGAAATCAAAACCAGACCAGACATGCTCTGGAAACCTTAAGTGTAAAGTAAACCAAATATAATCTGGGTTATAAATCTGGTTATGAAGTAAGCCAAATAAAAGAAGGTTACAAATAACCCTCTGTAGGAGAGTGTTTTTAGTAGTAAATGATAGATGTTTGTCAAAGGCAGTAATTTAATCAATATTTTGATAAGTGAGTTGATTTTTAGAACATGTTTAGTAATAATATGAATAAATAAAAGTTAATTAGTAAGTAAGGTATGTGCCATGCTGATGTTAGAAACTGCCTTCAAATACTATGCAGCAATAGAACATTACTGTTTTTCTTTTATTAATTAAATTTTCTACTTACTTAACACTGAAACCAAATTGTGTTTCAAAATCTGTTGTGCTATTCAGCAAACTACATTTTTTTCCTCTTAATCCATCTAATTGCTCACCTCTGAGTAAATGGAAAGTGCACTGGAAGATCTGGTCATCATAAAAATATACCTGATTCCTGGAGGAGAGTTCACAGAAGAAGTCAGAGAATTCCCTTTAGAAAAAAAAATCCAACTTTTCCTTCTAAGGACATTCTGGTTTTATTTAAAATGACCCACTAAAAGACAAATTTCCCCAAACCATAGTTATATAATTCTGACTTATTTTCTTACAAGCGATATGCATTGTTCACGTGTTAAAAGCTCTGAGAAAGTTGATACTGCAAAAAGTGAGAGTAAATATCCAAAGTGCTTGCACTCTAATGAATCTCTGAGGAAACACTTTGAGGAAGATTTCTGGGATAATGTGCAGTTCTGTGACTGCTGTTTGATATCCAAAGCAGGGTGGTTCAAAGAGAAAAAACTAGCCCAGGATGAAGAGGAGTAAATGTTTGGGTTTGCTCCAGTTTGGCCATTGGTGCCTGTGATCCCCAGGGCATGTGAGGGGTGCAAGGAGGCTTGTGGCTCCCAGCAATGAACTCCTTGCCCAAACCATTCCCTCCCAACACCCAAAGCCTGCTTGTGACCAACACCCTGAGAGACATCCATGGCACTGCGTTGGCAATCTAGTGGCATCTGCACCTAAAGGTGTCCAGTGTGCTCCTAGGGGAAGGAAAAGAGTAGGAATTGGAGACAAATCCCTGAACCATCTCCATGAAACACAAGAGACTTTAGGCATTTTAAGACCCAGAGCAAAACCAGACTCTTGGCACAAAATTTTGAGGAAGCTGCAAGCAAGAGCCAGTGGTGTGAGTGTCCAGCCGAGGATGTCAGGGATGATGGGTCTCCCTTTCTGTGCTCTCTCTGGGGACACCTAAGTGCCGTGGCTGCATCTGACCTGCTGTGCAGAGAAGCCCCTAGGCCAGCCTGAGGCCAGCAGACTCATCTGTCCATATTTCCTTTTGAGCTTTGCATAGCATTTAGTTGGTCAGTGAAGACGCTTTACACAACAGTTGGAGCCCCACCAAGGCTGTAATGGGAAGAGCTGAAAGCTCCAACCATGTGCAACTCTATTGAACTGTAAACTCGTGCCACTAGGTTATAAGAAAACATGAACTCAACAAGTTTTGAAGCTGCTAATGTGAAAAAAACCCAACCCAACCACCAAACCCAAGAACCCAACCCACTTACATGGATATAGAGTTTAAAAAATCAGAATGTTCCTATTGAGATGAGACCTTAGTAGTAGATCACAAGAATGTTGTAACAGGTGGTACTGGAGTGCTCTACAGCCTTCTGACCACTGTATGAAGGACTGCTGAGAGATGGAGGTACATGGCCGTATTTCTTATTCATGCTGCTGGTATTTATAAGTCAAATTATTGTGGTCAAAAATTGGAACATGGGCTGCACCGTGTATACCTCCACACTTTGATCAGAAATGTTGAGCTTCTCTCAAAGATGCTAATCAAGGGTTTAAAATGTAATCATTGCTGCTTTCTTATCATACAATGGAAATCGGCTGTTTGCTTTTAAATTTCAAATTTCTGCTCATGTTAGAACAAAAGGTGAGCCACAGAAAAAATTTATGCAGTGTCTCCTAAAAACTGTTGCCAGCCAAATTCGAGTAGTTTTGATACCACACACTCAAGCTGTCTACCTGCTGGAGGGCTGCTGGAACTAGTCACCCAGGGTACTCCAAGGAGATGAGGAGAAATACAGTGTTTCTGGGTGTCAGGGGTACAATACTCCGTGCTGTGTACTCTCTAGCTCTACTTTGTTTCCCTTGTGATGGTATTAGGCAGAAAAGACAAAGTCTACCTTCTTCTAGAAGGTACATCAGAGCCTGATGAGATTCATGTACAACCTGCTCTTGAGCTGAATTGGGTTGAGAGCGAGATGGATGTCTACACCTGACAGTGCTCTGTAGCATCCCACGGGTGCCTTCTCTCCTGGCCACTCACGTGACACCTCCTCCACAAAAGCAGAGTGAAGAAGGTGGGGGTGGAGAGGGTTGTTTTTGGATGCTACAAAGGCTCTGGCACTACCAAGGCCATGTTCTTTGCTCTTTGGCACACGTCTGGAGAGGAGAGGCTATGATGTGGCAGCTCTCAAGGATTTCAGGAAGTGTTGGATTAGGTCCTACGGTCTTTTTCACATTATCTGTTCATAGTTTATGCTTAAAAGAAAATTTAAATAGCTTATGATTCCACATGGATTATATTTTTATATGGTTATATGCTCTTATAACAGTGTACAGCCATATATATCTGTATGTTGTTATACCTGAAAGTATTTTTCAAGATAAATATTGAGAATATAAGTGCAAATAGGTAAATGTACTTCTTTAGCTGTATAACTGCAGGAATCTCTTGACTTTTTCAGATTTACTGTGAGCATGATTTAGACAGCCTCATCTACAGGGATATTACTGTTTTCAGTTTGCTCTTATACTCTTATAGCTTAACTGAATCTCAGCTGGAGGATTTTATGCTTTGTTTTTAACTTGATTCCAGTCGAGGGTGGGTAATCATACTGTGTGTAAGGATCAGACTCTAGGTGCACACTCTGTATTAGTCAGTAGTCTCTCTCACCTTGTTTACCCAAAGGATTAGATCACAGTATTTTTTGGTAAGTCAGAGCTTTATGACGGTGTATTTGGTTTTCACATAATTTTTACCAAAAGGGTTTGAAAATTCAGAAAAATCCAGACACAAACAAAACCAATCAAATACCTGAGTAAAGTTCTTCACACTGAAAACGATGGTAAGGATATGTCATTCCTCTTGCTCATGCTTAGGCAGGCTCATAGCTGGGTTTGCAGCAACACAGTCTAACTGACAGGTGTCTGTTAAGACTGCAGTTACTTAAAGCTGCCAAAAAAATGGGAACAAAATTGATTCTGTTACTTCTCATGTCCTGACTCTTCTATCTTGCTGTCTTGGCCTTCAAACTACTTCCCCTGCTAAGGATACTCCCCATGATGAAGGAAATAGCTGCTAATTGCAAGGCTGCTCTCAGGTTTGGTAGAACTTGGCTTTATACACTGGCAATAAAACAAACAGTGTGGGGGTGTGTGCAGTTTTATCCATGTATATGACCTCCCTACCACAGCAACTCTGGCTTCTCCCTGCATTTGTGATGCCCTCCCTGGTAAAGGAGAGACCTCAGTTCAACCTCTCTGAGCTCCTTCACAATACCCCTTGCTCTTCCTACGTGGCTACAGCTGAACATGAAGCTGAATGTGAGGCAACCTATGTGAGAGCAGTGTGGCTCTGTCAGTCAGTGAACACAGGGGGATCAGGCCAAACTGAAATACCAAACTCCTGATGCCATCTCACCCAGAGACAAGGACATTAATTTGGATCTCTGCTGCTCCTGGTTATCTGAAACCCTAAATATTATAGCTAAAAATTTGCATATAATGCAGTTTCAGGCCACCATCTCTCCAATGAAGAAGTATGAAGTGCATTTCACAGCATTAGAATTGATGATTACTCCATCAGAACAGTCTAGTTTGAAGGTCTACTTACCTTTGTGTCATGTGAGAACCTCCATAGGTTACATCTACATGTGCAGTTATGCACTTGAAGCAGCCCCAGTAACACCAGTACCAGGACTTGGAAGAGCCATTTAAGATTAAGTTATTCTAGGTGCTGTTGTACTGGAACTACAGTGATGTAAATCTTCAAGCAGGCTGGGTAGATGTGGGGTAGCCCAGACAGCAAGAAAGCAGGTGCAGGAAATATAGCTGATGAACTATGAAGAAATGTGCACTTCTATGTTCATTCTAGAATTCAGTTTCCTCTTGTTTTCTTTATGCTTCATAGTGGCAAGACAATTTGAGAAGTCCACATTTTGTAAATGAACTTTATATACTCAAACTTTTTATCGTGGTTGCACTTCGCTATAGCAGAAAACATCATAGCATAGTGTGTTTAACAATTTTTATTGTTTGCTTTTGTATTTATAAGTCAAGGCTATTTTCTCCCTTTGCGTTGAAGTATTTTGAAATCATCTGAATTTCTGGATCTCACTTTGTATCTTTTTGCTGAGATACTGTATCCTGAAAATCCAGCTTTGTTGTTGCAGGTTTTTTTCCCTCTGAGAAATTTCACTGATAGTTACAATGCATAAATACATAGGGGTAGCACTGGGTAAGCTTAATTGGGCCTTTCCCTCTTTGTCCTTTTCTGTGTCATTGGGTTGTTCCACTCAGGTGAGATGCTGAGATGGCATCAGTGCATATCTTTACCACGGCAGCCAACAGTGAGCCTCTTGTGTTGTGAAACTGATGCCATAATTAAAAATCGGTGCTGGATGCACTTGTAAGGTTTTGTTGGACGGTATTTCACTTTCTGCCCCAGAACACAACCATGTGATGTATGCACCAGTGCTCTCACCAGTGTACCTGAGACTGCAAGAGTCTTTGGCAGTGGTTAATATTTGGCAACAGATCAAATCTCAGCATTCAGGACACTGACTTCTTGGTTTTTTATTTGCAAATGCATGAAAGTAGTGCACATAGAGTGGGCTGAGAGTCAGAGCAAGTGCTATGTATTGCCTGAGAGTCCTACTGTACAGAGGAGTGATAATGACAGGAACATGCTCTCCTTTACTTGTCTTTGAAGTCAGGAACCTCCTTGCTTTCATACACAGCTTTAATCTTTCAAAAGCCACATGGCCCTCTCCCTCAGCTGAACAACTTATTATCAGTCACAGCGTTTGAGGAGCTTGCTGCCACGATAGCAGAATTTCACCTGCAAGGCTGAAGGATTGTACTGCCAAGGCACACTACTGGCTCAGCATGCTTCTGGCTGAAAAAAGACAGCATTCTTTGCTTTATGCTTATGACAGGGCTCAGCTGTGGCAGTGCAGTTAAAACCACCGGTGCTATCCTGCACACCCAGCACCCTGTCAGCACCAAAGGGCAGATTGCCTGAGAGGACCTCTCTGACTTTCGATTTAGCCTGGCATCCCTCCAGTTTAGCAATTCTGCCACCTATAAAATAATTAAAGCAGCTTGCTTTGCCACTGCTTCCAGATGCAGCAACAAAAACTGCTGCATAAAGGCAGTAAACAAGAGCTGGGCTAGGACATGGCCTTGCTTGGGGCTGTTTTTGACAGTGACATGTTCTGACATCTTGTCATCACTAAGAACCTTTTCATTACCTCACATCATCATGAAAGAACCAAAATATACTCAGAAACTTCTTTGGATACCCAAATTTATGCAGACGCCTCTGGGCTGCTCTTGGCTGGCAGTGCTGTAATCTTCAGCCAGCTCCACAAAGGCCAGGTAGAGACTTTGGCTCGCTTTGAAGCAGGACAGGGCTAAAAGCCAGACTGTTTCTGCAAAAGCCTTTTCGACACCTTCACCCACAAATCCCCTGATGTCATTGTGACAGGTATTTTTCTCAGCAGTCGAGAAAATCTATAGACCTTGGTGTCACTGCAGGAGTGTTTTTACCTTTTTCATTGTAAAAGGCACTATGCATCTGTCTTCTTGAATGCCTCGAGGCACCAATCTCTTTATTAGGTAATAGTGGTGAACTCATGTTTCCTAACTGGTTGGTGACACTGCATTTATGTGCAGTGGTAGGGTGTGAGCAGGGACTTTGCCATGCTCTGTGGCAACGGCTCAAATGCTGTAGGTTTTTGAATGGGGAGCTGAGAAGTGGCTTTTAACTCCAGCAGGGCTAAAGAGTGCAAGGTTTAAGAAATCGCTGAGATATTTGAGCAGGCCATCTGCAATTTCCCTTTGTTCAGCTAACAGGGTTCAAGTGGTTTTAGGCCACAGCATTTGTAGAGAATCTTGTCATTTCCATGATCTGCAGCTTTAGAAGCATTTTCCCTCATCTTTCAGTTGGCAAACCACAGGCTTTGCTTGTGATTTCTGCCTAGTTTTGTGGGAAGCAGCTTTCTTGCCTGCCAGTTTTTATTTTTACTTGAAGCTAGTTCAGCACCTTCATGTCAGCAGCAATCTGATGGATGTGGCCTTTGCATTAACCCAGTTTTAAGATCTGCATTTTCAAAACCAGTGAGTTCGGTTTAAGATCTCGTTAGACCCTCTTTGAACATTTCCACACTGTGTTGATATCTTCTGCTTGTTTCTACAGTTAAACTATAGCAACATCTTCTTTATCTTCACACCCACATGTCCTCTTCTGAATTTCATTCAGTATCTGTAGAGCAGCTCTGGGTCACTGAGCACTGCCTGACTCCTCATGAGCTGTCGATCAGATTTGCCCTCAATGCCCTCCATGAACTGAAGGATCCACTTAACACTATCCCACCTGCATTGTAGGCTTTTGTATTTAGTCAGATAAACCCCCCAAAAGTGCTCTAGAATAATATTCTGACCTTTAGTGTAAATTCACTGTAAATACTTTGGCAATGCAGATATCAGTGGATTTACTTCAGATTAACATCACTATAAGAGAGAGTAAAATCTGGATAAAAAGAGACTTTTCGCTTTTTAAAGGTTTGTTTGGTAAAACATACTGTGTTTCATTAATGACTCAAGAACGATGCGTTTTGAAATAGTTGTGAAATCCAAATCTGTGTGTACATAGCTTCTGTATCTTAACTGTTAAAAAAAGATGACAAGATGTGATAGAGAGGCACATGTAAAGGGCACATCTTTTACAAGTAAAAGATTTAAGACTTCCAAAATTTTTAGGGGAAAATTTTCCCTTTTCCTTCAGTAATTTAAATGTTCTCTTTTCTTTTCCCTGTAAGCTGTCTCATTTCCATCAGCTGGGAGAGACAGGGAGAGAGGGAGCCTAGGCATCTGCAGACTGCTACTTGTCCTACTTCATGCATGCTTTCCCAGATGGAATAAATCCACCCTTGGACCTGTTTACTGAGGGTTGCTTTTCTTTCCTTGACTGTAGAGTCTAAATGACTAAATTAGCATAAGACTTTTCTTGTCTCCCTGCTCTGCTCACTTCCTCCAGTCCCAGGCTTGGTACATATTCCTCTCCAGCTGATTATGTGCACACAACTCATTCCTGCTTTTAGTCATGATGCTATGTGGCAGGAGGTCACCCCCAGGTCTCTCCTGAGTGCCCCAAAGCAAAGACCACAGCGGGATTCTCAACAGACCGAAAAGCAATCAAGAGCTTTCCAGCATTGCTGCAGCCACTTGGCCAGCCGGGGGGTGCTGGTGGGGGAAAGCCAGAGCGGATGCTGACAGTGCCAGTGGGCACACCCCTGGCTGGCTGGGATGTGCCGAGGAGGTAGGCTCCTGAGAAGCCCAGAGTCTTCCTTCAGTCAAGGGTGACTTGATAAGCAGAGACTTCAAGGGAGATTCATTCCATCTACCTACAGAGCAGATTTCTGCACTTGACTTAGTCACTGTAGGCTCCTTTCCAATGAATGCAGAGAAATGTCCACTTCTTAGGAAAGATTTCTTGATCTATTTTAGGCACCTTTTATATGAATTGCTACCTCAAAGAAACTGTTTTCCTGCCGTGACCATAAAGGGTGCCTAGTTGGCTTGACACCAGCAAAAAATAAGGTAAAAGCACAAGTCACTTCAAAGAAAGACAGGAAAGTATTTGAATGATAGATCTGTTAAGGGTTACTAAAAAGGTAAAGCTCATCATACTGAACTAAAAGTAATTAAGAACTAGGAAAGAAACTTGGGGGATTTATCCAACTTGCCCCCCGTTTCCTTACTCTTCCTAAGCCCATGCTTCCTGCCTTTGTTGGCTGTTGAGCTGAACCCTTGATCTGACACAGTATGGCCACTCTCGCAATCTTATGACCAGCTCTGATGTCTTCATCTTCTCTGCAGACACTGACATTTTATCAGATGAATTGCACCCATCTTGTCTCAAAATCGAGTTCCAGACAGTAAGCAGTATGTGCTTTTGTAAATTAAACTGCGGTGTAAATAAATAAATGAAAAATCCTATGCTAGGAAAGTGCTCTTGGTGTGAAACCTGCAATAAGAAACCAGCAGAATCTCTCTTTTTTTTATCATGGGTCAATCTACATGACACCAGGTCTGTTTGTGACAGGCAGGATATGCCTGATCTCAAAGATCTTTGCTCAGTTAGAAGGGCTCATTGGAAGAGCTTTAAACTAGATTTGAAGGGGAAAGGGGATAAAACCAGTCTAGCTAGAGATAAGCCTGGAGGCAGTACATCAGTGTTTGATGGACAGTGTGCTAGCAAGCTCCTGTGGTCTGCTGCCTCAGTGGCAGGGGGAAGGAGATGGAGATCCACAGGGCAGCAAAGATGCAGGGGGCGTTGAGGTGTCAGAAATCACAGAAGCTGTGAAAATGGTCATGCAGGACTCAGGGCTTCTACCCCCAAAAAGGCAGTGGGAACAACAGCCCAAAGGAAGTGCATCTACACCAGTGCATGCAGCATGGGCAACAAACAGGAGGAGCAGGAAGTCATTATGCAGCAGGAAAAGCTATGATACAGTTGCCATCATGGAAACAGGGTGGGGAGGCTCCCACAACTGGAGTGCTGCGATGCAGTCCTGCCAGCCGGACTTCAGTGCCAGGGAAGATCACGGAGCAGATCATCTTGAGTGCCATCAAATGGAGTGCGCAGGACAAGCAGGGGATCAGGCCCAGCCATCGTGGGCTTGTGAAAGGCAGATCCCGCTTGAGCAGCCGGGTCTCCTCCTGTGACAGGGTGACCTGCCTACTGGATCAGGGAAAGGCTGTGGATGTGACTACCTGCAATTTATAAATCCTTTGACATCATTTCACACAGAATTCTCCTGGAGCAACTGCTCATGGTTTGGATGGGTACACTGTCCCCTGGGTAGAAAACTGGATGGCTGGACCCAGAGAGTGGTGGTGCATGGAGTTAAATCCAGCTGGTGGCCAGTCATGAGTGGTGTTCCCTGGGGCTCAGTATTTGGGCCAGTCCTGTTTAATATATTTATCTGGATGTGGGGATCCAGTGCACCCTCAGGAAGTTTGAGACAACATCAAACTGGGTGGGAGTGTTGATCTGCTGGAGGGTAGGAAGGCTCTGCAGTGGGATCTGGACAGGCTGGATCTATGGGTTGAGGCCAACGGTATGAGGTTCAACAAGGGCCAAGTGCCAGATCATGCACTTGGGTCACAACAATCCCAGGCATTCCTCCCAAAAAACCTCATCTACCTATAATTTCAAAGTAATCAAGGACCAGAAAAGGGAAAAGGAGTATTCCAAAACTGAGGAGAGAAGGTATTTTAGAATGCCTCCTCTTCCCTGACACACTTTACTTGAAGTACTGCTAAGAGTGGAGCATCTGTTTGGCCTTGAGGGTAAGGGCAAGAAGACCAGAAAAGTGCTTTTAAGTGATTGCTCAGACGTTCAGAAAAGTGCAAAGAAATGTGTGCAGGTGAGGACATTCACTGTGCAGGGAAGGGATAGATAACTGCTGAGAGTGGTTGTTAACCTGCCAAGTGTTTCCCCAAAAACCTCAGGAAGGCCAACGCTGAAGATGATGCAAAAGCAGATTGCTTCATGGAGGAAGCCCAGAGCCCTGAGGTGGGTTCTGTAGCCCTTCTCCTGCAGAGAGGAGAAAGACATTGGTGGGAGTGTGGCAGGGGAAGAAACATCATTTGGGAGGGAAACTTTGGTATGAGTGCACACGTATTAGCGTGTACCTCCCAGCAGAGGTGTACACGGAGTACCTGAACATTCCGCACCACGCAGTCTTGGTCTGACACGCTTAGTTTTGTACAACGCATATTTTTTTTTAATGACAGAATTGGAAGTTAGTCCACCTGCCTTTCCCACGGGAGCTGTAGCACGGAGCCTGCAGAGAGCCACTGCCTGGCCCCGTGCCGCTGTCTGGCGGGGCGGCGGGCGGGCAGT
>VZTA01027664.1:298723-375594 GCA_013398855.1 Mohoua ochrocephala
CCCCGGGTGGGGGGCGGCGGCCGAGTCCCGCCGCGGGGCTGAACCGGGCGGGGGCGGCGGGCGCTCCCCTCCGCCCTCCGAGCGTAATGTCACCGCAGCTCCCGGTCTCGGGCACAACTTAGCGAACACCTGCCCTTGCATCAGCGCAGTGTCAGCCAGAGGGGAAGGGTTCTTCAGCATCATCACCGTCATTGCTGTCAGCATTATCGAGGGAACCGTTTTGCCCCGGAGAAAATAGTGGCGCTGTGATGCCCTTTCCATCCTGTTTCGGCATAAACTAACTTCGGGAGGGTTTATGCAGCGGAAGTGCCCTTTGCACTGAATGGATGTGAAATCCTCCCCAGGATGATGTTGGGGAAAAGGGGGACAAGGAAAGAAAGTGCCCTGGGGCAGGGGGGTGGTACCTCTATTTTTACACAGCCTGCAAGTAGCAGGGATGTGCCAAAAGCACTGTCTGTGAATTTACCTCATCTCCTGCCAACTGGCCAAACAGTAACCCCAAAACAGTTTGCCAGAAACTTGGGTTAGGTTCTACCAAAACTGACCTCTGGATAACAGTAGCCCCTATGTACATGAGGTTTCCTCTGGTGGAGCACAGACTTCGGTGATCCTAAGTTGTGACCTCACTTGCTGTGAGCTGAAATACCCAGCCATATCATGCTCCATATCATATACCTCATGCCATGAGGTATGAATGTGAACACTGGTGTTACAGCAGCTTCTGTCCTGAAAGCTCCCAAATGTGTAACTGGTCCTTCCAGGTCACAAAAGTGATGGTGAATTACTGTGTCGGAAGGTGACTAAGTCATTATAATTTTGCTTACGTTCACGAGGACTCCAAATGCCTGATTTCAAAGCAACGACATCCAGCTAACTGAACTTTGGGTAGACAGTAATTGTAGCTAATTACAGAAGGAGAGCTTTACTGCCTGGACCCTGGCACCTGGCATGGATGTATGTGCATGTTGCATTAAATCCACTGCAAGTGGATGGTGATAACCATGGTGGTAACGGGGCCCTCCTGCCCTGGAGTTGCATAAGTTGGGATAGCAGAACTGGAAGATACTCCCAGGCTTTAGTGGGGTGAGCCATTTCAAAGTGCTGTGAAGAGCGGGGGACCCTGCATCTCCTCAAAATCAAATGAACAAATGAAACATTAGGAGTCTGGTAAAGGAGAATCTTCATAAAGTCACCCCAAGATAGAGTAGAAACGAGATCCCCCTGTCTCTTCAGCTCTCTGTGGGCTTTTCCTGTGTGCTGTGTTTTCTGCAAACTGCAATGTACCAGCAGTCTTAAGACAGTTGCCAAGTTTGGAAACACACAACTTCAGATCACAAAGTACTCTAAAAGTAATTTAACACAGTCTTGAGAGGGGAAACTGTGAGTGGTGTTAGCTCTTGCCAAGGGTCTCTTTTATTCATCCCCCACCCAGAAGGCAGGAATCCAGCAAAGACTTTCTTCAGTTCCTTCTGAATTTGTAAAAAAACCCCAGAACCAAATCCCAAAAGATTCACAATTGGTTAGTCTAGAGATGAGGAAAAGTGAAAGAGAGAGAGGTCTTTGAATATGCAGCAGGTTCCTGCTGAAGGAAAGGGAAGGCCTGTGGTCTGTGTCCCAAGAAGTAGGACAGCAGGTGGAGGACTGAAACTGGAAAGAGAAACTGCGAGGGAAAAGGTGCCGTGCGCTGGAGTTGCACCAAGTAGCAAAAGCTCTTGCTTGCTTTGAAGTTGCATCCCGCACATATTGCAGGTCCTCAATATTCCAGGCTGTTCTTAGTACGGCCAGTTAGTAATCTGGGCCATCTGGCTGCGTGGCTGGGGCTGTCTGAGCTAGATAAACTGACACATTTTGGAAAAGCCTCTATATATGCTGCAGGCTTGTGACTAGTGTCCTTTTGAATTACTCTCATTCCAGCCCATGAAGTGTTTCCCTGGGAATGCTGTCGGGATATCATCATCCTTGCTGGCTGCTGGCTGAGTTCCTGCTGTGCTTTTGGCTCAGGGTGGCCTGCAGCCTGCCTGGGAAAAGCTGATGGAAATAGGGAAGGGAAAAGCCCTAAGCAGGCAGCAGCGCAAACTTCAGGCAGGATTGCCCTGAGCCACCCTTGGGTGCTTGGTGGGTTCGACTGTGCCAGGATGCCAGAGGGCAAGGGGGCAGCTGATCTTCCTCCTGTGCTGTTTGTGGGCCGGGAGACAGCGTAATTCTCTGTCAGTGCTCCTGCGCTGGGAGAGAGGGCTTGGGAGGGTTTGACTTGGCTCCTTTCCCTTGCTGTCCTCTGCACTTTTTGCTGTTTTTCTTCTTTTCTTTTGGCCTTATGTTAACAACCTATGTCCATGATACTGCACTGAAGCAATTTACAGTTGACAAATATTTAAGTGATTAAAAAAATGCAGGACTGACATACCACACAGTGCTCAACCGTATCACATATTTTTCATATCACTGACTGATACTACTGTTTAGTTTATGTTTATGCCTCAAACTATAACATAAACATGGCAAGGTTTTGCTATGGGATCTTTGCATTCAGAATTTCCTGTGTTTGGAGCAATAGCCTCAACACATGCATGTGATAGACAAAGGAGTAACTACTTTAGGTTAAATGCTTTCTTCTGGGCAAGAGGAAAAAAAAAGGAAATATTCTAGCACGCTAGCTCAACATTTTTACATAGAAATGCAACGTATTTTCTTGTGGCACTGCGGACCAGCGTGGTCAAACACAGCCGGTCCTGGTTGTGCCTTTCATATAGATTTGCAAACAACTTGGAACAGAGGAAATGGAAAAATACAAATTTGTGTGTGCCTGTCTGTATCTGCTTGTCCAGTGAAGTATGAGCCAGAGGTGGAATTTTGTGGGCATTCATGAATGAAATAAGCACTGATGAAGGGTAATGCTTGGGGTGGGTACCAGGAGAGAAGAGGAGGGGACAGGGTAATTGTTGAAAACCGTACTACCAAGTCCTGCTTGTTGTAAGGAAATGAGTCCTCCTGCCTTGAAACAGTGCTATTGCTACCTTTGAATGCAGACTAAGAAATGAAGAAAGTGCAACTGCTGGTGGCCTGGTCACCAAAAATAGGCCATGGCTTGCAGTAGAAGATCGCCCTCTCCTCATCTGAAATGTTGGTCCCAACTGCAGGGTGCTACTATATTTAGGTGTCTGAAACCTGAAGAAAGTGTGGTTATGTTATTTTATCATGTGAGCTGCAGTGGGTCACGAAGGCTTGTTGCTGAAGCTCATGAACAAAATGAAGTTTTTGAAGTTAGTCAGTGTAGAAGAATCACTTAATCCTCGGACATGTGTAACCATTGCAGTGATTTGGAGCTGTTGCTGTTGTCAGTTCTGAGGTTTGCTTATTCGGTATTTTATGGCTGATTTGTTGCTGCAATATGGCAGACAATAAAACTGAAAACTAGGAATGTTACCTGTTTTTAAAGTGGCTGTGTGCTGTTAACCCTGCTCTTTCCTCTTGCAGGAACAGACTCAATGCTTCACGGGAAGTAGCCCCAGTGAGCCTCCCGAACTGCCGGCTCATTAAAGGGATCGGTACGTGCTTAAAATAACTGAGTGCATTGCTTTTGTCCAGCCTTGTTTTGTAATGGCTTCTTAAAGCCAGCTTCCAAGCCTGATCCCAAAAACAAAGTGCTAATTTGACTTTCATTTTCTGCTTGGACTTGGAGATAGGGAGAAACCGCAGGAAGAAAACGGTACTGAAAAACTAGTTTGATATCATGCTTTTTACCTTTGGTATTTAGATTCTTTTCCCTTTCTTGAAATCAAATACCCTGCAAACACTTCTTTGCTAAGCCACTTAGGAAATGATTTGGCTTTTACATGAGGGTGTGCTGGCTCTTCATACAGGTTCCTACAGGTGGCTGTCAGCTGGTGACATCTTGGAGATGGGAAGTGCTGCAAGGGTGGAAGCTTTAGGAGAGGGCCACAGGCACATGGCGAAGGAGCGGCTGCTAAATGCCAGCCAGGATGTCCCTCCTCTGCGCCACGTTTTGGGGATATTTCGGAGCCGGCTGGTGCCGCGCGGTGCCGGTGGCAGGCGGGAGCTCGGCGCGGTTGCGCAAGGCAGCTGTGCGGTTCCAAAGAGCAAGGGGTCATGTTTGTCATCGTAGTCTGGTTTGCAGAGAGGTTTAACAGAGTGGCTGAAATGTTGACTTTGTACTTTGGGCCATGTGTTTAGCACACAGCAATGTTTCTGTCTTGGGTTTTTTCTCTCCATTTAGGATAACCGGTGTATAAAATGGCTAGCTTTGAAATTGATTGCTTTTTTGTGTCTCCCTTTCTCCCAAATAATTGTTTTTAAACCTAATGTAGGCTTGACGGCTAAGAATTTTCCCCTCCTTAGTATTTTTGGAAATGTCATAAATTATGTTGAAATGTGTCTGGATTTTTCATGAGTAAAAAGTCATTGGACAAGCTTTTACAGCTTTGCCTTTGAGCTTGCTGAGTCACTGAGTTGATTTCATAAATCTTGCTCCTTCCTTGTGTCAGGATTCAAACATCTTTGTAAAGTCAAATTGCTGGCATGAATGAGTATATGCAGAGTTCCTGTGCTTGAAAATAGGTGCAGAAAAAATTGCATTTAAAAAAATTTCCAAGTCTTCTAGATTAAGCTGTAATTTATTCATACAAGACTATGAATAATGCTTATTTGATGGTAATTGATATAAAATAATTTGAGTAATTTTTTTAAAGTGTATCGCTATTGCAATCCTTATAAGACTTTTTTGCAAAATGATTGTTCTATTGAGGAAAAAAGGAAACCTGAAAAAGACAAATAGAGTTGTGTTTCATTTCTGAACAGTATCTTGGCTTTTGTGCCTGACATTTACATGTAGATTAGGTGATTTCTGAGAACCTGTCTCTGCTTAGAGGCAGTGGATCAATTTACAGAGCTTCATTTCTTCTTCTTGCTGGCTCGTCCAACACTGTCCCTTCACACAGAGCTCTGCACCTTGCCTCGCCTTTGCTCTGCAGTTTGCTGCTCATTAGATAAATAAAAATGCCAAAAATTAGTTTAGCAGGTCCAGCGTGGTAGAAAGAGAAGCAACAAAGGATTGTGCAAACTTAAAATTTGGCATGTTTGCTCGAATGTCTTTTAAAACTCATTTGCTGTGACAAGGGGGCTTATAGCACTCAGGGTGACCAAGAAGCCCTAAAGCTTAGATGCTGCCTAGGTAGTACTATCCAGACAGGGGGTTCTGCTGTACTCAGATCTGTAAGGTTGCTCATGTGGATGACTTTGTGTAAGGATGTCTTTGTACGTGGACATCTTGGCCTACTGGGCCTTTTTCCTTTAAAATGCTGGGATAAAGCTCAATAAACAATCTGTCTTTATTTTAATGTTCAAATCGTTTAAATCGGTCCTTCTGAACTCTTAAATTAGACATAGGTCCCAGAGCTGGATCAGCTGGATCTGAGCAAAATGATCTTAAACTATCCATTCTGTACTTAAAAGAACAGACCTCTGGTACACTCTATGAATTATGCTATAAGTGATGGATCTATAGTAAATGCAGCCAACACGGAGTAAATGGAAGACTTCTCTAGTGGAGCCTTTTCTTTCTGCAGAGTTTCATCTTTTCTGAATCTTTTTAAAGACTTTGATCTATTCTGCTCTTCAAATATTGTGCAATATAAGCACAGATGCAAACATTGAACAAACAAAAATTGCAGCTTGTCCTAAGCCTCATTCACGAATATGTAGGAAAGGCTAAACACTAACTTCTGAGTTTTATTGGTGTCTAATCATGTTACTGGTTTATAATAAACTAACCATATCTCCTGTACTAATTCCTGAAGTTCAAGAAGCTACTATAAGGAGCTGTTAGAAATACTTGCCTCTTGGAACAATTGGTGGGATATGGGCAAAATGGTGTCACACTTTTGGACATGAAATCCGGATGGGGTTTTTTTTGTTAGATACACCTGCAGAATACATCATACTAAGATAAAATAAAGAACAACAAAAAGCCAACAGTTCTAGAGTAGGCAGCAATTTTTCACAGCATCTTTTGATTTTTCTTAAATGCCCCCTCTTCAGATAATTCCATGGGCAAGCTGGGCTCAGCGATACAATTAAGCAACATAGTGCATGTAAGTGATACCTAAGGAGTCAGTTCCTAACTCTCCTGCCCCAGAGAACGCCTGCAGCGGCAGCGCAGAGCCCTCCCAAAAGAAGGGGTGCAGGAGAGTCCCTGAGCTCCCCTGAGGCCGGCAGTGTGTCTGCAGCCCCTCCTTGGTGCTGCTGGATCAGCAGGGCTGTGCTGAATCAGCGTTCCGCTGCTCTTCCGACACCACTCGCTCGCTTCCGCACATTCCAGGACCTGGCCGTGGAGCGCCCAAAATGTGCTTTGCTGGGCAGTTTCTCTTGAAGCAGTTGGGTGCGGGGCTCTCAATGTGCTCCTTCCACCGGAAACTTGTAGATTTTAATTATCTGCTCCCAATTAGCCTGCTCATCCTTCTGCTTGGCAGCCTCACCGATTCAGTAGCGATAAATGATTATATCTCTGTTTATTCATTCACCAGTGTGCGCTGCCAGTAAAAGCTGTCTGTCCAGCTCATGTCACCATGGCAATTGAGCCTCTCAGCATTTCTTTATGCTATTAGCCTCGCAGCAATCCTGGGAAGTGGAGAATTGCCACTAACCCCATTTTATAAATTAACCCAGACTCGGAGAGACTGGGGCAAAGGAAATGAGTTTGTGGCTTAAACCAGAATGTAAGCTGAGCTGAGAAAACAAGCACCCAAATTCAAAACTTTAATTGGAAATACAGGCTCTAAGCGTCTCTTTACGCATCAGCGCAGATGTTGCCTCCTGCCTGAGTCAGTCAAAATTCAGAACCAAAACCCAGGGGTGGGATAACAGCTACCTCCACCCAAAATGCATCTTCAGACCTTTTTCTCTTCAGAAGGCAGGGATTCTCTGCCTGTTGGTGTCATGGGGTGGAGCAGGAGCTTGCTGAGGCTGAGGAGGAGCTGGCCCTGACCAGAAGTGAGAAGTTGTGCGACTGCATCTTCCCAGGGCTGAACTGGGGAGAAACTCTCCTCCATGGGTGAATTTGGGGTTCTGGTTCCTCTCCACAAGGCCTGTCAGTGATCCCAGGATAAATTACAGCCCGGCCAAATCAGTGCTTGGATAAATAGGAGTTACTTAAAAGGAAACAGTAAACCTAGCTCAAATTTGCAGGTGCTTCCTTGGGAGGAGGCATTGAGCTGCAAGGGATGGTGTGACCCATGCAGGCTCACACGTGTGGTTATGGCAAAGCAGGAGGGGTTGTGGAGACATGGGACAGGCTGGGTGGAAAAGCCTTGTGTTGATGGCTCTCTTAAAGTAAACCTGCAGAAGCATTTTCTTTAAGCAAATGCTCCTGAGTGGTTTCCCTCATCATCTGGAAAGTGGCTTGTGAGGAATGCTGGTTTTGTTGGTGATTTGGAGAAGAGAGGGGAGGCTTCTCAGGGGAGTAGTAGAAACGTGGGATGGCAAACAGGCTTCAGCATTGGACTAAAAGCTCTTTGGAGAGTGCTTGATGAAAGCCTAAAATTGCTCTAGTGTTCTTACTTAAGGGGTTTTATTTTACCTTCCTTTCTTAGCAGGGAAAAATATTACAGGAGCTACAGGAACTGGCAATATTGGAAGTGATTACCTGCAGTTGAAAGTGAGGTCTAACTATAAAAGCCCTTAGCTGTTATAGATATGGTAGGTTCTCTGTCACTTGAGAGCTTTAACTAAATATTTGGCAATCCGTCTTTGTCAAGTGTCCCAGCTCAATCAGGAGAATTAGTGTGCACAATTCCCACAGCTGCCTTGTGCAAGCCTGGGGCCTGAGTGACAAGTATGGTCCTGCCCTGGAAATCACATGCCCACAGTAATTGCTTGCTGCAGAATACATCCTCAAGAGCTGGTGATTCATTCCACACCTGGTGCTTCATCTCACAACATCTGGGGGCACATGGAGCTGGGTGGGAGACTGCCTGGCCACGCAGGGGCACCCCAAAAAGAGGTGCACCCCAGTACTATTTCCTAACCCTACATGCTGTCTTCTGCTACTACTTTTAATGCAATAAGATCTTTTCCACCGAACTTCATCACGTGTGCAGTCATATCAGAAAGGGGCATTCATGAGAGCTGGAATTGTACTAAAAAGGAGTTTTTTTCAATGGAAAATACTTAATGTCACCTGAAAACCCCTGTTTATCTCTGTTTTGCAGAAGCTGGTTCAGAAGACATCGATATACTTCCCAATGGACTGGCTTTCATCAGCTCTGTAAGTTCCCCTGCCACCTCCCCATGCTGGGGCTTGCCTGCTTCCTTATCTGCAGAAGCCATAAGTGAAAACAGCAGGAGGGGCTCTTTTCTGCAAGGCTGACTGGCTCCCAAAGAACAACCCAGTCTTGTGTTGGCTTAACGCAATAGGATACCTGTGTCAGAGCCACCAACACCACTTCTGTGTCAAGAAGCATGCCTGCTCAGAGGGGAATGACTTACCTGACCACATAACCTTGACTTTCTTTCATGCTGCTTCATTGAAATGTTGAAATGTCAATCCTGTGCCATGTTAAGAAGATGTGTTAATTCCCTAACTTTAAAAAAAACCCAAATTTTATGTGTTGATTATGCTGTTCCTGACTTTTTTAGCCTTTAGGAGATAGGTTTTCAAACTTTTCTTTGCAACTAGGATGGCTGGTGATTATTTTCTAAAACAAAAGCTGATGTTCTCATCTGTGTGCCCCAGGGACACCCAGGGAATGATAACATTGCGAAATTTATGCCAGGAATCATGAGCTGTTGCACTGCTGCTGTTCTCCACGGCTTCACCGTGTGTGATGCAGTCGGTGGTGCTGGACTGCCAGTTTGTCCCCGGTGTGTCAGTGTGCAGACACCTGAGGTGTGGCTGCAGTGAGGGGCCATGGTGCCTTGGGCATGGCTCTTTGTGCCTCCACACAGCCTGCTCCTTCTGCCAGGGAGAGCAGAGCCAGTCCCTCCACCTCCCTCACGCCTCAGCAGGCTGAAGCAGAGGGACGTCCTCATGTCTGCTTGCAAGTCCAATCAAGGCTCCAACTTTTTCAGCCCGTGATGCTCTTGTTTACCATTTATCCAGGAATCATTTTCTTATGTTTTGATTCTACAGGGCTTGAAATATCCAGGAGTAAAGAGCTTTGCTCCAGATAAGCCAGGTGAAATATTTTTGATGGATTTAAATGAGGACAAACCCAGAGCAGTGGAACTGAGAATCAGCCGAGGGTTTGATCTGGCATCGTTTAACCCTCATGGAATCAGCACCTATGTAGACAAAGGTAAAGGGCTCAAGGTAGTGGCAAATATCAGCCCAGAGAGCACAATCAGAAATCCCTTTGCAGCCTTGCATTGCACCCCCAATGGTTGTTCTTGCTGGGAGACAAAAAGATTTGGGTTTTTTACCTTTGTTTTGCTCTTTTCCAAATGTCAACTGCTAAAGGAAACAACTTGCACATAACTTCAGTCTGTCTGAAACACAAAGATGCCCTGTATATTAAAAGGAAAGAAAACTTGGTGAAAGTTACAGTGGAAAACCACAGAAAATTGATTTTACCAGTTTATAGCTCTCTCACGCTGGCTTCAAGTGTTTCAAGGAGATACATCCTTCACCTACTAGTAGTGCCCAGAATGGAAACTTCTGTGTCAAAACAGTAAATTATCAAATCTCTGTAAATTAGCAAAACCTCTGTTACTCTTTGGCCAAGCCAGGTTCTCTTCTCCAAGATGTGTTCTCCTATGTCAGGCTCTGATTACCAATAAAGTATCTTTTTCCCTGTCCTTTCACTGAGGGTTTTAGCAGGGCAATTAGAAGTCTGCAAATACAAAGAGAACAATTCCTGCAGCTTGACCTGCATCCCCATACATGCACCTTAAAGTCACCCTTTAAGGGAAGGTGTTGGAAAATCAGTGATGGCTAATGTAGGGTCCTACCAGAAGGGCTGGGCAGATGGGCTGCAGCCTTGCATAGAATACAGGAGAAGGATGTTCCTTCTGCTCTCCCGGGAGATGTGGCAGACAAACCAAAGAGCCCAAACTGCCTCGGCCACAAACCCTTCTTCCAGGTGACTGGGGCTGTTTCACAGATTGCGAAATCCAGGGGCTCAGGTATAAGGATGAGGTGGTCATTTCTTTCTTCCTTGGAAGAAATAGCAAAAATCTAGTTAACACAGCAGTTCCCTGTAGGGCCAGCCTGGGAGAAAAGTAGCTGGAGATCTGGATCCGGTTGCAGAGGCATCTTGCAGAACATGGGTACTTGTCCCTCTGCCTCTGCAGAGCCGTGAGACAAATGCACCAAACTCAGCATGTGCTCCGTACTCAAGGCTGCCTCAGGGCTGGAGGTGCTCAGCCACACAAAATGTTGCAGAGAATTCAGCTGTTTCCATTTCTTTTTCAAGATGACACCGTGTACCTCTTTGTTGTGAACCATCCCCATCAGAAGAGCACAGTAGAATTGTTTAAATTTGAAGAAGATGACAATTCTCTTGTACACCTGAAAACCATTCGACATGACCTTCTGGCAAGGTATTGGACCCAAGTACCATCTTCCCCCAGACCAGGCTGCATTGGTGAAATCCAATGGAGGATGATTTTTGGGTTTAGGCTATTACTAATATATCTCCTCTTTAACCAGCATCCCTGTTTCTCTTATTGATTACTTCTTATCTGTGTAATCAAAAGCAGTGTTTCTCCAATCTCTTCTCTAAATTAGATTTTTAATAGTTGTATCACTAAATTAGTCTTAAGTGCTGCTGTGATTGATGCCAGTGAATTATCTTGGCATTCATTTCTCCTTCATTCCTGTAACCCAGTCGCAGGTCATTGCAGATATGAAGCTCCAGATATTTTATTCTCTGGATTTGCTACACTGTAAAAATAAACATACATTTAGCTTTTTCTGTTTTTCTTCTTTTTTAATGCAAAATTTTTTTGGTCTATCCTACTGCAATATGACTGTAAGATAAACAGCCAGATTGATAAAGTTGTCACGACACCTACTTGTTCTCTGTTTTCTACTTGAATGTAATGTAAAAGAAAATAATAATAATTAAAAAATAATCATTTCCATGAACTTACAGACAGGTAGCCAGATCTCTAGCTGATGCCCTGCGGTCCTGTTCAGGTCTCAGCACTGCACAGTCCTGGCTCATAGAAAATAGAAGTAAAAAGGATCTAAATAATTTGGTGACTACTTGAAGTACATCTATAGTTGCAGACTCTTTATGTGTATTGGATAACCATGTCCTGATTGGATTCTGGGCAGTCTTAAAATGCTCCTTCGTACCTCTCATTGAATTTTATTTTTTAAAAAATTTCTCCATCTCTTTATTTCTTTTTTAGTGTGAATGATATAGTAGCCGTGGGACCAGACAGCTTCTATGCTACCAATGACCACTACTTCTCCGACTTCCTCCTGATGTTCTTAGAAATGTTCTTGGGTCTAACCTGGTCAAATGTTGTTTACTACAGCCCAAAAGAAGTTAAAGAAGTAGCATCTGGGTTTTATTCAGCCAATGGAATTAACATTTCACCCGACAGAAAGTAAGTTTCTCCTTACATCAGGTTTTGTTCGATCACACAGAAGTATGTAGAGATCCTGATTTATACACGTGGTACCTCTGTGGTCAGGTGTCTAAACTGGTTCGTGTAAGGCAAGGTGCTGCCTGTGCAACACAAGTGATACAGAGTGTTTGCAGCACAGAAGTTTTGTGTCTCGGTGTTTAGCAGCAAGGTTTGCTCCATTCTGTGCTACTTTATAGGCAATAAGGTCAACAGTTGCTGCATTTTAACCAGCCAATACAGGAGTTTGTGTGTCTTGCTTGCAAGGATTAATGGGGCAGGGTTTCTGCAAGCAGGGAATGCACTACAGTTCTACATCTGTATGACTGAATCAACCAGTCCTGTGGTGTGGGCAGGTGATCTTAAAAAAAAAGAGCACGATTGTGACTTTCTGGTTCCAAGGCTTATTTCAGTGTTGTAGTGGAAGAACTGGCGCAGTGTGAAGCTATGCTGGCATCTCAGCAGGCTGGTCAGTGCCCTGTGGCCTGCTTGCAATGTCTGTTGCTGTGTGGGCTTGCACAGGAGGAACTGTCTGGTTTTGGTGTCTGCTTACTCATGT
Source organism: Mohoua ochrocephala (assembly GCA_013398855.1). Classification (NCBI taxonomy): domain Eukaryota; kingdom Metazoa; phylum Chordata; class Aves; order Passeriformes; family Acanthizidae; genus Mohoua; species Mohoua ochrocephala. The sequence goes on from VZTA01027664.1 coordinate 310,869, forward strand.
ACATTAAGAGGTGCTTTGCTTTCTTTTGAAGGTACATCTATGTTGCAGATGTATTGGATCACAACGTCCATGTCATGGAAAAACATGCTAACTGGAGTTTAACCCATGTGAAGGTGAGGGGCTGCTGTTCTCTAAAAAAGAGGCAAATGTGGATTTTGGACAGAATAGCTCTCATGAATGCTTGAGATTTCAGCATGACCATCGGTAAAGTTCTGATCTGGGTGGCTCCTGCTGTGGGTTTGCAGGGGTGCCTGTGTGCCCCGTTACAGAGCTTCTGGTCTTCCACCCACCTGCAACGAGGGAAGAATCCTTAGGCATGCTAAGGAGCTGTAGTGAAAGTCTCCTCAGGCAGTATGGGTCAGAGCACAAAGCACTGAAGGCATCCACTGAAGTGTAGATGTCAATGAGCTGATGGGGGAAGCTCAGAGCAGCAAGCAGGTTTCTCACAGCACAGAGGTGGGGATGATGCATACCAGGGAAAAGAAAAATGGAAGTGGAAGAAAAAGTATTTCTTAAAAAAAATCAGTCCAAGTTATGTCAGACGGGAGTCTTGGACAAGTCTGTTGGTTATGTCATAGTTTACTTCTAGGATTTCTGACAGCTTTAACTTCTTGTTTTTCCTTTGTGTTGGATAGACTCTGCAACTGGACACTCTGGTCGATAACTTGTCTATTGACCCTCACACTGGAGACATCTGGGCAGGATGTCATCCCAATGGGATGAAGCTGTTCTACTATGATCCTGAAAATCTTCCTGGATCGGAGGTGCCTTTTGGGAGACATCACTGGTCTCTTAGCTATGTCTGTGCCAGAAAGTTGTTTTGTTCAAATCACCCTGCTATAACTTAACTGCATTTCATAGAAAGTGCCGGGCACAGAGTGCCTTTGTCAAAGCAAAGACCAAGCTGGCTTCTGCTCTCACGTGAGAGCCTGAACAGCATATACTCACTAACAAACACCTATTCAGATCCTTGGGCGACAACTAAATAATTTCCACCCAGTGGTTCAGTCACTTTGGACTCCTCGGGCTGCTTTCTGTGCAGCTGTGGCCACGCACACAGATTCTGATGAACTGCATTAATTACTAAGCCAGCACCTCTTTGCCAAACTAAACATAATTGACTGAGTGCAAAGCATGACCAGAAATGATTGCACAGGAATGATTAATCTGTGCAAGTGTAGTTCATCTGTAGGCGACAGTGTAATTTTTCTTTCTATGAAATCACTGAGGTACTGGCATTGGGGTGATGGTGGCCACAAGTGCAGCTGGCTGGTGTCCATTTGATTTCAGCCTTGTCTGAAGCTCCCTGCATGACACTTCTCAAAATAACCATATTCAACAGCAATAAATTTATGATACCAGGCAGTTGTTTACTCTGTCTGTCTGGGAAAATAAGAAGTTGTTAACTAACTCTTAGGCTGGAAAAAAATGTGCACGTTCCTAGTGGTGGGGATGACTGCCTTACTTCCTTACAGATGTTGCACGACAATTTTAAAAAAACAATATCAGTGTTCATGGACCGTGCTTCACTAAAGGCCCTCTCACAGGAATTACATGGCTGCAATTATCAGCAGCTGGTCATCCTAACTAATTTGTTTAAGTTAACACACTGTTGTTCCCCCTATCCATGGAGCATTTTCACCTCTGACTATTTCAATAGATGTATCCTCCCCCTCTGGCAGGTCCTGCGCATCCAGAACATCCTCTCGGAGAGGCCCGTGGTGACACGTGTCTACGCTGACAACGGCTCTGTGCTGCAGGGAAGCTCGGTGGCATCCATCCACGAAGGAAAACTGCTCATCGGCACAGTCTTCCACAGAGCTCTCTACTGCGATCTATAGCTCGTCACGGTCAAGACCTGCTGCAGCGGAAAGGATTTAATTCCTTGGCAACTCACTTAGTTTCTGCTAGATCTGCTAACAACAAGACTGTTCCAATAAAGGTTAACTACAGTAATGGAAATGTATTTTAGCCTTCCTCTCCAAAATGAGACTTCTACGCAATAGTAAAGGAAATGGAATTGAAGGTGAGAAATTAGTTTGTCCGTGTACTGGGGAGGACCCCATGTCGTTAACACAGGGTAACCTTGAAGTTCAATTTCAGATTGCAAATGACTAAACTGTCAGACACCGAACTATCTGTGCTGGCTGGATTTCTGGTTTGTTGTTTGGTTGTTTTTTTCCCCCATGAGAAAACTGATTTTGTAAATGAGAATTGCTGACTACCAGTGTGGTGTGCATTCTTGTCACTGACCCCTGGGCCTTCCTAGGGACTGTGCTAGGGGTTTTTCTTCCAAACCTTCCTGTTGCCTTTCCCTAATGCTTCCAAAATAACTGGAAGGAGAATAAATGTTATTTCAGTCTCATTCATTTCACCTTCCCCCTTAAAGCCATTTCCTAATGTTACTTCAGTTTCATAACTTTGTTTTAATCCTATGAGAAAAGAGTAGGGCATGACTTTGGAGTGGCTTCTTACTGGGTCTTTCAAAGGGAGTTTAGAAAAGCTTTTTTTTTCTCCTTAAGAGTGGGAAACACCTCCTGCACACCTTCAGCAGAAAGTGCATTAGCAATACCTGTTTGTCACCACAAAGGGAGCATTTCTGGGTGCTCTGCAGTGGCTCCCTTGAGCCATGGTCACGCATGTTCTGTGTTTAACTTCAGTCGGTGTGGAGTTGATTCCCGCTGCACTGCTGTGCACCAGGCAGCCCTTCATGTTTATCTGGCATCAGTTTCTGACATTTTGCACTGCCAAAAGCCCCCCAGGTTTCCTTCAGCTGGTGTTTTTGGGATGATGTCAGTTAGCAGTCATTTGCAATGAACTGAACTCAGTGTCCTTTGAAGCTGGAGCTCATGGAGTGAGCTCTTCTTGCACAAGTGTAGATGCCCTTACCCGCAGAGCAGCTCCTGCTGCGCTTTCTGTCCTTCTGAGTTCCCACCTGTGATCAGCTCTCCAGGTTTGAGAGAGTTGCTGACATGCAGCTAAAGGCTCTGTGTTACATGTGGCATCTCCTGCTGGGGCTGCCACTATGATGCCTGCACCTGCCTGCACTGGCCCTTTTCAGCATCTTGGCAGCCCCTCCAAATGCTGCCACCAGACAGACGTCCCTGAGGGCCACCAGCCCCTCTGCATCCTTCAGCTGATGCAGTAGCTTTTCCTCACTGCAGTTCTTCCACCACTGTGCAGAAAAAAAACACGCTGCTCCTGAAGTGCAAGCTTGGGAGGAGAAAGAGCCGGTCCCTGTGTGCCAATTGCTAAGCTGGCTTTGCTCTTCCCTCCTGCAGCCTGCTCCAGCACCAGCCACAGCCCTTCCAACCTGAAGAGTACATGGAAAGTCCAGAAAACACAGGAGTGCTTCTTGCCTTTAAGACAGACCAAATAATCTGCTTTGTAGTGGCCCAAACACTGAGACAGGAGGTGGAGTAAGTGCAAACCCTCCTCTGTCTAGGTTTTGCTGTTCTGGCTGAGGAGGCAGTACTGCAGCCTGACTTCTGGGTGAGCAATGGTCCTGAACAGCAAATGTGCATACTGACACCTCTTAGCTCATGCACCTCTTCTTTCTAACAAGCCTAATGGCTTTCATCCACTGGTAGGAAAAGAATTGCTGCTCCTTTCCTGAGCAAAAGGGACAGCTCTAATAGGAAGTCAGTGTCAGGGCTTGTGGCTGGGGCAGTGTTGCTGTATAGGAAGGATGGTGTTATCCCACTTCCTCTGCACAGCTGAGTGGGCTGTGGGTCTTGTCACATCACCTCCTGCCCCCGGAAAGCCTCTGCTCCACCCCGAACCCCCATGCTGCCACTGGCTCGCTGGCACAGACACGGTGGTGTAAGGCATGTCCTTGGGCACAAGAAGCTGTGTGAGGCTGAAGAACTGAGCCAGTGGAATGCTGGCTCTTCCAAATGCCTGCAGCTTCCCTCTGCTGCCATGGCAGACAACTCCTAACACACCCATGTACCAAGAGTGGTCGCTGGTATTTGTGATGTTTTGTATCCAAATGGCACAGGCTGTGGGGGTCTAGTGATGGCTGGAGGGGCAGACTTGGGTGCTGGTTAATCACATGGCTAATTGATTTCTCTCTTGGGGGTGGTTCAGCATTGGCAGGTCTGTGCACAAACTGTGCTCACAACTCCTCTCCAAAATGCTCACAGTTGATCTGGGGACTTGAGCGCTGCCCAGGCCTCACTGTCTGCCCATGAAGGCTTTGGTGACAAGGACTCATCTGTTTGGATCACAGGTCCGAGTCTTTTGCTGCCCATGGCGTGCAGCCCTTCCACAGAGCAGAGCCAGCCCTGAATGAGGGCGGCCTTTGTCTCATCCCTTTGCTGTACTTTGGCATTACCTAACTCTGGCTTTCCCGCTCCTTCCTTAGCAACTTTCCTCCCTGCAGGACACTTTCAGCTTCCCTCAGAAGTGGTGTATTTTCTTACAGGAACTTGTAATCCATTTTCAGCCTTGAAGAACAGATGTCATTCCAGAGCCCAAGCTGAAAGAACTGCTCTGAAGGAAGTTCTCACAGTAAGGAGAGGTTGGGCTATTCACTCGTTTGTGATTAGCCACCAATGGCCTGCACTAGCATTCTAAAGTGATTATTTTAGGATTGCGCCACTTTTTGTTCCAAAGTGCTAAGTTCTAAAGAGTTACATCACATATCAGTGGCACTGACACAGCTGAAATGCCAATCAGTCACTCTGCTGGTCCTGGATTTACTCTCTGGTTGTGGAAGGGCAACAGCCAATTCCCTCAGCAGTGCAGAAGTAACCCATGAAAACATTGTTTTCACATTCTACCGTTGCATAAAACATCTTCAAATGAGCAAATCTAGACATTGCTGGATCTTGTCAAACTTCTGGGGTTTTTTGTTGGTTTTGGCCTCTCAGAAAATCAAGACTGTCTTCACTCATCACTGGCTTTTTTTTCTGTTCTAAACGACTCCTGTGCTGAAGATTTTCCCATCCGTCTGCCCACAGACTGAACCACGGGCAAGCGAGGGGCCTTATCTTTTCCTAGAGCATTTCAGAGGAGAGACATCATAGGTATCTGCTGTTACTGACAGTCGAACTTTGACCTGAGGCGAGGAGGGCAGGAGGCCCATTGCCAACCTCCTCCACAGGTATCCCAGCCTTGCAGCGCAGAGGTGAGGACTGGAGCAGGGCCACCAGAGTTCAGGTGGTGCTGGGCAGGACAGAGACAGCGAGCAGGCGTTGTGCAGCAAGAGCCACGCTGGGGTACAGCTTCTACCTCCGGGCAGCCTCGGTGCAGAAACAGCAGTGGGGGAAGATGCAGCTCAAGCTTGGCCTCCCAATTACAAAGTAACGTGTGCTCGTAAAATCCACGCTCACAAGCCCAAGGAGGGCATAACCCATCATCTTTAACGTGCTGTAGAGACTGGAGCAGCTCTGGGCATTTCCGAAACCTGGCTGCAGCCATCTGAGACAACTCGTACAAACAAGAAAGACAGATGTATAGATGGCTCCAGGCCTAGGAAGCTGCTGAGCAGACACAGTTTACACGTCAGTCGTGGACTTGGAGCCTCTTAGTATATCTATTTTAATTAAGATAATAATTTTATGAATTGAGGATTCTTTTTAGTTTCTTGCAGGTAGTGGCCGTATTAGTGGAAGGTAAGATTGATGATTCAGTCGATGGGAAACACAAACTGGGTTAGACAGATTAAGTGCAGAGTATTTGGCCTAGATTCTGCCAGATGTAAATCCACTGAAATGACTACACAAATTGGACAGTCTGTGCCCTTCGATTTCCCCTAACTTAATGCTTTACTAAAATCAAATAAATAAAAGACATATTAAACATGTTCAGTGAAAGAACTGCTGTACTTTGGATGCACAAAATGCCCATTGTAACTAACCTACACTTGAGTCTAAAATGTTTTTACATAACAAAACCAATCCAGATCTTTTAAACACACATTGACCAGTATCAACGTGAAAGCAGCCTACTTTTACATCAACCTCCAGCAAAAGACTGCATGCTACATTTCATCTGCGTATGAAGAAAAAAGACCATTTTTTTCCTTAATCTTTTTTTTTTTTTTTTACTTCTTTCTACATAATTACAGAGTGTAAATGAGACCCACTTGGAGGCTTGTGAATCACGCCAACTTGGCCAAGAGGTGGGATTAAAATAATCTTTGGCTGAGCAGAAGGAAGCAAAGAACAAGCAGGGCAAGGTACATATCCCCCTTACCCCCTAGCCTGACCCATGCAGCCGTCCGGTCGTCCTCATCATTTATTACTTCTTCTGGAATGACCGACAAAAGGGCAGAAAAGTGAGGACTCATTACAAATTCTAATAAAGATTCAGGATTTCTCATTTTATTGCATTCGTTGTCTAACAACAATAATACTCATTGGCAAGAAATTTATTTACACTAACAAATTAACTTTAAACCACGAGGCTTTGTTGTTTGTATTTCAACTGTAAGAAAACAAAGGGCCACCATGATGCTTTCTTTTGATGTCTCCCAATAACTAAATATTAAACAAAGTTATCCTGGGGAAAACTCAACAATCTAGAGAAGTTCATATCAACCAAGCACAAGAGAACAAGCTCAGACATGGCACTACTGTGTCCTTCATGCAGGTGATCAGACACCAAGATGTACAAACAAAAAGTTCAGGATAACATGCACTTCATATACATTTGACCTCTTTAAAAAAAGAACAGAAAAAGGAAAAAATCTGAAGCACAACTATCTCTTTAACCATATAAAAAGAAACAATGTAAGAAGCCAATTTTTACAGTAAGCACAGTGCATTTTAGTCTTTTAGCTGCCTGGTCTTCTAGCAATATGTGTAACACTTGTCAGTGACCAGTGAGATACCGTCGCAACGTGACTGGGAAATACGAAAGCAGTTGTTCAGTGAACGTGTATGGGAAAGTATAGAGTCAGAAGATGTTCACTGTGCACTCTTCACTTCCAAATGGGCTGGTTACTCCTTACGTCTGGTGCCCTGAGATCCCCCCTTCCCTCAGACACTTCCGCACAGGGCCCAAATCCACTTCCACCAGTGGAAAAAGTGGCAAAGCTCCCACTGGAAATCCAGCAGGAGCCCCAGGCTCCTGGGTTACGTGGGTTGGATCTGATCTCGTGAGCTGTGAGCCCTCCTCACCTCTCTGGAAGAAGAGACCTGCCTAACTCAGCAGGTTTCACAAACCCCACAGCTTGTTCTTAACACAATCCACACTTCCCAAAGAAACAGGCAGCCCAAGGCACTACCACAAAACCTTCCTGTAAGATGTGCATTTTTTAAATCAATACTTAATGTTAAAAGCAAAAGTACCAGTTGGTACAGCTGGTTAGTAATAGAAAGCTCATTTTATATTGAGGGGTCGGAGGGCTCAATGTCATGACTAAGATATTACAGCTTTGAAAATCAGTTTCACAGATACAGAAAAAAGTCCAGTAAAATCCAGAGGGGAGGTTAACAAAAGGGACTGTGCCATCTGCAGATGACCCACACTCCACTCTGGTGAGTGGGCAAGTCTCCTCGGATTTCACCTGTAATCCTGCTCAGAAACAAACTGCTGAAAGCGCTCCAATAAAAACCAAAGTTGGGGTTAAAAACACAAAAAAAGGTGTTTCCTTGCTAGAATACTGACACCCAACTAAATGATGATCCTCTTCCGTACTACTGTAGAACAGTATTCTGCACTACGTGCAAGAGTGGAACACAATTCACTCTCAAAAGTGACACTGCCCACCTCTTACCAGGAGGTGAAGGTGTAGCAGCTCAGGAGGACAGGAGGCTTTGATGGAAGCAATAAAGTATGAGGAACCCTGATCTCAAGTGTCAAGCACCTCTGAATGTCAACGAGAGCTGAGGGCTGGCAAGTTTTAGAGGAAAGCAGTAATTCTAGTAAAAGCTCAGTTCTTGTGGTATCCCTGCAGCAGACTACAGTCACGGCAAAATAGATGCCATTGCAAAAAAATTTTAAGAAGTTGAAAAAATACAAAAGTATTTGTATACACTGAAATACAAACATCTAACTCCATTCAGCTTTTTATTACTGGCTTCTGTTCCACTGTGTGATTCTAATCCATGATCTTGAACAGGCTCCACTCGCAGCAACCCCCACCAGACCTGCTTAGGGTGGTGGGTGAAATGCAGACAGTGGGCAACTCTCTGTGCATTGCAGTGAAGGGGTGCAGCTCCTTCCTCACCCCCTGGCCCTGGTCTCCTTGGGCAGACTGAAGCACAACAGGGAGTTTTAACAGGAAGTTGCAGGGGTGCAGCCACCCGCCCGTGAGGAAATGGGAAGACACAAGCTGGAAGCGATTAATGTCAGTATGTCTGGCTGATTTGAACAGAACAGGGAGCCACCACTCTCCTCACAATCCCAGTATAAGCTCCAGGGTTTCTAGGACTAAAGTAACCTCCAGTGTCGTATATTTCATTTCCTATTTTTGAGACTTTTGAGACTTCCACTTTTTGCTAACTCTCCTCTCTTCACCTTTTTAGAGGCTCTATATATTCACAACTTGCAATGCTGCAGCAATGAGCAGAACTAGAGTCTACAGATCTGGCCTACCATCCTAAGCAGGGAGAAAATAGCTTGGGCCAGCCTGCTGCAGCCACCCAGGTGTAACAATGACACAAGCACACTTAGTGAGGTGTGGAAACACCACACTGCCTGCACAGCAGTTCAACGGTGGCCAGACAAGTCAGCCTAATAAAAACAGCTTTAGCTCCACAAAGAAATGCACAACGTAGGTGACATTACACCTGCAGGTGAGCCAAACTGTGAGAAAGGCTGTCCAGTCGTTTAGCGCAGAAAATTTGTTTCTTCTTGTTACATTAAGTCCCACATTGGTCTGACTTAGCATTGGTTTACAGGAAGTTTAAGAACGATGAGACATCCATCTTTTGTTTCTTATAAGTCATAATACAAGGGGGGAAAAAAAAAGCAACACAACTTTAAAGATCCTATAGAACAGCAAGGAAAGTTTCAAACTGTGCTTCACATCTGTTATCCAGTGACATTTCTGCACTTCCCAAGATTGAGTTGCCATATTTAGTAAAAGGAATCACATAAATCTTTTATCACAGAAAGAAGAGCAAAACTCTTGACATTGTTCCGTTTCCTTCGTTTTCACATGTTGATCAAAATGCATTTTAATGGTTTTAATTTAAATGTGAGCCACTAGGTTTTTTTAAGTTAGGTTTTTGTCGATGTTTTTAGTCTGAGAATAACAAAATAACATTATCACAAAGCAGTAAAAATCCCCTGAATACTTAAAGGACTTAAGTTGAATTAGTTATTCTGTAGAGTAGGAACATGATTTACAAAGAGATTAACTAGGCACCGTTCTAAGAAGCAAGAATGAAAACTCAATGTATAATGCCAAGCAATCTGCTCAGGTTTCTAAATAATAAAAGAACATAAAACAGGGACACCACCTCAGATTATTATATACAACCACTTAAACATTACTACAATGTAAACATAATTGAAAAAGAAAATTGTTATCTAATGCATTTATCAACATTGTATTTAAAATATTAAATTTCCAGTTTCTTCCAGGTAACTTCTCTTACTCTAAGAATGCTAGTTTTATGAGGCTGTTAAACATTTGGAAAATTTTTCTCCTATGAATGAACACAGAAGGATTTACTGCAATGTGTAATTTTTGTTAGCAGGTGTATTTTGCTGCTGGTGGTTTCTCTCAAGAAAAGTATCACAAGCCTTTAGAAATATCAGCAAGTATCTTTTATGGCAATTTCAATTTTAGATCGGAATAAAATATACATCAAAAACTTGTAGAAATTGGATTTGGAAGGAAAAATAAAGCTAATGCTAAGTAGATCTGTTGTGTATTAATTTTGAATGAACTAGGCTCTCTCGGTTTACAGACCATTTTACATGTCAAAGAAATTATTAGGATCAAAAGAAATGTAACTATGAACAGTGCACCCTAAGTGTTTCAAATCTGAGCTTCAGAGAGAACTTTGCAGACACAAATCTGAATGCCATAAAGTACAGAGCAGAAGAGAAGCCAAGCCAAACTAAAACACGCATTTCCTTCAGAGGAATTTTAAATTTTAGGCTGGCGCATTTTTAAGTTCAAGATTCTAGCTTTGCATCACCATCTTAAACCATTTCTGGGCTTGCACAACCAGATGAGGACTGCCACTTCCAGGCTGCACGAACGGGAAGTGACGTTTCTCAACCACGCCCAGTTAGTTTTGACTGTAGAGCAGTCAGCTCGTGCCTGAGCTCCTCGTTGTGGAGATCTGCCCGTTGGCTGTCCACTCTTTTGGAGCAATACTGCATAGTTCAGTACTGCTGCTGAGGCAGTAACATCATACACTGCTTCCGTCACAGCCAAAACTACACAGCAGGCTTCATCCATGGCCTCATACACCCCAGAAATCCCTGAAGTATGACCACTGCTAAGCCATCAAAACATTCCACAGCCAAAGCCCAAAAATTCAGGTTTCGGTCGGATATTCTTAAAAAATATCAATCAAAACAGTTAAAACATGGGAGCTTTGAATTAAGTAACCATCACCTCCATGGAAGCATTGACCTTAACAGCAATGTACTGAATTTAATTTTAACCAGAATCAATTCATCTTCCTCTTCTTAAAGTGCACTTCTGTAAAAACTGAAAATCTACAGCAGACTCAAGTTCGATAATTGTTTTCAATACCAGCTTCGTAATAGCACAGCACAAAAGCTTATTCTCCCAGTGCTTACTGACTGGAGAATGAATTTGAAGAGGTGGTGTTTTTCCTGGGAAAAAAACAACTTGAAACAAAATAAACCCAGTTTCCTGTATGAAACACATGAAAAACAAAGCAGAGTGTGCTATAAGAAAGTTGCCTACACACTGCGAGCACAATAAAATTTATACAGACTTATACGCTGTGCTCTAGTTAGAAATTCATTCTTGCTCAAATATCTAAAGGATAAATGTTATCCTCAGATTTCTGTGTAAACCCACATAACCATTTAAGGCTTTGCCTCCTTCCTGGATTAACTATTGTACAGTTAACAGAAAGAGTTTCCCCTCCTGTCCTTTACCCAGGGGGAATATCGACTCTCCTGTCTTTATCTCCAGTGTATAAGAAGTCACTGAACAGTTTCCAGAGCAGTGTTGCTTAAAGGTACTGACGCAAGATGAAACTTACTCCAGCAGACTGAACTGAGTATCCAAACACCGTAAAGAAGCTGAACTTCCAGTGAGAAAGTTAAGTCAAATCTTAGCAGACAGAGCACAACTCCTTTTACCCAGCTGAAGAAATGTTCCCCAATCGTAGTGACTGGCCATCCTATTCAGAAGAGGTGAAGCAGTGGACATGCTCCTCGGCATCATGCTGGTTACTGAAGTGACCAAACACACAGAGCTCAATAGAGAAGAGTAGTTTGGAAGGAAACACCACCACACAAAAATGAAATCTGTTAGCTGTCAACAAGAACAGAACAAACCGAGGGGCTGGGATTGTTTCACATGGCAACAGCAACGAGCGTGAAATGGATGTGCGGGAAAGGAAACTACACAATATAAATTTCCCTAGTCATTCTATGTACAGCCCCGTCTCTCTGTACACAGTCTCGGGCGATGAACACAAGAAAGCTGAAGGGGCATCAGAGTGGATGTGAGTTTCTCTTCCCTTGACGTGCCTCCACCTTCCCAAACACAGCAGCACTTCTGCTTATCACTGCTCATTAGTGCCCTCTGTTGCATCTGACGAACACTTGTCTGTTTTCTTTGATCTCCTCTGCAGTTGCTCTTGTTCCTTCTTTCGAAGCTTTTCCCTTTGCTTTTCCATTTTCTCTTGAGCTTTGCGAGCCTTCTCCAAGGATGCTTTCATTTCCTTTAGCTTTCTTTTAATGACTGCTCTGTCCTGGGAAGATGCCATACCAAGAGCCTGAGGTGGGGAAAACAAAATTTAAAAGAATTTCTTATGGTTTAATCTATCATGTTTTGTTTTCATATTCTAGTAATAATTCTTCTTAGAAGACTGCAACAACCAAGTAAATCTGACACAGATTCAGATACATTACTGATGTGCAAGTACTACTTCTCATGCCTTCCATGTCTAGAATATTAAAGAATGAGACCTCATTGCCACCACCAGTGTTGATTTCATTGATCAAATAAGGCAAATAAACTATTCTATTGAAATCATCTAAGTCCACGTAGAACAAGACTTCCAAATTCTCACTGCTACGCCTCAGTCAAAAGTTCACTTGCAGTCTTCTAAGACCCTTATAATTAGTGAAGTGCCATCAAAAAAATTCAGAAGGGAAACACCAAACTTGGAATTTCAGATCTACGGAGCTTCCTACGACTCCTTCCTGTAATTATTTTTGACTGAAGTAGGCTCATATTTTAACTACAAGAAACCATGCATACTTTATACATCAAAACTGTATTTAGTTCTAACATAGTTCAACTGTTACCAGCTTGAGCCTCCCGTATCCCATTAATGCATTATTCCCTCGCTACTTCTGATATATGTCTATCATCTACTATCTTCTCAGAATCGCCCCTTCACAAAACAGAGTTGGATGAGAAACATGTGCATGCAAATACCACTTTCGCACATGTGCCATATGATTTGCACATGCAAATATGGGTACATTGCATACACCGAGAATTGTCACAAAGCAAATGTCTTGCATTTCTGAAGCTTCTGAATCCAAGTGCATATGGGACTTTCTTAAAGTGTTGCTGTGGCTTTATAATTTCTGTTTATTATTCTAGTCTGTCACGACTCCATGCACAAGGATTCACTGCTTTCTGGATGAATTCTTACTGCCTTCGAGATGATGCAAAGTGACTAAAAATATTATAGTTAATCTTGAAGCCCAGCCAGTTAATTACCTTGAGCTTACTGCCATCCAGCTGAAGGAGATGCTCCCCATTAATGTTCTGGGCACTGAATTCTGAAACATACTGTTCAAGGTTCAGGCTCATCAACCAGTGGGAAACCTGCTGCACACTCCACTCGTGAACAGCACGACTCTGACACTGACTGTGCTTAGGAGACTGTCCATCATCAAGGATCTGTGACAAAAACATGCCACATTATTATTAAAGGGTAACACAGATGAGTAACAACATTTTTCTGCACAAACCGCCGCCATCAGAGCACAGGTATCTGGACTATCTTTGCACTACAATAATAACAATTTCACACTGCTATATTACATTTCTATCTAACCAGGCACCTCAGAATGAGTACAAGGTACCCAAAAAATCTTTTATCCATAGAATCATAGAAGCAAAAGGAACTGGCATTCCTTTTAACCCAAGCAGGGACTGAAATGGCCAGGTGGCACAATTCAAACCATGCATGCTCCCATTCCCTCACAAGATTTTTTCCTTCAAATTAGCAGGTTCCTAAAGGATGCAATGAATTGCGCATTCCACTTCCTGGGCTCATTCACAGATCTTAATTATTTTAAGCTATTAAAAAAAATCAGGGGAAAATAAAACCCTCAGAAAACCTCTCTAGAGCTCAAAGCGATGACATCGAACAGCCAGTGAGACTGATACTATCTATGGAGGAAGACTTACAAAATGACACAGAGCAGTGGTACGGAACACACAGCGATCCCACAGCCCTGGCCCTGCTCTCATCACGTTGTGTTGCTGTGGGTGAGAGCACAAACCCCACCAAAAAGGGCAAGCGTGGCATTAACTGCTGGAGCAGACCCATGTCCCGGCTCTGCCACTTTCTTCCACCCACGGGTATGCCAGTGGGGCCTGAAACAAAAGCTATTCTGTCCTGGCTGTGGTCAGCAAAGCAGCTGCTACAGGCTGCAGCAGCTGTCTGCTGTTAGAGCAGCTTTTACACTAAGTTAGATGATGCTGGGAGCTCTCTCAGCTTCTGGCTGTCCAGTTGTCAGGGCTGGACAATATCTTTTTCTTCTCCTATTGCCAGCAGGAGCTCAGCACAGCTGATGCCTGGTCTGGTAGATTCGCTTTGACACTGGCCCTCCTCCTGCTTCCAGCATACCACAAAAACTGCAGTTTGCTGTGGCCTTGAAAACTCTCAGCAACAAGGAGAGGGCAACTCAAGACAAGGAAAGAGGAGCCAGTGACAACTGCGTGTTCTGTGCCAACAAGGAGGTTTGCCACACAACACCACAAGACAAGAAATGTGACTGCAAGAGGGACAGTACATCGCCACGCGATGGTCGCGCGATTCACCACAACAGCACGCTAGTATCTCACCTCATCATCAATCATATCCAGGCTCTGAGTGAGGGAGCAACAAAGAAATGGGAAAGAAAAGCATTATAGAAACAAAATACCAAACATGTAACAGCATGTAAAAGTTCAGGCAACGGCAGCACCAAGATTTGCAAACAGATACGGCTACTCAAAACAACAAGATTTCTTTAAAAAGAATCATTTCCAGAAGCAAAGAGGTTGTGTTGAAAGCTCAGCAGACACATGATTTGGCAGCTAAACCTGACACTGCATCAGTGAAACCCCTTTGGAGTTCCTGATCTCGACACCCTAGAACTGGTGGGAACCTCTCTGATGGCTCCAATTTCCAAGAGCAAAAGCTCCTTAATTAGAGGAGAACTGACTGCAAGAACTGGGCTCCCCTCCCCAGCCTTTCATTTTTTCATCTTCTTTAAATGCTGATGGAGCTGCTGGGGAAGCCAGAGAGGAGGAGTGCTCACAGCAATGTGCTGTGGAAGGCTGAGGAGCAGCTCCAGCCTCCTCCCTGCCCAGGGTGGCTGGGGAGGTTTCCAGGGCAGCTCTTGCTGAACACTCTGCCTCATTTGGAGGCAGAAATTTGGCACACAGCAGAGGATGGAGAAAACACATTCATTTTTATGGACCTGCTCAGGCTTGGTATTGTAGAAGTGATAAAGTAGAGAGCTGAACACGCAAAATGAAAGCATTTTCAAGCTTTTAATTCAATACCACTAGGAACAGGACATTGCCACAATCAAATACATAATATAAGGGGAATTAAACATGGTAAGAGAATGAAATGCATTATCGAGACAGTACTAACACTAAATAAAGTGCAAATGATGGCTTTGCTGTTTTCAATAATTCACAGCATACGCAGACCTTTCTGCAGTCTCCTTTTGTTATTAATTTTTGCCCTTAATTACCTGCAGTAAGAATGGTTGGGTTTGTACACTTGCAGTTTGGCAAATAGAGCTGCACAGAACAGCTTTCATTCTTTAAACCCAAGTAAATCATGCAGGCAGTAATACAAAACCTATCTATCATTAAAACAACAACAACAACAACAACAACAACAAAATGCATAGAAGGTATAGATCCTTCAAGTTCCTCCTCTTTAGTAAAAACAACTTGGCTCAAATCTCACATGAAAAATGTGACGTTCTTATGGAGTGTTTGTAAAAGAACAAATGCACAAGTTTCCTGACTCCACAGGATGTGCTGTCAGCTACTGTCAAATTGTGCAACCTCACCCACAACCAAGTTACAAAACTAGTATCTTAAGAAGAGTATTTTCAATACATTATATTCAGCTCAAATACAGCACCAATTTACAGGGTTAGGAATGCCTTTTTACTTTATCATTGTTTGAAAAAACTCTGGTTTGAAGTAATTTACTTCAAATCCACTGTGCAAAGCAAGCACATAGAATGCAAAGTGGATTAAGACATACACATTATAATCAATACATGTACATTCAGGTACAGTAACACACAATTACTGCATGTACAGGATATTCTGTCAGGGTAAAAACTAGATTTACCAAACTGTACGGTATGTTTGGTATATCAAAACTGTCTCAGGCCTGGTTATGTATATGTATATGTATATGTATATCTATATGTATATCTATATGTATATCTATATCTATATCTATATCTATATCTACATATTTAGAAAAAAATTATTGGCATGTGTGAGGATACAGCATCCCTTAGGACACCAACTGCATTCCACTTCCCTACGATAGTACCACAGGGCATTATTTTAAGTCATTATTATATGAACAAGAAAAATCTTAATTTAGAAACCAAGATTCATTTTCTTCTCCAATCCTACTGCCTAAAACCTTTCTGTTATTATCTGAATAATCAAGCAAGATGCCATAGGAAAAAGAAAACAACTATTTCCCAAATTAAACAATTTCATCAGCATACCTCATCTGATGACAGCGCTAAGGAGTGCGAGAAGCCTGGTGTTTTAGGTTCTGCTCCTAAACCACTCAAATCAGCTGAACTTGTGCTGCTGGGACTGAAATCATCATTGAATGTGAAATTCTGTGGAGAAAAAGAGGAGTAAGAATGAATAAATTATTGCTTAGGTGCATCTAAAAGGGAAATTTGCTGTCTTCCAGGTTGGCATAGCTCAGGAGTGATTTCAATCATTGACCAAAGCAATCACAACACACATGAGGAAGCCTAATGTTTTGCACTGTTACTATTTATAGAATGCACAGTATTTTTACCACTCTGTACTTCATGAGACACCTTTGCCAGCTTAATGCCTCAATGAATAACAAAGGTGTCTAAAAGCAATTTCCAGACTCTTAAGATGCTGGCTCTCATCCTGGAGCTAAATTACTGCTTCTGCAGGTTAATCACTAGCATTTACTGTCCTCCAAACACTTAGGAGAAGCGTAGCACAGGCAGTAGCACAAAGAATAGGACAGAGAATTAATGAACGGAGAGAAGTGAAAACTCCTATTGAAAGAGCAAGGAGAATATCCTGTGAATCCACTTCTGAGTCCCAAATACTCTCCTTGAAAAGGGAAAGGATCCTCCCTACTTGCCTATGCCTTTAGAAAAAAACTGAAATTGAAAGCAAAAAATATCTTTGGATATTGAATGTTATTTACTGAACTAAGAACCATAAAACAAACCCTGCTTTTTCTCAACAACGCAATGAGACACATCACATCTTACAGCAAATAATAGCAAAAGCAGGCACATATTTTTCAGGAATACAACAAAATTACCATTAGAATAAGACAAAAATTAACAAGTATTTCACACTAGAGGGAGAAAAATAAAAAACCAAAATATAGAAAAGATTAAGGACACCATGATATCCCATTTAACTTGAATATACACTTGACAATACAGAGACCTCTACTCTCTACTCTAACATCTAAATGAGTATTAAATCAACTTAATCTTTGACATTCACTTAAGAAAGTGAAACAATAAAAACAACACTAAAACAGGTATCCTTCTATCTTCTCCTCAAGATACTTGTCCAATCTTTCTTGAAAACATGAAAACTTCCAAAAATATCGAGTGTCGGTCCTCTTAGTTTTGCTGGAAATCCAACTAAATACTGGTATCATGCTGTGCTTTGAAAGCCTGAATAGCAGTATGGAAACTCTTAATTTAAGAGCCTGCGAACTTTACAGAGAACATAAGAATATTTTTGTGATCATTTTTCTCTCACCTACGTTTAGAATTCCTGTTCTGTTTTTCCCAGCTCTTTATAGAGGAGAAGAAAATCTGAGCAGCTTCCTTAGCTGCTTCCTTAGCCCACACAGCGTTCTTAGGCCAGGAGTTCAACAGCTCTACCTCCTGTTGTGTGAAGAACATATTTTTCTTTTTTAAGTACTCTGATTTTCCTTTCACCTCTATTTTGTTCAAGCTTCAGCTTTACAATGAATTTAAGTTTTTAAAATTTAATTTTCTATAGGATAAAACACAAGATAGCCAAGGCCTGCTAATAATTAGGATAGTCCCCACAACCTCAATCTAATGCTATCTAAAAGGGTGTGCTTTTTCCCCCATTTGAAAACTATTTTAAAACAATGTTTGTTTAAATACACAAATAGGATGCACAGGTCTAAAAAAAAAATTTTTTTCCCCAAAAGAGAGGAGGTAAGCAAATAATTTCTCTTCAATCTTCAGAGATTTCACTGGTGGTCTTCTCTATCAATCTGATTTGGACTGCTGTAAGCCTTGTGTCGCTCTCCCTGCCAGGTAGCACAAGAACAGCTATGACCTTGCTTTGCTTAGTGCACAGCAGAAGTAATGCATCACCAGCTTTTGGCATCAAAAAAGTAAGAAATGTCTGTGGAAACTGCTAGTATGCTATTATGAACATGCATTTGGTGGTAGAAGACAGGGAAATTAGATTTCTGATTCATATTCCTGTACAAAGTTGAGAACCATACCTGCTTCTTTTTACCAGACCAATATAAAAAATCAACTACTATAAGTCATAAGAAGTTACAGGCAAAGAAATATTTTCCAGAAGTGAAGATAAACATGAAAAAGCTAAATATATTACTAAGTATATAACAAAGGGTTATTTAAGGAGTTATCATGCTGAAACATTCATGCACATAGAAAGGAATCACACAGATGTATTAAATTGCAATAATTCATATTTACAGTTCAAGCATCTTCATACAGAGAATTAAATCCAACATCCAGCATGCATGACAAACAGATTCCATTACTGGGGGGGAAAAAGGCAGATGACTGACAGCATACAGCATTTCTTCACTTGCAAACACCTCATTTGAACATGAGTATTCCCACTACCAGTCCTGAAGAACGAAGAAAATATCTATAACTGAATACACGAATCTAGCATTTGTTCAGTGGATCCAAATGCTAATTTCCACTGGCACCACTTGCTTTTGTTACGGTACAGCACACCACAGTTAGTTTACTGAAATAATGTACATTAAGACAGAGTAAAAAAGGTAGAACGGGGAATGGTACAATGACAGAGATGTTCTGTTTGGATGAGCTGTTACCGTACAATGAACACCATGCACTGTTTATTGTAGTAGTCACATATTGGCCCGTTCTTTTTTCCAGAATCACAAAGCCAATTATGCTACTCAACACAGTGGGAATAAGGTAGTTTTTATTTTCTACCTTTGACCCTTTTTTAGCTGGGCTTAAATTTTCAGAGGAAGGTTCGGTTGAGCTGGTAGGCGACGGCAGGTTGCTGGAAGAATTGGATCCCTTGCCGCTCTCTCCATACCATGTGAATGGTACACAGTGTGGGAGAGAGGAGGATCTCTCTGCTAAAGATTTAGTGTTTGCTGATTTCTGCAGCATCTCTCTGACAGTCCTGTTTAAGAGAAAGGAGCAGGAATATGCATTAGATTATAAAAGAAGGGAAAACAAAATGCCACAGAGGCAGTTAATTGTAGAAAGAGCGACATTCCCTGAAACTGTGACTAAAGAACTGAGTGGCATGCAGCTGGTAGGGGCATGCCTGAAATCTCTCTTTCAGCAAAAGAAAAAAAGCGTGTTCTTTTGATTCTTTTTCTAACTCGAGCTTTCTTAAGACAACATAGCCCCAGAAAATGGAGACAGATGCCAGCTGAAAATGCCTATACTCCCACCATTGGGATGAGAAACAGCTCCTGTCAAGAAGCCACATGTTGTGTTCATGCATTTCTGAGCCCCAGTGGTATCTCAGCATGATTAAATCATTAGACTCAGCACTGACCCAAGAGGGCCCTGGTTCCCAGTGAAGATCTGGCTTGGATTTTGAGCACAGGCAGAATGAATCAGATGCATCTGTATCCATCTATGGAGATGTTCCTTTGTTACAACAGCTAAATACACACGAAGTACTATTATCTTGCTTTTAAATTAATCAAATATTAAAAAGATTGATATAGAAAAATGAAAGAAACACCTATGGGAGTTTATCAGCTTCTCTCTTCACAGTAACAAAAGATTGCAGTAATCAAGGCAAAGGTAACAGTGAAAAACAAAAATGCCTAAATTTTATTTGATAAATATATCATTACTACAGTATGTAAATTAAAAATAACTATGCAAAGTGTCTGCCTCCAAGAATTTATGCATATGTCATAGAATCATATAATTTACATCAACACATACATTACTGTTTCAGAGCATTAAAATCCCACTGCTCTTAGCAGCCATGTGTAAACGGCACTAAAGTAAATCTCCCTCAACATCCACCGTCTGGACAGCTTCTAAATCATTATTAACATCATCACTAGACCACATAAATTGTGAAGCCTCATTTCTGTATGGATGAAAGGGAGGTTGTCAAAGGACACCCACCTAGGGAACAGAAGGAG
Source organism: Mohoua ochrocephala (assembly GCA_013398855.1). Lineage (NCBI taxonomy): Eukaryota > Metazoa > Chordata > Aves > Passeriformes > Acanthizidae > Mohoua > Mohoua ochrocephala. The sequence continues at coordinate 330,893 of VZTA01027664.1, forward strand.
AATCCGACTCCATTTAGCAACTTAAAGAAAGATAGACGTATCTGACCCAGTGCTTTACTTCCCTCTCAGCCTCTGATCTTGCTCGAACATAGAAAGCAAGCACAAATGCTGTTGCCCAAATCACCTAACTTCAGGCAGGGAAATATATGCTCCTTACTTAAACGGGGAATTTTTTTGTATCTGTAGCATTAGTGGTAGTTTCAGGAAATAATGTGGGATTTTATTTACACATCCTGAGTGCTACTTTCTGGAGATGGCAAAATAAGGCAAGCAACATTCATGTGACAACGTGATTAATTCTACATCAATCACTTGTTGTAACGGACAAAATTATAACAGGATGCTGTCTTTTCATCACCTTCCTTCTTTCAAAGCTTATACAGCTTTGGACTTGTAGAGAAAACATCCTCACATTTCTTCTGAGGCAAATTCTTTGGAGTTAGGAACAAAAGAAGTGACAGTGGCTGTTTAAAAAGTTATGCTGAAATAGTAACACTCCAGTTTACAGAGGCAGAGTAAGAATTACAAATGCTCATGAATCTCAACTTTGAAAGCAGTATTAAACTCTACTTTTAGCAACTGTAACTGGGATATTGAACTGTACTAAAGAACTATTAAGAAAAACCACAAATGACTGATTTATCACATGGACTAATAAGCAACTGATCTCTATGCTGAGATCTGCTCTCTCTACGGAAGGCACCTGTGGGATCTCACAAACATCTGTAACACACTGCGCTGGCATAAGGCACATTCGACTTCTTACAAACAAGTGTATGTTCATTTCCCCCAGCCTGTGGCTTGGTATCTAAATGCTGCATGACGTCTAACACCCTGCTAAGAGCACTAGCTGCCTCACAGCCACATAAAGTGCAGAGATTTGGCTTTAACAAACCTCTCCCTGTCACTAGGGAAACCCAGCAGTGAGTATCGCCGACTCCATGTCACGCTGTGAGCATACGCACTGGGACAGGTTTTGTGACACCAGCAGAGGTGATGACTGCTGCCTAAGATCCTTGAAGATCCTGCCAGATATTTGCAGAATACAAATGTACAAATGTATGCTGAGACAGAACATTGCACTTCAGTACAGCGTGCCTGAGGGAGTAAGGAAGGTTTCTTTTGCTTTTCTGATTTTATGGAGCGACACAATGTACTTGTCACTGGGCCTCCATATATCAGACTGTCAGTAGGACTGCACAAATGGCTACATACTGATTTGCCACCACTATGCTTTTTTGAATAGCATTCAAACTTTGCTTACTTCCAATAACTCTTTTATCGTGTAGGTTTTTTGCACCGTTTTACATGCAGTTTTTGACTTGCTATGTCCTTTATAGACTTTTGGAACATATTAAGTTTGCTTAGCCCTCCTGACTTTAATCTGTCTTTCATACCTGGAACCAACTATCATGCTGTGATCTTCTCAGACTCATAAGTATGTAAGCAGAGGCCTTCAGTAAAAATCTACACTAGCTTTTGGGGAGAAGATTGCCTCCTGTCATTGCGAACATTCACTTATTTATTCAGAGTACTGATACTGGTGACGTGGTCTCATCAGAGCTCCCAAGGAATTCACAATTCCTTGCCTGAAAGTTGTTGATGTGACATGCAGTCAGCATTTTTCCCATTTTTCAACTTAAGATGTTAATCTTCAGGAAAAAAACCCTTCTGAAAGCATTCCTAGTGTGGGTGCTGCAAAGCTGCAGTGAACAGCTGCTGCCCAACCTTGCTCTGGGGACTTTAAAAAAATATATGTGGAACTGTGTCAAGGTTTCTGGTTCATGGATATTATTAACTGACTGGGTGCATCTTGTAGGGCTGCTCTGAAAATCTATTTCTGCAAATCCCATTAGTGGATGCAACAGCAGCAGTGATCGAGTTGGACTTGGTGATCCTTGTAGTCACTTCCAGCTTGAGAAATTCTATGATTCTATGACATTATAAACCTCCAAGTATTTTTAGATTATATGTTAGTCTTTTGTGAGCCAAGGAATCTAGGTTTGTAAGATCAGGTTATCTCAAAGCTTAACACTTATTTATGAAGTCAGTGGGACTGTTAATTATCCATCTGCTAGGATGATTAGGTTTCCCCAACGTTTCTGGCACAGAATTTCTCTCATCCTCAATCTTTCACCCATACCTACTGCCATAGGTCACCCTAAAAGCTTCTTTCTCTTTCCGCTTCTTGCCCTTGTTTGAACTCCTTCTCAAGGGAGCCCTACAAGAATACCAGAAAACATCAGGAAACATCTTTGAAATTTTACTTTCAATCCTTTTAATGAAGAAGAAAAAGTACTTTAAATAACAAAATGCTTACCCAAGATCTGCAAGTTTTCGCTTTAGTTTTTCTGTATGCCCTATAGTAGGGCTAGCTGTTCTTGCTGCCTGAGCACTTGTGGCACCATCTAGGATACATTTGTACATGGAAGAATGTACATTATTAATTTTTAATTGCTACTTTCCATCCAGAACACTTTGTGTATCTTTTCATAATTAGATACCCATACATGTACATGTGTGTGAGTACACAACTTAATTAGGGGAATTCTCATTTTTAGGAAGATGGTGTGAAGAGGAATAAAAATAAATACTTTCAGAATTTGAAAATACACAAAAATCTTATTTTTAATTAAAGAAAATTGGAAGTTAATATTGATTGAGTTTTAATGAATATGTAATAAATTGAACAACACAAAGTATTTCTAGGCAAACATTCCAGTGAATCCATTTTTAAACTCAGCAGTAGTTTGCTTAAGTTTATTTTTCACAGAATGCATTTGGTATGTATGCTTTACTTTCAAAATGACTCCTAAAATTCTTTTTTTCAACTTTGGAGCCAAGGGTACCTTTTATGATGGACATGCTATGAAATAGTTAATCAGTTTAGCCTGAACATCTTTGTTAAATTAAACATCTAACCTAAAATCTAACCATTCTGAATTAAAAAAAAAATGCAAAAAACCCCCAAACCTAAAAGTAGCTTAGTTAATAAATTTGCCCTGAGGCCTATCAATTTTTGATCTCTTCTACAAATGCTATTAAACCCTAAAGAGGAAACAGGCTGCAGTACCTATAAAGCCAAAACAATGAATCTGAGTCTGGCAAACATCCTGTGAAATCTATATGGAAGCTAAAAGAAAACACACAGTAGTTTAAAAATTCAGACACAGTGACCCTTGAACATAAAGAGCGTTCCCAAATACCCTAGAGGAAGCAAATGAAGGTCAGTCATTCATGTCACTTGTGGTTTGGTGGCTTTTGCAATGTGACCTCAGACAAACAGTAACTTTAATTGGAAGCACTGCTGTGTTTGTGGATTTCTCCTACTGTTGCTGACTTAAATTAAATGCTCAACATGAACCCAAAGTACCACAGCACTATCACAGGACAGTCAACTATGTGTATAGAACTTTGTGCCTTGCTTGAGAGATAATACCTGCCCAAGTTTTCATCTGAGCAAAAAATTTCATGTGCAATTAATTGGTTCTTAAATCCTTTGAAAAGCAGAAAAATAAGTCCTTTGCAATACCCACACACTAAAAGCCTTAATATTTCCACCAAGACATGTCCTTAAATTAAAAAAAAATAAAAATTTCAAGAACTAACAAGTAATCTCACTCCAAAAAAGCAAACAAAAAAGAAGTAATATGAAGAATGACTAAAGCAAGATGAAGTCTCCAAAGAAGAAATCCATTCCCCAAGGAGGTTGAGGAGAACTTTAGGCAATGCACACTCTGCATCAACCCTACACTGTGCATTCTTCTTTCCTCTTTCCTCTTACGGTTCCTCTTTCACCTTTAATGCACACTTCTCATTGAACCACTGCCAAAATTGTCACAAGAATTAAAACTTCCAAAAAACTTCATTTATTTTCACAGCTATTCGCAGGCAAGTGGGGTTTCAGGGCAAGGGGCAGTGGGTTTTTTTGAGAAACTTCTCAGTGAAAGTCAAGAAATTATAAAGTACACTGTTTTTATGTTGGGCAAATAATTAAAGCATTTAGTAGACTGAAGTTTTGCTGCTGTAGAAGAAAAAAATAGTCGGGAGAGCTCCGCAGGAATACAGAGCAGCTACTTGGAATGGCAAATTTCTGTTTGGGCTCTTGTATCCCTCTGATCCCCCTCCCATGCAGCTGGGGCCAGCCAGGGTCCTTTAAATAATGATAACTTGCTGAAGAAAATATTTGTGCTGGCTATGGGACACATAGATAGAGAGAATGGATAGGCTAGGTCCCAAAACCTGCTTCAGTGGCAGAGTGGATCTGAATCTACAGGGTCTTGCGTGCAGAAAGTACCCAATGCTTGGCACATGGCAGTGACCAAGAGCCACAGGCGCCTTGCCTGGGCAGGAGGGGACTTTGGCCACCCTGGATGGGTGCATTTTCCCTGCCTCCTTGCAGTTCTTCAGAGAAGGTAAGGGAAAGCTGGTTTCTCAGAATAAATCACACAGAAGCTGCTTAATCCATCACTTCCAGCCTCCAGCTGAAAGCTGTGTGGCTGATGGATGTGGAGAACATTAGACCTCACTCCCCTGCCCACGGTCACAAAGCACTCGCAGCAGCCTCACGTCAGTGAGCTCTGCCCACTGCAGTCACCTCGCTGCCTTATCAAAGGATGATGCTGTTGCACAAACCAGGCAGAACTGAAGAAAATAAAGTCATCACGTACACATGAAAAATTTGTGGTTATAAGCTCATCGTTTTGCAATGAAACGAATCTCATGCCACTTCAGCCCTTCCACAACACTGCGGGATCTCTTAAGAAAAGACAAATGTGAGCTTGCTAATGCTCACTTCTATGACTGAGAGACTAACCCACGGACATGTGTGTGTCCACACAGGTGCTCTCTCTCCATCTCTAAAAACCTCCACCTGAACACCCAAAACAAATGCAATGCCTCTTTTTATTTTCTGAGCTGTATGAGTTTAGCAGCCAAATAAACAATCATTTAAAATAGCATTGCTGCAGCACTTGTTGCCAAACAACTACTCTAGTATGTTTCTTATTTTTGTAGGACTTGTTAAATACTACTTTTTCCACCTGAAATTAAGTTGCTCTGGTTAATTCTAATGTATTACTCAGCAGAACCTGGACACACCCAAAAGCACTGGTTGTTTACTTAACGGTCACAGTGAGGAAAGCATTACAGCAATATTTAGACAGAGATTGTTTTTCAAACCTAAAATGGAAAGAGTGACACAGTGGGTGGAATGTGATGCCCTATTCTTTACACTACAAGTTTAGTTTCCACTAATTTTTTATCAAGGTATTTTTCATACATCAGTTGGAAATGCAGGATTTAGGACCTCCCTGGCAAACCAATCATACATTCGATCTGAGTTTGTAAAGTCACATTCTTATGTTCACACCCTTATTTTTACTTGCAAAACTCAAATATTGAATTTAACTTGGAATCCCTAACAATTTAACCTAGTTGCAACTAGCAATTTCAGAACTCATGTAAAAACACTTGCAATATATTAACCTATCCTAAATTCAGTACAGTTTCATTACACTGTCTTTTGCGAACCTGTGTGAAAGCCCTGTATAAAGATGAAGAAAAAACAGGGTTTAAATCAGTAGCAAGTCTTTTCGGACACACAAACATAAATCTTCAATAATTTTTTCTTTTCAGTTAATTCAAGCAAGCCAAACTCCGTTACGAACCTATCCAGATCTCCTCCTGCAGCCCTCACTTACAAACAATTTTTGTTATGTATTTTAGCTTATGTGACAGTTTGAGAATGCAAGGTGCATGGCTAAGAATGCTGAAGTAGTGTCAAATGCTAATTCTGACCTCAAAATGCATCTGAGAAGGACAGCTCAGCATTCTGTGACATATCATATTGTTTATTCTTATAATAAATGGGTATCTGAGACATATACATGAACTACCTATAATTGCACCCTGATTTATCCACCTAGCACTTAAAGAGTCTGAATTAAATTAATAACAATGAGGCCAATCTCCCTAAGAAATTACTTTTCTTTTTTCTGTAAATGAAAAGTCTCCAGACACTAACCTCTTGTCAAACCTAGACTTTGCTGCCTCTCAGCAATTAAAAGCCACAATCTGTTGTTCTTGTTTTACACTCCTTTCCGCACCCTCCAAAAAAATCATCTAGCAGAGCCAAAATCACATTATTTGAGTAAGTACATTGTGTTAAGCATGTTTCTAATATGGAGGTGTCCCAAGGTCAAATAACACTTTTTTTTAAAAACACAATACAACATATTCTTAAAGGCGACTTCCCCATTTTTTACAGTGAGTTCCAAGAAAGCCAAAAAAAAAAAAAAAAGAAAGTAAGCAGTTCCCTATCCCATTTTAAACTTTGCCCTTTTTTTACACCATCATACAAGGTCATTTTAAAGTTTTTGACTTCCAGGTAGGCAAAAGAAATCACAAGATGATGACCTTCTAGTTGCTAAGGCCCTACTGCACAACAAAAGGTCATACAGCAGATAGATGTTAAGTGAGCAAAATGATGCATCAATTTATTGTAAAAGAAACAGTAATACCTTTATCCTGTAAAATATTCCTGCCAGCTGGGTGATGCAAAGGAGATGCTTCAGAGCTGTGCCCAGATTTTGAAGGAGAGGAAAGTGGAGTGTCTCCCTGAGCATATGGGGAAAGGACACCTCCTTTGCGGTGCTGTTCTTCTTCTTGGTTTTCAGTTAGGTTGTCAAGTGAGATTGCTGCACTGCTAGCCACGGGGGAGAGGGAGGAAGCACCAGAATCTGATGCTGGTGAGGATGCTCTCATGCATAAGGGCAGTGGTGATTTTGAAATGTGCATGGGACTACTGTAACTGTGTGATGGCTGTTGGTATAAGAGATTATAAAGCAGGTTATACCACTTAGTAAGCAAACAGAGCAAGATTTACTTTGAACATGCAATTCTTTTATTCATTATTTAGCTTTCTATTTGTACGAAATGCTGTAGCAACTCATGGCATTACCCTCTGATACCACAAACAGTGTTGTTTATTGGTATTTGCTTTCAGATGAAGTCAGAATAGGACAAAACAATGAGCAAATATTGTATCAATTGTGTTAACAAATTAACAAATAGAGAAATGCACAATTCAGGCTCCTGCCACCTCCTGCATAAATGAAAGGACCCGCTCTGCATTATAAAGCACATGTAAATCAAAAAGACCAAGATTCCAGTTAAAACACAACAGAACCAAAAAAACACGTGTGCTGACTCAAAAGGAGACCGGACTTGCACATCAGTCAAGGACATTCACAGCAGACTGGCCACAGAGGAATAAATACTGCCTGTGCTACAACGAAAGGATAAAGATAGGGGATGCAATAACTTACAGGGGCAATCTAGCACTCCATAGGAAGCCTGAAAGAGAGGGTAGAGTCCTTCTCACCTTTCGTTCCAGGCTGTCCTCCCCATCAGTTGAACTGATGCTATCATACAGCCGTGTTCTGGAAGGCCTCTGCCGCTTGTTCTTCACCGAGAGCTGAGCTCGAGTCTTCAGAGCTTTGGAGTCCAGTCTCTCTGTTTCTGGAACTGCTTCATTGAAATCTGTGTGGAAACATGATTTGAAGCTGTTTAACGGATGGATCTTTCACTACCTTTTCCTAACAAAAGGAACTGTTGTAAAACAACTGCAAGTACATGCACTTTGCATAGAATCATAGAATCATTCAGGTTAGAAAAGACACATTTTACTTGTACCTGTACCTTCAGAACTCCTATGCACCCCCAGAAAAAGAGTTATCTGCATAAACGAGTTTATCTGTACAGATTCAGCAAGGGCATAGCAAAGAATCAACTGCAGATATTTAGGAAGTCAACAAAGTATTCCCACTGTTATGCAGACGACCACACAAACCCAGCTGTACCAGCCCAGAAAGCAGATCCACTCAGACTCCTTCAAAGGGAGCTGCATGTGCTTCGCCTGCAGAGAGTTCTCCTCCACCAGGGCATAAACATCATTAGGTGATACATGAAAACTGGATAAGGATTTAATACAAAAAAATGGAACAATGAAACCATCTTACTTGCCTGGCTTCAAAGACACCCGATTCCTGAATGTCTCGTGAGCAAGGCATACTGAACATTTCATACGTGACTCGCCTCTACAACTAAAACTAACATAGCTGCACTTGTCTTAGCTACCAACCATCCACTCAAATGAAATCAGAGTACTGCAGCAAATCTAACATTTTACAAAGCTGCAGTAACTAAGACTAAAAACATTTTAAAAGGTTTTTTTGTATTTTATACCAGAAAGAGAATAGCTTCTTTATGGTTTTAACAATTTTTTTTCAACCCTCACAGTAAAAATCAAACAATAATCCATTAGATTCATTTACTTGTCTATATACTGCACTCATAATACACTAATTAATTAAAATCTGGCCTTACAGATATTTTTGCTTTTCTTCTATGCGTAAGAGTTAAATTTTACTTCACATGATACTACAGAATAATTAGCATTTTCTGACTTTCAGTTACGCTTCTGCCCTAAGTACTCCACAGGATAACTACACATTGTCATGGCTTGAACTGCTTGTATTTGCTCTTTCAGGTGTACACATGTCCATCCATCTCTTTGTTTTGCTGCTGAAATTATTCAAACTATCAATACAGGACTGCAAATGGTATTCACAGAAGTGCTCATATGGGCCTCCTTAAAGCAAAAGATCTGGGCCTGGAGCTTCCTACTTCCTCCACCCCATCACTGGTCTTGTCCTGCTTTGTTGCAGTGGAACTGGGCTGCTGCCAGATGGTCTCACCCCCAGCCACATGTGCTGCCACCCCCAGTCCCAGCTCCCTCTTCTGCAGAGACTGGCTGGCCCTCACAGTTCCCAGCACAAACCCACAACCTCACATGATGCTGTAGAAATCTCCCAACCCACTGGGGAGAAATCTCTCACATAAAAGTCGTAATAGTTTTTATTTCACTCTCAGAGTCAATGTCATGAGACTTTCTTTCATCAGACGTTCAACCACTTGACTCCAATGTTCTTCCATCTGAATTATTTCAGTACCACTGTGAAGCAGGAAAGAGCTCGCCTGTACTCCCACTGTTTTTCCATTAGACAGGCTGACAGAATTTAAAATCTCCCTCTGTGAACTGATGCAGCCCTGGGTATCCAAAGACACCCAGAAAGTACAGCCACAAAGCGGCTTGAATGGGCACTTGCACAGAGATATCAAAGTCTGAGACTGTCAAAGCTGGCCTCAGCACTGAACTGTTTAGATTTCAAGCCAGTGACTCCTGCCAGTAAACAGCTTGATTCCCTACTGCAGACACAGCTCACGATCACTAAACCAGAAAGCTACAATGCGCTTTATCCATTTTTCTGGACTCTCAGAATAAACCATATATTTGTAAAGGAAACACAATCCTTAGTCCAGTATTCCCTGGCAAAGCAAAGAAAGAATTATGTGGGCCATAGTAGTTTTGATTTTCTCTTTTTAGCTTCCACTGATGTTACTGGCAGCCCCTTAAGCTCAGTGTGAGGTTATGTTACAGCCTGAGGAGTCGTGCAGTCTGGCAGGATGCTCAACACGGCCAGAGCACCGGCAGTGTCAGGAACAGTTACGCTCAAATGTTTGCAACCATCAGGCTGCATCCATTGCTTCCTCCCAAGTCTCCTACCATGCAAGAATGTAACAAACACCTCAGATCACACTGAAACAAAACCATACTTGATACAATTTTAATTAAAATACTATATTTTTACATAACCTAATTTTTTGATGGAAGACAGACCTGCAAACCTCTGAACAAAAATTCTGAGATGTGGCTGTCTACATGCAGTCCCACCCCAGGAACGTAATGCAGAGGCTTGATCAAGAAGCATGTGTCGTACTTGCCAAACATGAGCCAGAAAAGAGACTGGAGCACCTGTGTGAATGTCACAAAGGCAGTGTGCACAACCCACAGCATCCAGAGAGACTCTACTCACCTCCAAAACATCGTGGATAACTCCCCTGACCTTTATAGCTCCTCTGCAAACATCCATGGGTTGATGGCAGGTTCTTTTCTTAAAAGGTTTAAACAAGAGTGATACAGAGACCTAGGCTCTTTGCAGAGCAAGTATCACTGCATTACAGCCTGATACACACCTCAGAAACTGACACAGAATTTACTGGAAAAGGTATATGGAAGTCAAAGAGTGCTACAGTATATTTAAGAATATCCTTATTTTAAAAAAGGAGGGTTTTTTTCTCTTTTCAAAACCACAAATGCAGCCTGGGATCTAAGGTCTAACTAGGCTGCTTCTGCTTTCAAAAAATCATTGCCCATTATCTATTTTTCCCAGCAAATAATTTTTGTTTTTATTCATGTGGTTAAACTTGGGTGTTTAAATTAACCGATCATCTAGTCTAACACTCAGAAGTAATTAACACTGGTAAGTAACATTTCTCCAGGAGAACATTTTTACAATGAAAAAAAAGCAGCTCTTTGAAAATTTTCATGCAAATCCATCAAACGGAAAACATAATTTTGAAGCACTGACATGCAGATTTTTAATGCTATACTAAGAACTTCCAAATTTCTGGAATGAATTTTACAATTTTTCTTTTTTTTTTTTTTTACATGTAGAAATTCCTGGATTTTAGCTCTCGAGCCACAGACGTGTGTTGACATTGTCACAACAGTACATGTAAGCACCATTTTTCTGAGTCAGGTGAAGAAAACATATTTTCCTCTCCTGATGCAAACTGAAAGGATTTGCGTTAACAGTACTGCTAAGTATTAAATGTTTTATAACACTTACTGAGTCTCTATGGCAGAAATACAGACCTTCTTGTCATCCTGGGTGCTTTTCTGAGCTTCAGAGATTTCAGTACAATTAACACTTGACAGGAAAAAAACAGGCCCGTGAAGATTTGTGGAAACCCATTGCACAAGGCCTGCATATCACCTAATGGCATTTCAGCAGGACTAGCTCTTTTTTATACACATAACTTGTTAAAAATGTAATTCATATTGATCTGTTTGTAAGGCAATATTGTTGAGGTCCACACATGAAATGACTGCTAAAATATCAATTTTAATAAAACACCTCTGTGCTTGTTAGAAATTAATTTATTTCATAATGTATTGCCTTTTTTTCAACAGAGAAATAAATAATATTATAGTTTATAGGAATCCTGGGCTGCATCAAAAGCAGGGTGGTCAGCAGGTCAAAGGAGGTGATTCTGCCCCTCTGCTCTTGTGAGACCCCACCTGGAGTGCTGCATCCAGCTCTGGGACTCCCAGCCTAAAAGGGACATGGAACTGTTGGATCAAGTCCAGAGAAAGACCATGAAGTTGATAAGGGGACTGGAGCACCCCCCCCTATGAAGACAGGCTGAGAAAGTTGGGACTGTTCAGCCTGGAGAAGAGAAGGGTGTGCAGAGACCTCCCAGCACCTTCCAGTACATGAAGGGGCCCTACAGGGAAGCCAGAGAGGGAGACTCTTCGTCAGGAGCTGTAGTGACAGGACAAGGAGCAATGGTTGAAACTGAAAGAGGGCACATTTAGGTTAGATATATGGAAGGAATTCTTTACTGGGAGGGTGGTGAGGCACTGGAACAGGTTGTCCAGGGAGACTGTGGATGCCCCATGCTTTGCAGTGTTCAAAGCCAGATTGGATAAGGCTTTGAGCAACCTTCTGGGAGGTGTCCCTGGCCATGGCCGGGGGGTTGGGACTAGATGATCTTTAAGGCACTTCCAACCCAAACCATTCTATGATTCTATGATTCATTTGAGTTACAGTTTGGTTCAAACAAACCTTGACTTAAGCCATCCAGGCAGGTCACTTGCTTAGTATCTAGATTTTCCACTGGATCTCCTCTAGAAACTTCTCCAAAAGATGTCTGCCTTTCAAAAATGTTGTTGTTATTGTTCACCTGGCTTCCATTTTGCTTCATTAGCCTGAAAACTTCTGCTTCCAAGTCTTGTATCTGAAAGAAATACAACACAGTATTACCGATAATATTCACCCCAATACACTCTCCCCATTAAAGATGTTGTTTTTCCAGACAGAATTGTCTCATTCTTCAAATATAAGAGTAAATGCTACTCACACGAGCTTGTAAGCCTTGAACCTCTACAAGGTGTGCTTTCTCCAAATCTTCTATTTTCTTTCGTTCAGCTTCCTGGCGTTTGATGAAGTCAAGTTCTCTTAGGGGAAAAAAAAGATGTACTTGCTGTCATCAAAGCAATCAGATTGAAACAAAACCCAAAATGTTTTGCTACTCATCAGAAAAATCTGTCCTTAGCAAATAAATTATCATTACTTAATAAGAACTATGAAACTGCAATCAGGACAAAACCCTAAGCAGTCTAAGTGAATATGCTAAGTGATGCTATAAAATTGGCAAGAGCAACTTATCTGGAGAAAAAAAAAAATCTCAGTTCTTACTGATAATCAAAACAGTTAAACCAGTTTCTTTTCCTAAACTGTGTTTACAACAAAACCAACGTAGCTCAGTTTATGCTGTTCTCTGTTGTAGGAAATGGAGCAAAGTCTCTGTTTCACTAGAGTACGACTGTGCTCCTTCACAGAAAGGACATCCCCTAAGTTTGCAGGTACAAATCAAATTTTTGAAAGGAAATCTGTTGGGCCAGTTTAGGAGTCCGAGGTATTTAAAAACAACTGACTAGATCTTTTACTAATATAAAGCAGAGTATCAATAGAAAGCTATCCAAACTCATTCTAGTGACTTTTTATCCCTTTTTATTTTTTTATCCCTATCCCTTTTTATTTTGAATATCAAAGAAATTTGTGATAGCAAGCACACAAGATGCAAACTAGTTCTGGAACAGTCACAAAATTCCAGGATGGGTAATGATATTTTGAGCTAGCTAACCCCCTTTTCAGTGGGACAGGATATTCATTTCTGCAATCCCAATTATCACTTGACATTGCTGTATGTTTTTGAGTCGTCTTCTTTAAATAAGTATATTTCAGCAGAAAATGAAAAAAGCTGCTGCCAAAACAAAAAGTAATTTGGGGAATGGAAGCTGTTATAGAAATGTAAGATGTTATTATTCCTGCTAGCCACCAGGGAGAGGGGACCACATGAAACAGAGGGGGCCAGGTAATCATCAGTTAGCTCAACTCAGCTCAAACATTCTTGGCATCTACAAGAAGAAGAAAAATAAAATGTAAAATGTAACAAAACAATATTCTTTTTGATGTTACATTAGTACACAGCAGGAATGGATCCAGCTGATACAATACCAATATAAATCGCTGCAAACTTGCTAATCAAATGCTTCACTATGATTACTCTTAGTTGTTTGCAATTACATTGAACTATCTCCTAATTCTGAAACATACCAACCTGGAATATTACAGACTAATTCTTTATTTAGGTACAGTATGACTACAGCTTGAATACTAGCCTTTTTCCATAATAAAGAGCCCATGCTTTTCATAAATAAAAAAATGGAAAACAGTGTTTACCTTACAGGTGTTTAACAGTGGGTTTCATATTTCAAAATATATCACATACATGTTTCCTATCTGGCCACTAAGTCATGTGCTGAGCCTGGTGTAGCTGCTTACTTTTGCTGAAAATCCTTGATTAATTTCTTTGCCTTGTTATATTTCTTCTCCAGAGCCTGATACTGGCTTTGCGTCTCCTTGAGGTGCTCATTCACCGTGTGACACAGGGTTTGTGCCTCAATCCAGTAACTCTCTAATTTCATCATCCTTTCCTTATTCTCCTCAATGTTCTGCTGGAGTTGGGTCTTCTCCAATTCCCACCTCACCTTCTCATTCTCAGCAGCCTGCAGCTGAACAAAGGAGTGGAGACACAGTCCATAAAAAGCTGCAAAGTGCGGCCTAACAGTTTAGGATTGATTCAAACAACGCAAATAGCGAGAATCAGTGAATTAGTAACTACAACAGTAACATGCTAGCAGTGGGCAGAGTGTTCCAGGACAAAGAAAACAGGCTGACACGTGTATTATTCTTCCTCATAAAACCAAGCAGAGTTTCTGCTCAGTGTTCCAGTGCAGCCTCTGTGCTTCTCTGGGTTAGAGTAACCTATTTGACTGACTGACATTTAAAAATGTCGGTAGTGGAGTACTCGGGCAAACTGCAGGGTTAATCAGCCAGCACGTGGGATGTGTTTTGCTTTATGCACGTGACTCAGGTGCTATAAAGCATTCACGCACTTTCAGAAAATGATGATACTTCTTATTTTGGGAAGGGGGAATTTGATTTCCAGATTTTTTTTTTTTTGGGGCTAGGGTTGTCATTTCCTAACTGAAGCTACCTGCAGGTTTCAGTGTTTGGTGCTGGATAAGGGTAGGGTTATACAGCATCTTGTGTAATTTAGCTCCTAGAATTCAGTGAACAAAAAATGCCTTAACATCCCTGTTTATTTTTCAAGACTTTTTAATTTGCTCTAGGCAGTTCTGCTAGCATCATGGATGATACACACCACAAAAATTAACTTGTTTGCAGTTTTATTAGTAATATACCTAAACTAGTCACATTTTCTTCAGCTCTATCGAAAAGACAAGGTAAAAAGGTCCAACACTAAAAGGCACATTAACCCTAATTTTTCAAATGGATTTGCACAGATGAATGTTTACACCCACACATTGATGCCATCAAGTCAATGGGTCTCGGCACAACCCCAAGGGATCAACCGTGTGACTCCAATTGCTAGATTGGAACTGGAAAGCAGAGGAAGAAAAGATTTTTGACTTTCTGGACTGAGACAGGACAAGAGAAATTGTCCTTACAGAAAATAGTTGCACTTTGAATTTCTTTTTAACAGTAATTTATGCAGATTTGATAAACACCATGCAAAATACACAGTTTGTGCAAATGCTGCTGGAAAGAAATTATAATCTAAAATCTTTTTCTGAAGTACAATTTTCTCTTTTTCTTATTTTTTTTTCCTTTATAATGTACTCAGACTCAAAGAGAAGGACGTCATTATAAAACCTAATATTGCTGAACAACTGAATAATCAGTTGGGTTCCCATAAAGGTTACCCTAGTACAAAAAAACCCAATTCATTTTTATTGCTATAGCAAATTTAACTTATCAACTAGCAGCTGATCGTGAGATAATGTTTTCTTTTAAACTGGTCATACTTTTCCTTCCTAGACCATCTTTTAAAGAGAACTGCAACAATATGAAACAACATTTTTTCTTCTGTATATAAAAATAATTTCTATTAAATACCTTTAAACAAATCAGTTTTTTAAAAAATGTCGATAAAGGAAAGTAGCGTAGGGATTCTTTAACATCACTGGTAAATAAAAAACCTACTAACTTCAACTTGAATATTCAATCCAAACATAATTTTAAAACCTGAAAAAAATGCATCAGAATTTTAAAACTAGAAATCTGCCATTTAGTCATTATGGTACTCCTTAAAACATATGCTTAACTGAAGCTACAAAAGTTAGCAGTTTCTTTTAATAGCAGCACTTAAGATTTTTACTTGAAACTTGGAATAAAGAATATACACCGAGACAAGATTTATCTGAGCCACTGTGCTTCTTAATCAGCCTTTAATAAGGATCTTGACTTCTCCACCCACATAAAGATACACGTCTTCAGATCTGATTTTGCACGAAGAAAAAAACATAATGCATTAACCATATATTGATTCTTACCTTTGTCTTCAGCTTCTGAATTTCAGCTTCTGTAACTGCATGTTTGATTTGCAACTAGAATTGAAAATACAAAATAAACAAGTGAAGTCACAGAGAGTACTCCGGTATTTTTAAAGCCTATGCTGCAAGTTGAATACCTTATTACATAGCAGAAGGCCCTGAAGAGTGCTGCAGTGCAGTAGATTGTAAATTAAAATGTCTAGCTTGCAAAATGACTCAGTCTGTGCAACCTAATTAAAGATAGGATGCCGTTTAACCACTCATAATTTCAAATCAGAACATCCAATCTGTTTAGCAAAACCAAATGTCTTATGTTTTAAAAAAATAGATGTTATCCTGCTGGGCTTTGCTCTCCTCTGATGTGAATGTGAAATACGTCCCAGTGCTGAAAGTCCCACTGCACTGATTAAAGCAGGCACGTTACAAAAAAGCAAATATGGAAATAAGTGATTTAACAACTCAAGAAGTCAGGAAAACCTTGAGGGAAGATTCCACACATTTATTTCATGCAAGAAGAAAGGTAAACTGATGCTATCCTTCCCCATTAGCTGGAGTTACTCTGCTCAAGCCAGCTAATCTCGATCGAGAGCAGTTACACAGGGAAACTGTAAATAACAGCAACAGCATTCAAGCACACAAAGCGACTGCAAGCAGATTAACAGCCCAGGCACTGTGCTAAAGGTTGTAGTTACATCACCAAGCAGCCACAACAACAGGGGATCTGTACAACAGGGAAAGGGTTGGTGTGGAGGAAGGACCTGGCATTCACCTGCACACTTGCTGTGGGATTTCTTCTGTACTAACCTGTGTTAGTCTGATCCTGTGAACAGTCACTACTTTGAGTGTGTTTATGAGGCAACATCCTGAAACACTGTTAGTTTTACCTGCTGTTCACAGGCTCCAGGAACGCTCTGAGGTACGAACTGAACCACAGCTTCAACAGCACAACCCCGGTCCAAATGGAAATGATCACGCACACGTACCCAACATCGGCCTGCACCCCAATCCCTGCTGCTGTGCTATTTAAAGCAGGCAGCACAGACAAACTTCTGACAGGCCCCAAAACCTTACACTGAATCAGTGACTTGTGTATGCTGGGTATGGAGCTGAGAGCAGGGACAAGAACTGAATTACAGCCTGAGCTAGCACTGCAGTGGAGACAAGGCCATCGTCCATTATTTATGAATAGAAGGAATAGTTACGGAAAAGCGTGTTTTACATGCAGGTTACTTCTCTTGCAAGACTAACATGAGCTTTTGGGAATAGTTTATGTTGAGCTAATAGAGTATGTGAGGTCGTTGTACTGAACCAGAAACTAACATCTCTGGTGAAGCAATGGCTACATTCTTGAAGACCCAGCTGTTAGTAAGAAAACGTGCAAATTAATCAAGGGAGAAGTTCTTCTGGAAGAGAGGAATAATTTTCAAAGTTACAGGAGCTATCACTGAGCTGACCAGTAGTACAAGTATCTCTGAAAAATGCAAAGCTAATTTAGAAATTCCCTTTTCATGAAGTCTCTTGAATGCCCTTCTTGTGGCGTAGGAAATGCACACTCTCAGATACAGTTTGGTTTGCAAATCAGCCTTAATTAATTTACTGAACAAACCTTGTCCTCTGAGGTGGAGAATTCCTCAATTTATGCTGGACAGAAAAAAGGAGACACCGATTCACCAGTTCCATTTAGGAATCTTCTTTCCAATGCTCATTTCTTGGTCACAGTCTCCAGAGGAGACTGTAAGAACTTCTAGTGCCCACGATCATCTGTTACTTACGCTCCCTTTTTGACTTTGCACTGAAAAGTGTTACAACTCCTCATGTGCTCAGTGAGAGCAGATATAACATTTCATTTCAAGTGAAACCAGGCACTGACTACAGCAGCTTGGAGAAACACAGGTAACCTGTGGATCACAGGGCTCCTGAGGAAGTGCCACAGGGGAGCAGGGCTGCTGGCCCAGGATGGAGAGGTGCCAGTGCAGATGGGAACAGAGCACTTGGCAGCCCTTGGAGCTGGTGTTGACGGCAAGAAGTTGCCAGTGAAGCTACTGCACCCAGTAGGCCAGGAAGCTGAGAAGGACATATATGTTTTTATAATTACACATATTAGAGGAAACAAAGGAGATACCTTAACTAGCATTTGCAAGAAGTTACTTGCAATTTTTGAGCTCAGTCATTCCAACCTCTGATCGGCAATTCTCAAGAGACTGAGAACTGTTTTCTCTCATCATTGCATTCCTGTTAATAGTGAAAAATTATGAAAGAACTATCTCAAAACATCATGGCGTTCACAAAATGCCCAGCCCTTTGCTTAGTTCTGCTACACTGTTCTGGGATGAGATAAAATCAGGGGAATAATGGTTGAGCTGGATTTTCCCCTTTGCAGACTGAGTAACGCAATCAAAAAGCCAAGACTCAAAGCCTTAGGCTACCTGCTGACAGTCCACTCCCATCTCTTCTAAAACCCCACAAATCCATAAGGAGCACTTAAAAAGCTTATTATTACATCCACATAAACTCCAAATTGTTGCATAAATAACAATCTGCTCAGGTACAGATGGTTTTAACAGTTATTTTCATGCTCTCTGTTATTAAGTTACAAAAATGAATACTGAGCACCCAGTCAGATCACTGAATCAGTACATGGCACAGCAGATCCCACTGAGGCAGAAGAAAAAAGACATTTTTCTGCTTAACAGAAAAATGTGTAGCTGGATATGTACTTTTTTAACAAAAAGAACTAATTATGCTCGTAGAATGGATGAGAAATACTAACACATTTATAGGTTAGACTAAACAACAGGCAAGGTCAACTATTTGGCAAGAAATCCGGACTCTACAGCTAAATTTTTTAAGCAAGTTTACTAACAGGGGATCAGAAATTTTTATTCCATGTCCTATTTAATGCCAAACAAATTCTTGGCAGATACTATTCTGTAATTTTTTTTGTTTTAAGTCAATATAAAATTGTGAAGGCTTCACTTCAACAAAGACATTTTGAGTAAATTTTGGCACATTTCCTATTCAAATATGTCTTGAAAAGCTGATTAATTTTCTTCAAAAAAATAAAACTTGTTATAAAAGGTAAGTTTTAGAGAGAAAATGGATTGAATTCATCAAGACTGCAAAAGGTAGAATGGGATGAAAGTCTAGCAAATGTTAAAATATCAGGAGTACACTGAGGAGGAAAGTACACAATAGAATCTAATAATCTCCCTGACAATTTTTACGTAATCATTATATATTTTCTGCATATAATAATCATCCATTTTTCATATATTTCATTAAAACATGAAATAATGAATTCTTACATAAATTCTCCTTCTCCCTACAGATCTTGTCTCCCTTCAATCATCACAGCTAAAATAAAGTTTCTAGCTATTTCTCTCGAAGCAGTTAAGAAAAAGCAGTCCTGTTTTTCCTGCTTTACAGCCAGGAAAACAAGACTTTCAGAAGTACAGCGATTCACCCAGGAATGCCCATCTCTCTTCTGACTTTCATTCCAAAAGCAAGGCATTTCAAATAAGAGTGCTCTCAGAGTATGGGAACACATTTTTCATTGCAAAGACTGAATTCAACTAATTAGGTCAAACTATTATGCTTAAAGATTATGTCCTACCCACCTGCCTAATACTTTCATTAATCTCTGGAGTAAGAACAAGAAAGAACAGTTATTCTTTAAATACAATTCCAGAAAACACTGTGTGGGCTTGTGCAGTGTGATCATGAACAAGTCCTCTAGTGTTGAAAGAATTCAGGGCAAATACCAAGAAAAATACATGTACTCACTCTGCATCAGCCAACAAAACGCAGCTGTGTACTCTTAACCACAATCAGTGAAACAAAAGTGGTGTGCTCATAACAGCAGTAACTGCGTGGGCTGCTGAAAGAGTCCACTCTTAGGCATTTCATGTTTTCTTCTCAGGCTCTCATCTACACTTACACTCAAGGATCCCAAAGTACCCTTATCTGGTCTCTAGAGCAGCATTTTAAGGCCATTACAGAAGACAGGTCTGCAAATAACTTCACATCAGTCTGGACAAGCTCAAGTACGGCAATAGCCTGAGTTTCTGGAAACTGTATTCAAGCACAGTTTTAAAGGTAATTTATTCAAAGGTGAGTTTCTTGCCCATCACTGCATC
Organism: Mohoua ochrocephala; assembly: GCA_013398855.1. Taxonomy (NCBI): domain Eukaryota; kingdom Metazoa; phylum Chordata; class Aves; order Passeriformes; family Acanthizidae; genus Mohoua; species Mohoua ochrocephala. The sequence goes on from VZTA01027664.1 coordinate 350,639, forward strand.
TTGGGTTTGCACAGCCTTGGAACACTCGCTGGCACATGGATAATGGTAGCATCTTCCCATCGCTTTGAGACTGTATTTCTATGTATGATGAAAAGTATTAGAAAATTAATTTAAATGTTCTGCTAATTCATATAATAGCCTGAAACTCAAATTATGGAGTGAGAAAATTATAATTTAAGTAATGCAAAAAGCTTTCAGGAAACAATGATGAATAACAGTAGGCACCCAGCAGCTGTGAAGGGTATTAGCAGAAAAGGTAAAGACTGGTTGCTCACTGACTGATTACTTTCCATACATTACTCTCACTAGATAGTAGGAACAATACATTTATACAAGATAAAACATCTGCTTTGAGTGGAGGGAAGGCAAGAGGATAAGTGGTGAAGGATAAAAAAGGAGTCCTGGTATTTTAAAACTTCTATGTGGGCCCAGGTTCTGCTGCTTAAATGTCCTATGAGGTTCTGGCTACTTTGAACCCTTCTATCTTCCTGTATTTCAAAAAAAAAAAAAAAGTTCTTTACTGCCATCACTCAGCCCGTTACTGTAAGCTTAGGTACATCCATTGTTTCATATCCTCATTTGCATGAGAATTCAGGAAAGCTCAAAAAGAAGCCACATCAAAAGCACAGCCTAAAATACAGAAGAAATGTCCTTCAGTACTTTGGTATGTGAAATTATATGAATCCAATGACCACAATGAACACCACAGCTAGTACAGGTGGATGCTATACTCTGTAACCACAGAGTTATCATCTTTGGTAAAATACCCTCTTGAAGTATGGCTGCTTCCCCAATACAGCATCTTTCTAAACACGTGGCCAAACAAATGACATGGCTGTACACTGCTGTGTAATGGTATAGGATGAGTTTCACATCTCTCTCTTCACTGAAGTTTAACATTTGCTGTTTGGTTTTCCCAATCACCTTTTACTGGAATCTTACAAAAAAAACCCCAACCTAAACAAAAAAAAACCCGCATCCCAGACCCCAGCAATCTGCTAGTGAAGAATTAACTTGCACTTTGTCTACCTGGTCAAACTAAGTGCTGAGGCAGAATAACTTGTGTACTGAAAAGTTAATTTACAAATTACCCTCCATCAATACAACAGTCACCTGGAAGCTGATGCCAAAATATCTCCAAAGAACAGTTCTACTTCTTTCAAGAAGAAATTTTTGAATCATTTCAAACTACTAAGCATAGAAACAGCAAAAAACCACTCCAGTTTTCAAGAGAAAAAACCTAAGCACTAAGCACTGAGATAACTAGAAATCTGGTTCAATGAGGTATTTCAAGAGTGTTTTCTGATATATAACTTACTTCTTTGAATTTGTGGGCAAGTTTGCTGGTGTCCACATCACTGGGGGAGAACATGTCATCATTTTCAGGGAGATCGAACACTTCAATAGCCATGTCACCTCCTGGAAGGACAGGTCCCATGTCTTCATCTTCTTCATCTGTAGCATATTCCCCTGTCTTAATTTTATAGCATTTAAGAAATTCCAGTTATCCTCTTATTACACAGAGACTATTCAAAGAGTAATTAAGATACTGTGCAAACACAGCATTCTGCATTCAAAAAAGGCTACCTTTACCTTTAGCTATAAACACAGTACTGATGAATTCTACCAGACAAAATACAACCCTACAGTAGTATCTCAGTGCATTAAGAGTGAAGAGAAAACAGTGTTTAAAGCACTAATAACTTAGTTCTCAAGCATTACTGGCTCTGCATTTTGATGGTTTCATCCTTTTCCAAGTGAGACCTCTTTTCCATAGGAAGAACTCTCCAAATTTACTTCAGATTTAACAAGGAATCTTTTCCAAACAGAAAAAAACCCAGAATTATGACCAACAGGATCTTGATTAGTCATTAGTAAAGTCATCTGGATGAAGTAATTCTCCAGCGATATTCCATGTTGAATTTGAAAATTCATTGGTTTGTTCTTTATAAACAAATTAACAATAGAAAAGTAACACCCACGCAGAAAGACAACAGTAGGAAAAAGAAACGGAGCGTCAGAGACAAGTTCAGGGTCTGAAGCCAGAGTTTACTCAATTTTCACCCGGAATAAGGAGCTGCTTTGAGCAAGTTTTTAACAGTAAATGTGGGTGTTTCTTGGGCTGGTAAAGCACGAGATGCAAACAATTTGCTGACAAAACAGAATTAAAAGAAATTGTAAGCTGCAATCAATATCTCATGAACAAACAAAATAAAAAAACCCAATAACACTGAAAAGAAAAAGCTTGCAATACTGAACCCCAAATTGCCTTCTCAGTCTTTGGCACACACGTCTGTGCTCATCTCTCCCCATCCCTAAGGTGAATGGTACCACCTCGCTTCTGCAGGGCTCCAGCTTCTGGAAGCTGGAGCACAGAGCGTACGGATCACAAACAGCCTGCTGGCTGTGCAGATGACTGTGCAAAAACATTATAAAGCAAACACTTCCCTCAGGACCACATTTGGATTTATAAGGCTTGGGACTAAATAAATACATGGAAAAGGAAGGGCGGGGGGACTGGTGCAGTCTTTTTCATGTTTATACAGTAACACCACAAAAATTTTGACAAAACTATTCAAAGTTTTTCTTCATGAGCTTCCAGTTCCTGAGATGAAGAAACATAATAGTATTATCAGAAGTATATTCTCCATAGTGCTAATATTATCTATTAGTGTCATTTTTTGACAAAAGGACTTTTCAAAACAAGAGGTAAGAACTCAGATGTCTGAACAACAGTTCCAACCTCAGCTTCCTACCTTAATTCAATTTCCCAGCTGTTTAGGCTTATGTGACTCTCTCTCAACTAAAAAGCAGTGCATGGCAGATATTGAGTCTAGGTGCACAGGCACACACAGGCAGCACATAGAATCACAGAATGGTTTGGGTTAAAAGGAACCTTTAAAGATCATGAAAAACCTACATTCTTCCTTTTTAAAACCACGGAAGTTTTAAAAAGCAAAGAAAGCCAAAACACATAGAAAGTATAAAATCGTTTAGTAAAATTTTCTGATGTTAAAAGAACTACTAAAAAGAAGGTAAGTCACCAACATGCACAACACATCTATACTTTAAAAGTCACTGTAAAGCGAGGCACTTTTTTTTGAGTTATTGCTGCCTCTGTAAATAGTTACATGTTCTCCAATGAAATAAACAGTAACCACTTGTTTTATATACTTCATACCTACTAAGAATACATGACTAAGAATCTCAGTAGTCTTCTACAAAAAAAGCTAACAGCTGGTTTTGTTTCTTCTTTCCTTATTTAAGAGAAGGAAAGAACACATAGTCCATCCCACTGGAGTTTTCAGGCATGTAAGCATTACAGCTAAACAAAAGAACACCTGAAATTGTCATTCTGTTTGTCTGGATCTCCTACACACACACACACACACACACAAAATGTTCTGTTACACAACAGTTGTAGTAACTTCTGTTTCTATTTTATTGTCCCTGGCTATGTGCAGTACCTGTCTAAAGAGAAAATTTGGCTACTAACTCTCCTGGCTCTTTCCAGGAGCATGTAACACCACCTTCACACACCATCAGGGCAACCAGAAACAGAAACACTAACTCTCAAAATAACACAGAGATTTCAGTGAAATTAATTTCTGTGGAGACAAAATACTAACAGTCCATGTACTTTCCATTTTGCAGTCATTATCCCTGAAACACTTCTAAGGTAATACACAACTGTAATTTCTACATTAAAAAAACATCTTGACAGGTCCATCAGCAGTGGCAAGGAAATCTCTGAAGCATGCAAAGAGGAGGCAGAAACGGGATCATTAAGCAGTAAACTCATGCCCCGCTTATGCAAAACAAAACAGACCTGGCTCGGCTACATGTGCATTTGAAATCCCAATTACATTTACCAATTTTAGCAAAGGAATAAAACAGATTAATTTAGTTAAAACTGATTTCTCCAAAGACTTAAACCAAGAAGTAGTACTGAATACAAAAAGAAAAATGAACACACATGAAGGACTAAATTATTGGGAAAAAATTCAAGAGCAGACAATATTCTACTGGCCTCAGGAGCCAGAGCATTTGAAGAGGAACATCAGGCAGCTAAAAATGAACACAAAGGAAAATCTTGCTTCAAATTGTACATAATGAGTGTCAATGAGCACAGTCATTTTTGCTTCAATTAATGAAAAAAGTAGCTGTCAAAGCAAAGCACAGCTCAAGTAAACAAGACACCAGGATGACAAGAACCATTACAGAACACAGAAATAAATGGAACTTTTGCTTTTGTCTTCAAAAGAAAAGGATTTCATCTTACAGTCACATGAAAAACAAATTACATGTTCAAAAGAACCAATGTGTACATTAAGGAAATATACATCATAAACTACACGAAACATACTTCCCCTGAAAAAATTATCTCTGCCGACTTTGGTTCCACATAAAACTACCAGAAGGTTGCTCAGACACTGCGCCAGTTAGCTAGAATGTGAAATTCACTATTTTACAAGGAGCAGCAAGGCACAGAAAAAAAGTTGTATTACTTCAAATAACAAAGCCCTGTGAGGTAAGAGTTGTTCTTGTAACTCCCTCAGGTTCCCTGCAATACATTTTGGGTTCTTAGCTGATAAAAGCAATAATATTTTTTACTCCATAGTCAATGAAAACTTACATGCTCTCGAAGGGAAATCTCAGACTCTTCATTCTGTGTTGGTGAGCAGAATTCATCCATGTAAAAGCCCTACTTCTCATTTCAGTAGCACCTAGGGCTTCGGCTTGTCCCATCCAAAGCAATAGCTTCTGACATCAGCCATTCCATTTTGCTACATGCTATCACAGCTAATAGCATGAAATTATCAACATGAACTGCAATTTTCCACTTCTAAAGGGAAAATGTGCTACTTGCATTGTTTAACTGCCTTAACTGTAAATTTCTGAAATGTGCCTAACACTCCCAAGCAGAAATAAGGAGCTGCAGCACCAGCCGGGATAATGCAGACAGACCTTCCCCAAATCACCATAACAAAGGCTGCATCAAGCTACACCTTTTGTTCCTGCTGAAACTCTCCCACAATCAGGGAACACCATTTGAAGAACTACAAAAATAACTCAAGCCCATCTCCTCATTTGATTTTTTCTTTGATGGCTTATACTTAATTCTTTCAAAAGAGTGAAGAAAAAAACATAATGGTACAGTATTAATCATTGCTTTTACAGGAGTGCGTCATATTAATGATGTTGGAAAAAATGTACTCTCTGAAAGCTTTGGTTTAGCAAATGTACTCTTTGGGTGTTAGACATTCAAGTACATTGCCACCTTTTTGGTTTTTTTTGCGTGTGTCAAGATTTTCTTCAATGGTTCTAATGGTGCTTTGCTCTCAGCATGTCCTGATGAATCTGATGAATGAGAATTTAAAATGAAAAAAATATTCATATGACTATTAGTGATATTAAAATAGATCAAAACATCGCTTGCATTAAACTACTTGTCTGCAGCCATAGAGTGAACAGAACCCTGCAAAATATTCATTTCACATTTTGCATAACCCCATGCAGCCTTCTGGGGAACAGGTCATCTGCTTTACGTGACTTTTGTCATTCGCTGTAGAACATCAAGAAGATAACACCAAGTTCAAATCAAAATTCCAAGAAATGTCAGATTTTGACTCGTGCACAGAACACTATGTTAACACAGGGAATTCAAAAGCTTTCAGTCAAGGATACAGATTCAGGTCATACTTAGCACACTAAGTAGGAAATACAAAGACAGTGCCTACTCCAAAGCCTTTGTGTTTTATTTTCTCACAGGATGCTACAAATTGAAAGGATGTGAGACTTTAGGAACCTAAGCAAACTCTGCAGCAGGCTACCTAGAGAGGCAACATACTCTCCCAGCTTTACTGGGATTAGCACAGACTCACTAGGAAATGCCAGTGCTGCCTATTGTACATAACACTTGAGAAACAGCTGATTCTACTGGCTCAAGTGCTTGGCTTGTGGGAGCTTAACAACAAATTGTGAGCTGATGCACACTTATCCTGCTAGTCTTTGCATGGACTCCACTGTGAACATCCATTTTTCTTTTAGTGTTCAGTTCTGCAAGAGGGCTTTGTGTTTCCATGCAAAAACTTAAATGAAGGAGCATCTGAAAGCATCCTGCAACCCTGTGATGACCTGCAGCCCATGGTAACAGCAGATTCTAAAATGCAAGGATGCAGGGCATTTATATAGTAAATGATGGGTTTTCAGTATTACTTATACGGTAAATTATATTTGTTTTAGAAACATTGTGTGTATTAGTGTAAATTTTCCTCAACAAACAGCTGTCAGGCAACATTCCTTCAAGGCAATGGAATGAGAATGTAGTAGGCTAACATTGCATCTCTAAATTTAGTATCTAACTCAAGCCCACTGCCCACTAGCTGGCAGAAATCAAAACTGTCTCAAAATGCTGCTTTTTTAAAGAACTTGGATCCTTCTAAAATACCTACATACTCCTTGGGCTATGAAGACTGTCAGAAGTTCCAAAACAGAAGAAATCCAGCCAGCTGGTGGCACAGCAAGATAAAACACCAGAACGTGCACATGCCTGGCACACATTCTCTTCCTGTGATTTGACCAGCTCAAACAAACACGAGTCATGCACTGTGACTCCCGGACTCAAACACAGATCAATGATTTCCTGCTCTGGAAAACGTAAAATGTTATTGCTGTCCTTTTGGTAAAGTCTCTGAGCCTCAGAATCTGGCAGTCTCAAGACCATTTTCTCGTTTATTTATGCAGCACTGTACCTGGAGATCCATGTTACCATATTTTAAAAGGTGTAGGAAAATGAATAGGATGGCTTGACAGCTCTGAGACTGAGCAACTCCTGTGTAATTCTGTGCCGCCTCAACGCAAAACTCCTTACACTGGCAATCCAAATACTCCCGAACTCCACGCAGTCAGAGTCACCACTACTTTGATGAAACAGACTCAAAAGGGTAGTAGTGGTTTTTGTACACTTGTAGACATTCATTCAGCCAGTGCAAACTGAGATTCTCTTGCCCAAAAGGTGCCTTGCTTACCAGAGCCAAAGAACGCAGGGTTGGCGGTGGTGTCTGGCACATAGCAACACAAACTTGACAGACTTGTCCACACAGAGCAAGGTAAGCTCAAAGTAGTAATGCTTGTATTTGACAGTAAATGGAGCAGAAGTGCTTGTGGTGACCAAAAATGTCTTTGAACTGTGGCTAATGTGCATTAGATCAGAGTTTACATCATGTCAGTTGTCTGGGAGTAAACTTGGATGGCACAGTCAGGTGACCAAAAAAATAGTAATATTTAGGATTACTGCAGGGATCCAATAAAATCTATTTCTGATAAGTCTCTCGATTAAGAAAGGGAGCATGTTACATCGCATATCTTAGTAAATAAACCCAAGCATTTATTCCGAAAATGTTTACCACCCATGCCCCAAATATATATATGAGACATCAAGTAGGAGATGGGTATGACCTTCAATGATCCCAATGCAGCTTTTAACAACTGCAATTGTTCTCAGGCCTAATTCCTTCTCCTTCCGAAAGAGATAATTGATGAGATCATCTGGATCTCCCCTGGTAGATGTCTTTTCCTTTCTTCCTTCTTTCCTCATATGCAACACAAAAGTCTCCTTTGCACTGCAAAGGCCATTACCAAAAATCACAAGTCCTAGTCACAGAGATGGTCACCATCCTCAGTGCAGTGCTAAAATAAGAAAAGATACCTTTAGCTCTCTTAATTAGGGAAAAATCTGGGAAAAACTTGCCCAATTTTATTTTCGATGATCCAAAGACACTACCAACAGAAAACACTTTGTGAATTTAGCATTTCTGGTGAAAAATTTATGCAGTGAACAGGACTTAAGAGTTTGCAACTACCAAATTGCAAGAACAAAACACATCACAAAAAGCACCTGATACCTACTCATACCTACTCATCCCTGTCCTTTTTCAGCACTACACTGAGAAACACTTGCATGGTCATCAGTAGGACAGTGTCACCCGTCAGCACCTTCACAGCAACAATCCCTGCTGAAGGCTGAAGGACTACCAGGATCCCTATTGATCAATATGGGTTTAACAACATTTGCTTTATTGCCAGATCTTGAGTAACACCACCTGTGCTATGCATGAAGGTAAGAAACACAAACATTTGAGATTTTTTGCAGGTGGATGTGTCCCATAGATGAAAAGTGTAATGCATCAATCACTCACACAGGTCTGCCTTCGGCCACACATCCCTCCACGTGCAAGTACACAGTGAGAAAGACTTGATAATCAGGCATTTAGGACACACCTCTCTTGCCTATATGAAAGCTATCAGACTATGCTCACCATCAGATGGTACTGAAAGTCTTCAAACCCTGACATCTACAGCACGCTGTGACGAGCTGTGAGAAGTCTCTTTTCCTGAAGGCTAGTTGTTCCATTTTGGTTTTGAAGAGATTGCAATGGAGTTCCTTCAAGAAACTTCTCTTGAATTTAATTCTAGACTAAACAGAAGTTGCATGTTTCTGTAGTTTGAGGAGGGAACAGAGAGGATATGGATTTTTCTATCCTTCATGGTCTCGCACAGGCACACAAACATACGCATGTATGTACAGCTCTTACTTGTATGAGTTATATGAGTTATCCTGTCCCTGTGATAGGATTAATTCTAAGACACATTGAATTATTTTTATTCTTAATAGCAGTGGAAATTAAAGTAAGTGAATGCATTACTGGGGCTAGACAGGATTTTTACTTAGTCTGTTGGGACATTTCTGATTGTTCTGGCATACTGCTATTTTAACAGCTTGTTTCCAAATCTGAGTGTATCCTGATTTTATGTCAAGAGTATGTTTTTTCTAAAAAGAAAAACTAACCTGAAATAAATGCATATCATGAATTCTCTATCTCCTCTTATCTACTGTTCCCTTACACAAATAAAATAAAACTGGCCCAGGATGAAAACACACTAATACATGGAGTCTAGCATTTCAAACATTACTCAAGATGATGTGAAATGACGGCAGTATGCTTGGATTACATGGAAGCAGCTTGTTACAAAACCCAGCAGCTAATTTAGGGAGTAACACAGACAGCAGCAGTCTCTGAAAAAGCTCTCAAAATCATCTTTCCAAGTCTCTTGGTATTTAGGCATACTAGGAATTTTATGAGAATGGAGATAATTATGGAAATTTTACTGCACAGAGTTGTTAGTTTCAAAGCATTTGTATTGGGACATCAGGCACTAATTGTAAACACGAATATACACTTCCGACAAGGCGGGCTAATTCTCTGTCCTGTGGAATACCTGTTCACACGGAAACAAAATCACAGTGTGTGGAAGGAGGGGTCTTACCCAGAATTTTCAGAAAACATTCTGACTTAAGAAGAACATCAATTCCTCTAGGAAAAAACCCAACTTCCTCAACCCCTCTAAAAGTTAGAAGGCAACTTTTATCAGTTCTCACAAAACTTTACCATTTCGGTGCACAACCAAACAAACTTTATTCCCTTATTTCAGAGAGGTATATGCTTTCAAGGAAGAGCAATGCTTACAGAAACATCAACCAACTTGGTATTTGCTCTTCTGGAACAAAACAAGTACTTTAAATCCATGATGAGAAGTTTTTCTACAAATTTGTTCTTCAAGTAAGATTCATCATCAAAATCTGTAAAAATCATCAGCAAAGGGAATGGAAAGGTCCAAAAGTTGACCTCTGAGTGACAAGTAAAAAGAAGGAATTAGGAATAGAAAACAGAACATTAAAAAACACCAAACAGTGAAACACTGGACAGTGTGTTACCTCATCATCATCTGCATCATACTGTGCATAATGCTGCTCCAGCAGCTCTCTCTGGCGGCGTTCTTGTTCTAGAGTTTGGCTAATCAGCTGCGCAACCTCACTCACTTGTCCCGGTTTTTCTCGTCCAATTACAAACCTATACAAAACATTAGTGAAAAAATATTACTCCTACTGTTTGCTAAAGTCCTCGGGTTTTAGCCATTTCTAGTACAGAGGGTAGCCTTTTTCTCCAAAATGCATAGTTGTGATTGTTTCAAACGCGTTCTGTGGACGAGATTTGTCGCAAGGGCACCGTGTGCAGGAGTAGGAGTGATCACACCATGACAGGAGGGGGACACCAGAAGTGACCATTACAAGCCTTCACTCCAAGTTTCAGTAAAGAAAAATCACTTCCATTCCCTTTAGAGCCGTGTATTTCCCAGAAGGCTACAGAAGACCAGACTGTTAGGGATGCACAGTAACAGCACAGGCGCACTTATGGCAGCTTGTAGTGAAAGGAACATGCATCAGAGTAACTCCTTCCCACCCTGACTTAGAAGTTACCTTCTATTCCTGAGCTTTTATATTTGTCTTCCTCCGGTCTATAAAACAGAATCTATTTCCACATTTTAAAATCTGACAGACGCTATTTCCTTAATTTTAAGCTGCATCCAAATCTTTCTTTTATTTCATGAACTTCTGTTGCTAAGGAACGTTTTCTCCACCGTTAGCTACTGCGGAACACTGGGCGCACACTTCCTTGGCTCAACAAAAGACAAGGGAAGCGCCTCTTTCTTGGTCGAGACTCACAAGAATGCTTCTCAGTCCTGCTTTCAGCAACTAGAACTCAGAATTGGTTTGGACTGCAACACTTTTTTTTTCAGCACAGTGGCATAACCATAATTAAGTATGTTGTAGTATCTACAGAACTAATCATAAACAACCATTACGCAGCACCAACACACTGTGAACTACCGAACAAAAGCACAATTCAAAGATGTCACGCTGAAGAATTATTTTCTTAGAAGGCTAGAAAGACAATGAGGTAATTACAGGTGAAAGAAGTATTATGTAGAGCTGAAAAGCACAATAAGGTGACACTGAGATACTACATATAATAAATTATTTGTTTCCACAACATTTGGCTGAAATGATGACTTTAATTTATTATTTGAATGAGAGGCAGAAATGTGCCTTATAGCCCATGTATGACAATTCTTTTCATTAATTCTGCCTATCTCTGTTAAAATCCCTTGGGATTTGTCATCCATGTGTAAGCCAACTTCCCATCAGTGGATGACCCTTGGTCCAAATACTATGCCAAATAATTTTTCAGATTCTATGAAGTCAGGCACTACAGAAAGGACTGCAATTTGGAGACTATTTTAACATCATCAAAATATGCAAGTAACTAATTACATCCAAAAGCATAAGAAAGGTGAGAATGAGTGACTCCATTTGAAATAATGACACAAGGTGCTCTGAAAATAATTTTCAAGAAAGTGTCTTAGCTTAAAAACATCAATAGCAAATACAGCAGAAACTAGAACAAAATCAAGACAATAACATCAGCATTTTAATCCTGATCAAAACAGATCCCAGTCTGGCACTCATATCCCACTATTATGAAACATGACATTAGTTCTCAGTAATGATAGAGACCTTGGGCTGAAAGAAAAAGAATGTGTCTTCATGGCCCCTACACTTCATCTGTTCTGCATACTGACTCATAGACAGATCCTGTTTCCTCTAAATTTTGATTTTAGAGCCAAGTATTACAAAGACTAAACCAGTCATGTTTTCAGACTCAACTGGGAGGAACAATGAACTTTTAAAATTACTACATGAAGTAAAAAAGGATTTAACCCATATTTGCTAGGTGTTTGTCTCCTTTAACGTAAAAACAAATGTAAATATAGAAAAAACCCCTTCTATTTCAAACATTTTAAGCAAAATTATGCATAAGTGTATTACATACACATAGTAGAGAGAGCACCACATTTGTAAACACGTGAGGGAGATCCTCAACGTGTAAAGTTATGGAACCACATAAAGTGATGCAAATACCGTATTCCCTCTGGCCCTCTGCCTGGTAATTCACCTCCCTTGCAAAATACAAGACTCAAAATACTTCGTACAATCATTTTTGTACACTGAAAACTTAGAATAGACAACATCTAATGCATCGGAAGTCTGATAATTCCTGATAATTTAGAAGTGTTTTTTGACACATTAGATTGTAATGCAATATTTTCATACAGACAAACAAGATTAGGTAGGATGTAAAAATATGAAACCTTATTAATTGAAATTTTCTTCTCATGCCAAAGTTTCTCAGCAATTACAGCTTTTACAAACTAAACCAAACTTCTTGTCATGTTACATTCCATGATCTTAAGAATACCATACACACAATTATACTTAACTTGTAATTGAGACAAACCGTACATTCTAAAGTTACAATTTAAAGGGAGAGGTGAATAAAAGTAACGTAGAAAACCATAAAGCAGGGGCAGTTATTAAAACTCTAAGGATGAATTAGATATTTATTCACAGAATGGCTTTAAATACAAGAACTATCATCATCTGAAGTACTTAAATATGAGAAAGAGACATAAGGCTGTGATTCACTGACCAAAAAATTAGTCACTGAACCATAATACGCACACTTCAACAAAGTGGCTAATTATATAATTCAAATCACTTTGGCTCAACAAAATTAAGCCCATGCATTTCAGACTTCATTAATTAGTCTCAAGGGCTAGAAGTATTATAGGAAAGAACTATAAATTCTGTCAGCAAGAATATATTTGAGAAGCTGGTTATGGTTTTAGATATGAGACAAATGAGCATTTTACAGCCTTTAAACCACATCACAATAATATTCCCCTTAATTATTAAAGCCAGCAAATGCAAAATAAACCCCAGTAAATCTGTGATACAGCCATCACTGTATCTCAGGTCATTACTGATTTTTTCTGAAGTCTGCAAAAAAAGAGGGAAGGAGGAGGAGAGAGGCAGGGCATGAACTGCCCTTGATACTCAAAAGTTACACACAATTTAGCTGAATTACCAGCTGTGAAATATGCTTTGTGGTTGTGATTAAAATGAACAGGGACGGAGCTAGAAATATAATTACTACTTGACTCTATCTTGGATTTTAGAATATCTAAAAGAATGACGTATCTTGAGAAATTGAAAATTAATTACAGTAGTGGTGGTTAAGAAAAGCATTATACTGAAATTGGCAGCAACTCCTACATCTCCTGCAATCCATGATTTAAATACTTTACAGCACACCTGATACATAGCCTTCTGCATATTTCCAGCTTTTATTAAATGAGGATCTGCAGACCTGTGCTTCTTGAAATAACTTATTGATTTTTTTATCAACTAGAGAACCAGACACGTTATTATAAAAATTGACTTAAATTAAAAAATATTTCCACTTTGAAAATAGCTTTGGTACTAAAAAAAATTGCGAAGGCACCAAATCTGTGATGCAAAGCTGAAGTTCTGCAGCACAGACTTTTAGTGAAATAATGATTTCTCCTGAAAATACTTCAGGCATTAAGTGCTCAGTTAAAAATACATTAGCACGGTTTCCTTAAATTAAACAAAAATCAAGTAAGAATACAGCAAACACATTCTAAGAAAGAGTGGGGGGGTTGCTGTAACAGGATTAAAAATCTTTTCTTCTAACCTTTCCTAAAATACAGCTGGGTTCATAAAAATGTACAGTAAAATTCATTCAGGGAGTTTTACACTCAGATGCCTCATCCCTGGAACTGTTCAAGGCCAGTGTGGATGGGGCTTTGAGCAACCTGCTCTAGTAGAAGGGATCCCTGACCATAGCAGAGGGGCTGGAACTAGATCATCTTTAAGGTCCCTTCTAACTCAAACAATTCTATGATTTTAAAAATGGTTTTCCTCTGAGCTTTAAAGTCTAAAGCTGCTTCTGCTACCATTTATCTCATTTATTTCAAGATGTCTTCAATTACCTACTCTGGCTGCTTCCATTAGGTTAACAGCCACGTAATTAATCCAAAGTGCTTAAAGGGGTGCGAACCCTGTTAGGGAAGTAGTTTTATTTAGTCACAGCAGCACAAGCTGGAATTTGTGTGGTTTTAATGAACAAGATCAACCTATCCCAAAGAGCAGTCTCAAGTGCAGAAGTCACTGACTACACATAAGGAACTCACAGCCTATGAGCTTCCATTATTCTTTTTGATATGAAATGATATGAAACTCATAAACACCCTTTGTATCACTGAATAATTTCAATTGGAAGGAAACTGGTCCAACCTAAGCCCCTGACTTCAAAAGATGGCTAACTTTGTCATGGCCTTGATCAGAATTAACCTTGCTGCAGCTTCTGTTCATTGCCTGCTATTTTGTCCCTTTGTACTGAGAGTACAAAGAATCTGGGTTCACCCATTCTACCTCACGGACGGTAGCTGAGACAGCAGTAAGATGCCTGACATCCCATTCTCTTCTTTAGACTGAAGATGTTCTTTCCACCTCCTCCCAGGATGCTGCCTGCACATCTGCTCTCCAGCTCTCAGTGTTGCACAGCGATGCTGCTCCAGATGCCAGACTCACACCAGCCCTTGCCTCATAAGGCTTCTGTCAGCCTATTTCTGGCTGTTGAAGACCCTGTGACTGCAGCCCTGTGTTGGCCCATCTACCTCACGTGCAAGCTTATGTCAGTAAATCCATCCAGCCCGCCCTTGCACCAGAGACAGGCACGTGCACGGCAATCTTTAAAGCTACTACCTGGAACCAAGGGGACTGGTAGAGGGAAATAAAAAAGGTTTGCCTGGAGATAAGTGTTAAGTGACCCAAAATTAACAAACAAATGAAGAACTCTGCTTGGAGATCAGCACCCAAAGTAACATCATGAAGTGACCACCATCAGTGAATGAAAGGGGCAATGACTGAGTGAAGTTATTTAAGGTCACATAAGAAACATCTAAGAGGGAGATCTGTGTAATATCTAGTGCAGGATGCTGGATATGTAAAGCCAGTGCAGACAAGCAGACTTTGGGGAAGAGCCTCCAAGGACCCTGGAGATAGAGTTGCCAGTAAGATGAACTGTTGTGCAGAAGTTCTGCAGCCCCCATCCTTGTCCCCAGACCCAGGACGAAGGAAAGTACCCTGAATTTCAAGACAGACAGCAGGACTCCAACTTACCACTTTGGGTTGGAAGGGACCATGCCATGAGCAGGGACACCTTCCACTTAATCAAGTTGCTCAGGGCCCCATTCCACCAGGCCTTGAACAGTTCCAAGGATGAGGCATCCACAAATTTTCTGAGAAACCTGCTGCAGTGCCCTGTGAGTAAAGAACTTCCTAATATCTAATCCAAATATCTCCTTTTTTAGTTTAAAGCTATTCCCCCTTGTCCTATCACTACCTGTCTGTGTAAAAAGTCACTCTACCACTGCTTTGTAAGCCCCCTTTCAGTACTGGAAGGTACTATAAAGTCTCCTTGGAGTCTTTGCTTCTCCAGGCTGAACAATTCGAGCTCTCAACCTGTCTCCAGGAGAGGTACTCCAGCCCTCTGATCAACTTCATGGCCTCCTCTGGACCCACAGCAACAGGCCCATGTCTTTCTTGTGTGAGGATCCCAGAGCTGGATGCAGCACTGCAGGTGGGGTCTCACAAGGGCAGAGAAGAATAGCAGAATCACCTCCCTCACCCTGATGGCCATCCCTCTTTTGATGCTGACCCAGGATGTGGTTGGCCTTCTGGGCAAACAATGGTATCAATGGTGCTGGTGGAAGAGCAGCAAAGTCACGGATTAAGCACCAGAAAAGCCTCAGCAGACTCTCCAGAGCATCTCAGATACAAGCCCCCACTAAACTGTGCTACTATCAACACCAAATGGATATTGAGTCAGACGATAAGGAAGTCACGTAAAAAACCCACACAATAATATTAATGCACTTAGATTAATTATTCCCTCAGAAATCAATTCTAGTCTAGGGCTTCACTGACACATTAGGTTTACTCAAGAGTACTTCAAAATTAGCCAAGGGATTCAATGTTTTGGCACCTCTCCAGATTCTGGTCCTTACATTGCTCTGTTCTTCTGAGAGCGCATGTTAAGAAACAATTCCATCTCTTTCCAGACAGCCTGACAGTATCCCAACACAATCTTTGCTTTAAAGGTTTCCTTGAATACAGGGTGATAATTTAATCAGCATTTGCTACAGCACTTGATTCTTATGGGAATGGCCAGTTCAAAGAAACACATTTGTAAGTCTATGCTGTAACATACCTGAATGCAGTCACCTCTGTTCAGAAGGTACAAGTGCTAACACGCCATGTTTCTAAGAAAAATGGATTGCTTTCTGAGGTGAGATCTGTCTTCCCTCACCCTCACCTTGCTAGCATCCCCAGGGAAGAAATCCAGGAAGAAAATACAGATAGGTCACAAGTAAGCTTCTGAGTTCAGACCATGTCCTTAATCTGGGTGATTACATGATCCAAGATAGACCATCCCCACACCACAGTCCAGCTAAATGCTCCTACAGCACCACTCACGTAGTTTGGTGAGTTATCCTGCAAGGATGAACAGCAGCTATTTCTGCCCAGCTGTCACCATGTTGTATCCCATTAATCAAGGTGCACCAAAACTGTGTGGGAGCTTCCACAAAAGAGTATCTTGGATGAAGAAGTAAAAAAATTAGCTAAACAAACATATATTATGATATTTCAGTTGCAGGTTTAGGAGTTTATGTTTGGATCCAACCAAGTTAAGGAGGAAGTGATTCAAAATCTGTCAAGTTGTTCCTTTTTCCAGGAAAAGAAAAGAAAAGCTGCTCCTAATGAAATCCAGTCCCACCGAATCTTACTCATTCATGTTACACTTAATTTTAAAAGCCATGCTCCAGTACCTAGAAAAATAGTTTATAATTCAGACAAAATATTTAAATGAAGATTTCTTTATCTATTTCACACTCAAACATGTAATTTCCTGTCCAAATGTGCAAATATTTCTAGAAAAAACTTGCCATAAAATTCAAATTAGCAAGAACTCAGGACACAGGGGCTATGTTTATGCCAGTAAATTACACAGTGCCAGGGAATGCTTCCAAGTACTCGTAACTGATCATCATATTAAAATCGTATTACATCACTGAAACAGTCTTTGAAACAGTTTGACCCCAGTTAACTAATATTCTGCTGAAGAATACTCAGACACAGTCCAGGAGTTAGCAAAGGCTAGAAGTCAGCTTGGATGTTTCTAATGGACAATTTGGACATGGCCACCCTGTTGAGAAAGGTACCACTCCTCAAGGGTAGGAGCACTGACCACTCTGGTGCCAGCTGGCCCCAGCGCAAAGAACGGCCCAAGGCACAGCTTGTCTACTACACAGGCACAGCCAAGGAATATAAACCAGCTAAGCAGTGATGAACGCAGTCTTATCTCACCCCTGCTAAGGGGTCAGAGTACTCTTGAGTAATTCTTCATGTTCAGCACACTCCTCCTGGTAGTCTTACAGAACGATTACCAGCGCTTTGCAGAAAGTAGAAGTTCTTTGCAGAAACCAAAAAGAAAACAGCTTATGGAATTATGGAATATTATGGAATCTTTAGTATAAACACAGTCGATTAAACAGGAGAAATTTACACTACTTTGGCACACAGCATCACACATTTAGTTTCTGTGGGATCCATAATTCAGGTTTATCAGAGAAGCAGAAAGTGCACCAAGCACACGTGGCTTCTGAAGCAGCCCGGCATGAAGTCCCAGCACAGCAATCAGCATTGAAGAGTAAAAGGCTTTTCTTTCCTCCTCTTTTTGACTCCTCAGCTCCAGCACTTGGATTCAAGGAAAAGAAATAGACAAGGAAAGGAAGAAAAAAACCACAACCCCCAGCCATAAAACAGATAACATAACCCAGCTCTCTGAAGCAGACATGGAGTGTGGTACCTTTTGGTTTGGGTCCTGTCTCATTACCCAGTAATTAGCAGTCCTGCCTCCACCACAATGTGGATCTGCACTACGGAGAATGCCTGCAAATTTTAAAGGACCCAGCTGTTTCACAGGGTAAGAGCACAGACAGGCAAAGTTAGAAGGAGCAAAAGAAAATCCGCACAGGCATGCGCACTGGGAGAAGAGAAGTTTACTACCTAGATAAAGGAGTCACAACAAAGCCACACTGTTCAGTGTTACTGTCAACAAGCACCATTCCCATCGGGACATACTGCTGCTGGTTAGGTCCTGAGGTGGACTGCATCTGTCCCCTACACTGTCCTAGTTCTTGCAAAGACGTGACTGTATAAATTACCTTTCCAGATGCTGTGGTGGCAAACAAAACTAACAGCAGGCATGAAAATACTATTTTCAGAAACAATGTATTTTTCAGAAAAAAATTCAGTTCAAGATGGGGTAAGGAATTCGCTGAGGAAGGAATAAATGACATTTCAGGCTGATGTTAATGAACAATCAATTATTTTTACTTTTCACCCTTTAATTGCTCCTTGTATAAGAGCTATATAAAAGTAAAAACTTGTCTGAAAGATTGCATTTTCAGTTTAGTAAGAGATAAAAAAATTAGGCTGTGAACTAATTGGGAGTTGAAACAGAACAGTGCTTTGAATTAAAACTGTCCAGATAAGAAAAAAAACAAAAAATGGCAATAAATTATTCTTTATCAGAACAGAGAGTAGTTAATAGTGAAAAGCCAGAGGGCTGGATAGTTACACTGCTATTGTTAGAACATACTCTTTAATGATCTAGAAGATTAATTAGACACGGTAAAATCGGCTAACCAATTATTTAAGATGGAAAGACTTTGATGCATTTCAGCGGAATTTAAATAAACAAAAGCAGGTAAACTCACTGGCAGGTTAGAATTAATACAATTAATAACTTTCACGGTGGTACAAGTCACGATAAACCAAACGGGTTTTTCCACAGGTTCTGCGTGGTTCCCCCAAAAAAGTCAAGAACTGACTCAGAAAGCACCATGAGAGCATCCGCTCAGTGCCTAGCAACAGTTTGGAAAGCTGAGAAAATGTTTAGTCACATTCATACAACAGGATACGGAAGGAGGACACAGAATTTAAAATTTGCCTCTCCAGTAAAACACTGAATTTGGTTAATGTCCTTAAAAGAGACCTTTCAGAGGAAAGTAATAATGCTAAAAGCATACAAGCAGCATACGAAGGACTGGGATTTTCTGATGATTCTCTCACGCAAGACCCTTTCTACTTATCAATGCAGGAAGTCTTCCCAGAACCATGTCCTCCTTTCCTGGGACCTTGCCTTTCCCAGAGCTGTGCGAGCACGAATCTTTGTATCCACTAAGTATGATAAAATGATAAATTTTTCTCTATGAAAGAACTAGATTTTTTTCTCTTGTGGGTATGTTCAAGAAAAAAAAAAAAATCCCTGGAGGCATACAACTCTTTGAGTGAGCTTTCTCTGGAGGAGACCGTAGGGTCTCCCAGAACGCCCTCATTATGATGAAGGAAGAAAGTGGGGTCACAAAGACTTAACATCACCCAAGCAATTTCAAAGAACGGTTCTGATACTCAACATCACAGTCCATGGGGAGACTGCAAGCAAAATAACACAGGAGAAACTCCATGACAGGATAGGATTCCCACTGTCAAGCTGTCTCCTTATCCTATCTTTTATGACTGCAGGCACGACTTGCAAACTTCAAGCTGATGGATTACATCCTAAATGGGGTCAAAAGAAGCACAGAACAATTAGTGGTATTAGTGTGGCACTGCCCTCTGAGCCATTAATCTTGGAGCAGGGGCAACACTCAACAATATTGAAAACAACACACATTTCAAATCCCTCCTGTATATAATCAAATTCTGAAATCCACTAATATGAGATGTAAGTAAACTAAAGAGTTATGCAAAATTATAGAGAAGACTTGATATTTACATCAATTGAAATAGCATTCATAGTTGTATTTGCCTGATTAGAGTCACGAGGACATTAATTCTCATCCTGAAAAACAGAAGCTGATTGCCAGCTGGGATTATGAAAGAATTCCTTCTCTTTCCTTTGCCTCACAGGCTACCAGAGTACATCTGGTGGGTACTGATTATCTTTCTAGAAAACATTATAAGAAAGAATAATTTAATTTATTATCACTGGAGAAGTCAAATTGGTTGAGCCAATGATCTTCCATTATGGTATGATGACTCTGATGGATAATCCAATACTGCAGACAATGGATAAAATAATCGTAGATGCTTATGTTTGTTCTTCTTTCACCTCCTCTCAGCCGCATCTAGAACAGTTCAGAAGGTAAAAGCCATGTCTTCATTGTCACAAATTCTTTACCGTGTCAGCTACAGACAGTCTGGATACATTTTTTTCTGGTAGAAAAATTGCAAAAATCTATTCTAGGTCAACGACTTCCACTGTCAGTATCATTCAAAGCGTTCAGAAGGCTCAAAGGAGAAAAATAAATCACTAAGTATTGGTATTATGCAAGCTCTCTGAAGAGGTATTGACTGCATTTATTGCAAAGAATTAAGAAGTGGCTTTAATGTCATTCTATTCACGAATGTCCTTTCTTTACAACTGATCTCACATAATAAACCCTGCTATAAAAACCAGCATGCACTTTGACTAGATTAAGGACAAAACGACTTCAGATACGTAATGCTGTGGGATATAAACATGAAGCAATGCTAGTGAAAGGCACTCAAATCTCTGTGTGTACAGGACACCAGGAAGAAGAAAGGCACAGATTTTGTATGCCATGATCACAAAGATAACTATGCTTATTAAAGCAGTCCTGTAAACCCCATCAAGCTGACACTATTGAACAGCAGATACGCGAGTGAGTGTGATTGTGATTCCTCCTGTGAAGGAAGGATTCGTGAAGCTGCCTTGCCTTGGATCAGGTGAGGTGTGCTTGTACACTGCCTACACACCGGCAGCTCAGCTGGGACATCCCCCGCAGGAAGGGCAATGAGGGGCTTATAAAGCAGCAACCTCTTCCACTGCTCCTGCCTCCCTGTCTCCCACAGTGACACGGATCATTAATGGCAGCTGCCATGGGAATGGTGCACCCAAAGGGCAGGAGCACTGCTCCCTGCACTGCCAACAGTCAGGAGCTGACAGCTGCGGGCAAGACACGGATTTTGCCCCAGCAGACCCTCCCATGCTGTCCCTAATGTTCTGGAGCAGTTCAAATGCAGAGGTTGTCACTGTCTGCCAAAGAGGGCGGAGATGAGGGATTCTCCATCCTAGCTCTAACACAGCAGGAAAGAGGATCTGTCAGAAACCAATTGTTCTCTCCACAAAACAAGCAGCAGCCAGGGCACTTTTGTCACGTATCAAAAGAAAAACAGTCAGGAAGTTAAAAATACCTTATTTTCTTTCATATCTAAATTCATCAATATTAGCTCTCACTTTCTGTACAAGCAAATGTTTAAACCTGTATTGAAGCCAAAACGTCAAGCATCCTGAAATATCGATCTCCAAAAAACAGCTTTCTGGAACCATTTTTCATTTTGTGTAACTAAAACCAATGTAGAACATCAAGCAACAAAACTGTCCAGGACTGGACCAGAAGCTAAGCAGGAGCCTGAGCCACACAAGGCTTGGCCACCTTGTCAAGTCTCACTCCCAGCCTGCCACAAACCAGGGAAAAATCATGCGTTGCTCAGCTGGCTTGCATAAAGCAGAAAGCAGTCTTTCTGAGCATTTTTTCCCAAGAAGTTTAAAATGAAACAAAAAATTGAGGAGGTTGCCCCAAATTCTACCCATTTCTTTCCTCTAATTAGAAATACACATTAGTAAGATACTGCTAACCACACAGTACGCTCTTTATGTATACATTATTACTATTTTAATATTATTTTGTATTGTAACTCATACAGTATTTAAAATTTATTGTTAACTGAGTATCATTTTATGATTTTTTTTTTGGTCTAGTTTTGACACTAACACACTGGGTCATTTTTTCCATGAAAACTTAATATCTTCATCTTACAAGGAAAAATGTAGAAACTCAAATATCTCTCTTTGATAAATGCTACCTGTCAGAAGCCAATGATCCCAGTGCACAGGATACGCAGTACACTTGACAATGTGAGCTCAACAACAATGAAGAAATACTTTTTTCAGTCCCCTATTTTGTGACAAGGGTCTAAATTGCAACCAGTCTCACTGTAATTTCTTTCCTGAGAGAAGACTGTGGGAGTTCTGTGTGAAAATCGTTTCATATTTCTTCCTTCCTCCATTAATCTCCCATGGAAGCAAGTACTCTATTCTAAAACTTATGCAATAATAATTACAAAAACTAAGCTGATTATAAATGTATACAATACATATGTTTTATGCGAGTGCTTTCTTTTTTTCCTCTTTTCTTTTGAACTAGAACATCAAACACAAAATATACATAACATTTGCTTTGTGTACACAGGAACACATTATTCTCTGTCATAAGGATTTTATGTTTGAAGGTCCCAACTGCAGAAAACCTAATAAAGTATATACTCATTTTCACAGTTAAGTCAGTAGGAACACGCACAGCATGTGTGAGTCTTTGCAGAAATAGTAATGGTGTAACTTCAGCTGTAAATGTTACACAAAAATATACTCACCTGTAATTACACTACAGTCTCTAATAATTTTTTTCCCTAAATAACCTCTTTCAAATAAAAGATTGATCAACCACCCCCAAGATTCTTTGCAGAACCCACATCTCAAGCATTATTCCTCACTGTTATGCAGGA
This sequence comes from Mohoua ochrocephala, assembly GCA_013398855.1. NCBI lineage: Eukaryota > Metazoa > Chordata > Aves > Passeriformes > Acanthizidae > Mohoua > Mohoua ochrocephala. The sequence goes on from VZTA01027664.1 coordinate 373,125, forward strand.
TCAGCTAGGGAATTAGAGTGGAAATGTGCCTGCCAACATATAGCACCACCATCTGAGGGGGTCTGCATATATTACCACCTATAGTTTAGTCATGGTTCAAAAGAAGTCAGCTCTGAACTCATTAATTAAAGAATTCAGTTGTATTCCCTGGAGAAGATTTTGAAAGAGAACCAAAAGGTGACTACAGAATGGCTGCTGCTTTTACAATATGCCAAAGATATTTTTGGATTTATTTTGTAGAGTTGAATCTTTACTGAAATTAACAAGCTATTGAAAAACTCTGTGACTGTACAGGGTTTTAAATGGCAAACCAGTGCATTTCTAGGGAAGCAATGTTCTTATTGATGACATTTTACTGCTTTGCACTCACACTGGTTCAGAAGCTTACTTGCAGTGTATGTTACATTTTCTAGTCCGTTCATTATTTTATGGATTTTTACAGGGACACCTTTCAATTAACCACAGTACAGGAGCAGAGAGAAACCCACGGATGGTGCTGGGAGCTCAGTTAATTAACACCGGGATGTCCCCTTCCTCACTTGGGTAGCTGTTATCACTACTGCATCCAACACTCTCCTCTCCTCTGCGTCGAGGTGGCATCTGAGGCACCAGAGTGCTCATCTCCTCCTGCTCCAGCCCTGGAGCACGAACGTGGCCAGTGTCCCCACGGGAGGAGCAGGGAGGTGATCAGTGGCAGCAGTTTCCATCTGACCAACACCCATGGCCTTCATCATTCCAACTAATAGGAACACCTTGAAGCCCATGGACATCTAGACTTGTGATCGAGAGCATAGTCATCATCTATCTGCACTTTCGGCTTGCCTTGGTGGTCATGTGTTAAAAACCTAAGCCAAAACAAAACTGTAATACTATATTTGATCCCTCTCTAGGGATCAAAGGAGAGAAGACACAAAGAGGCCAAAACCCCCTGATTCTTCCTGGGCATACTGAAAGTCCTGTGAAGGAAGCCAGGTAATCTTAAGTATTAAATTACAATTTCTTTTTTCCTTCCAAAATACTCACCTGACTTTCTCTTTGGTGTTTCTAAGAACAGTTGCAGCAAAATTTTGTGTAACACCAACCAAACTGATGCCATCAACTTCCACAATTTGGTCATTCACTTGGATCCTTTCAGGGGAAAAACACAAATGCATAAATAAGTGTATGAATACTTGTGAATTTTCAACAAAACTTAGCATAGAGAGATCTTTCTAGTCTGACTTTAAACAAAAGCTCAGTCATAAAATGATTGAGGTAAATATGAAAAAGAAGTCATTCCTTGCACACAGACATCTCATAAATCCAGCTTCAAAGTTACCATAACATTTAATATCATCCATTAATTATCAAGTCCCTTTCCTTGTATAGAAATACAGCAACACAAACGCTTGAATTTGTCATATGAATGAAATTAAATGAGATACTTGAGCAGCTCTTATATCATTCCTTCCTAAGCCAATCTTGAAAAACAGCATAAGACATAGCTCTGGCATTTCACGCTAATGGAAAAAAAATGTAGTATTTAACTAAAACAACCTGCTCATCTGTGGAGAAAAGAACTTCTGTATCAGACCCAATTGTGACATACTCTCTTAATATATTTCATCTAACTTGTTCCAAAAAGATGAATTCCCAGCCTAAGTGCACACAATCACAAGACCTTGGACTGTTTTAATGAGGACTCTCTTTTTGAAACCAAACACCTATTTACAGCTGATAAACTTTTTAATGCAGAAAAAGTTAAGACAGAATGAAAGCCATTCTGCTTTTATCTAAAGCAAGCACTGCTACAAAACCTCTAGAGCAGGCATTGGACTCATCTGGATTACAAATCCCTGGAAGATGACTGCTATACTATTCTTTAGAAATGCACAATCTCTAATAGTTTCAAAATAAAAACCAAACAAACACATCCAGAACTAGTAAAAGGGAGAAATTTTCAAGTACTTACATGAATTCTATTGATCTAAACTACACAGTTTACAAAGCAACCAAGAAACAGCTGTGAAAAAATCCTATTTAAATTATATGAAAATACCTAAATTAATGTATTTAACATCTTAGGATATATTAGTGGTAAGACTTCTTTTCCAAGAACAACAGAGGCTTCAACAGAATGCTGAAGTATTATGACTCGGAGCACTAATTTCTCTGTCAAGTCTGAGGAAATGCTTTGCAGCTTTACATGTGTTCAAGCAATATCTTCTGTTCTTTGGATTCCAGAGATGAGTAAGAAATACAGTCTTTATTCTTTGGCAGCCTCACACCACAGAAAGTCACTGTGTTCTAGCCAGGATCTCCCTTGAAAAAGGCAGCCTATAAACTCCTATTTGGAAATTCATACCAGGCATTTTAATCTCAGAATTTTATTTCGATTTTCACTGAAACACTTAAGAAATACAGCAATCACATTAATATTTAATTTTGAGGGTTTTTTCCTGTGTGGGTGGTTTTTTTTGTTTTTTTTTTT